>CM056593.1:31364858-31707358 GCA_029721435.1 Gymnothorax reevesii | reverse complement strand
AAAAAGGTAGAGTTTGGTGACACACGCACGAGGTTCTGGAAAAAAATTACACTGGCCATTGCAAATCGTCACTGCCAATGCCTTTGAGAAATTTAATTGGATCTGTCCTCCTAGGTCCCGTTTGAGGAGATCGAGCCGCTGCCGCCACCAACGCCGTCACCGCCCCCTTCACCAGCAACCCCTCTGCTGCAGCCATCACCCCAGGGGGCCACCAAGAATGCTCCAAGTCGGGCCAGGAGGGGACCCCAAAAACCATGTGTAAGTGGTTTCTTTCCACATCATTTTGTTGGTTTTATAAAAGCAACAACAGTCAGTGGTGCAAGCATACCTCTGTGGTACCTGCATAGTATGGGCTCATCTAAATCAAGTCACACATGTAACTGGGTGCACTTGTTCATCTCACGCTTGGCCACTTGCAGAAAAAGCAGCCGCGGCCAACACCACCGCCGCAGCCAAAACCAACGCCCCCGTCACCACCGACGCTGCCACCGCCTCAAAAAGCCGAGAGGAGGGCTCCATGTGGGGACAGGGGACCCCCAAAATCTTGTGTAAATAGCTTCTTTACACAACATTGTGTTGGTTCTACAAGAGAAATAACTGTCACTGCTGCAGTAGTAAATATGTGGTGACTGCACCTGTGCTTTTATCCAGATCAGGTCACAAATGTAATTCAGCTCACTTGTTCATCTCACACTTTTGCCCCTTGCAGAAAAAGTCACCATCACCACCGTCGCCACCGCCAGCACCTCTGCTGCCAGCACCAACAGCGCTGCCGCCGCCACCAGCACCAACACCTCCGCCACCACCACAAAAAAAAACATGCAGAAAAGGCTGCCCGTCGGTCCAGGGGAGGAACTGGGAAGAGACGTTTAAGTGGCTTTACACATGAGCAGGAACAATATTCTTAGTGGTGCACATTATTTATTTATTTAACCCTTATTTAACATTAAGTTCCATTTCCACTGCGTGTATTGGTGGCGGTACATGTCTATCTCTCTCTCTCTCTGTGTGTGTGTGTGTGTGTGTGGGGTGGGGAGGGTGTTACTTAGCTTCAAGTCCCAAATGCCACTGAGTGCACTTAATCTCACACTTTTTTCTTGCAGGATGCAACGCCTCCATTGCCACAGCCTCCTTTGCCATCACCATGGCCACAGTCTGCCCGGCCATTGACACAGCCACAGCCTCGCATGCCAGCGCCGCAGCCTCTTGTGGCATCATCAGAGCCGCCTCTGCCATGGCCACAGACTCCCCCGCCATTGTTGAAGCCGTCCGTGCCGTCACCAAAGCTGCCTCTGCCATCGCCAGAGCCGCCCCTGCCATCGCCGAAGCGGCCACCGCCGTTCTGGGTCGGTCTGCTGGTACGTCAGAGATGCCCGTCTACTCTGGGTGCACAGCAAAAATCCCAGGGTTAATTCAACTCCATCAGTGTTTATATGAGGCCAAACCATCCATCTTGGACTCAAATGTACTCTGTTGGAGTTGAATTAACACTGGTATTTTTACTGTGTGGTTTCTGTCACGGAGATGACTTTGCATCTCATTTTCCATCTTTCTTTCCATTTATTACAGCAAATGCAACCCATACCGCAGGCGGGGAGGGCACCACCAGGAAAAAAGGTAAGGGTCAATCTTTTAATGCTTGAATACGTTTGCACTTTTTTTGACTTGCTCACTTGTGAGCATGAAGTGTCGGTGGAGAAGAGCGCTGTTGTGGAATGTTGTCACATCTCATGTTCTCTCACTCCTACACCCCCCCCCTCCCTCTGCATTTCAGGCCCAGAGTTCCTCGGACGCTGCCCCAGGCACTAGTCTGCCGCTGACCCCTTCATGTTTCTTGTAATGTCCTTTGTCAGAAGTTTTATTGTTTGTAATAATGTTGTTTATTGTTATTTATTAGGGCCCAAGCACGAAGCAGCTTCAAATTTTATTTATAAAATTTATACATTTTATTTGTTAAATGTTAATATGTTATTAAGTTCTGCTTAATTTCTGTAGTTGATGGTGGGTTACTGATGAGAAATTAGTTTGAGGTATATATTCTCAAGGGGACAGTTGACATGGTCCAGCCATTTTGAGTTTATAATGACCCATTGTGTCAGGATAGTCTGACATGTAAAAAGGTACCGAAGGTGTGACACTGGCGCAGAGTAGAAGGCAGAGAAACAGAGATTAAATGTATACGCACTGAAATGACATGGTTTGATCATATGACAGCTAGAGCCAGGCAACCCCACCCTGAACACACAGGTGAGTTGGTGTTGTTAATTTGCGTAGGTCAAATTGAAACGGAATAAATTGAGGATCTGTCACAGGGACCTACACTCCAATAGTCAGTGAAACATTCGGCCGGCTTGACAAGCCTCATCATTACGGCTACCCAAGACCGACTTGAGAGCCGGCAGGAAGCAGAACTTGCACGGCCAGCTTGATGAGCCAATCCATTACGGCTACTCAACTCTGTCACCCATACCGCATTGTAAAACATTGGTGAAATGTTATTTGCTGCTGAAAACACAATAAAATTGCACTGTGAAAAAGAGCTGGGCAATGCTTGTAACAGGCCTTGGAGCAATGTGCCTGACATAATTCATGCCAAGTTTGGAGATGGTGGTGCAGGTGGTGGGGGCTGTAGTGAAGCAATCATTGACTGCAATGGAAGAAGAAAGAAATCACAAGTTCAAAGTAATTTCTGGTTTTGGGTATAAAAGTAGGCAAAGACATTTTTTTTTTTTTTAAATTGAGAAACTTGGAGCAAGACCAGGACAAAAAACAAGTATTCCTCACGTAAAATATAACTACTTACTATCAAATGTCCTCAGCAGTACCTGGGTATCTTTCCTGTCCACAATGTTTATTTCAGTTGATTATCCACAAAATGTTATGTCCACTGTTAGCCAAGTGTAAAAAAAACTACTTCCACTAGGTGGGAGCATTTAGCTATTAACGCAATCTCAAAATGGCACGAAACAGATGGCCACCATTTGTAAAAGAAAAATCAAGAAAAAAATAAATAAAAATAAATAAATAAAAAAAACGTGTATTAACAAAGCAAGTACACACACACAAACACAGACACACACACTCACGTGCACAGACACCTTTTCTGTTGTATTTCATAAGGATGGCATTGTATAGAAGTGTGAGGTGGAGAAACAAAGACCTTGAGTCCAGTGTGAAATATTTTGACCCTTGGACAATTTGCTGCACATGAGCATGAGGACTGGAGAAGATGACCCCTTTAGCTTGGGAAGATGGCCTCTGGTCAAAATGTGCACTTTTATGTTGTACATTGGAAATATAAATTTGAAATATATGATCATGTGACCAAACAGGGAAAGTGTAATTTTTTTTTCCTTTTGAACGGAGGGCCTGGAGAGGAGCAAAGACATGGTGAAAAAGACGTGTTTTCTTTTGTCTTTCATCGTCCGTTATTATCTCATTGGTATGGGCTTGGTTGTGTCGTACTAAATGTCGGAGCCGGGGCTGGTGCACAATATGGCGTCTGCCTTATCGAAATAATATTTCGTCCTAATTCGTCGGTGCCATTTCTGCCATCTGGCGGCCAAAGTTGGACGGTACAGCAGAAGACGTGAAATTAAGCTTCTTGTCATTGAGTAACGAATTCCCATCAATCGGCCAGTTCCTTACATGCACTTCTTTGCGCAGGGCCACATCCTGAGCATCCTCACGTTCCACTCTGGAAATGGACGCGCTTTCTACACACCGCGCAGTCATTCTACGCTGGTTGTGACGGTTTGTTGAGGCTGCAGTTAGGGTGCAACCCCTAACCCTAATTTCTCTAAAATTCCATGGTAGAAGTTAAATGCATTAATAGCCAGGGTCCTTCTCAACAGGAATCTATTTTACATTTCATGTAACCTCTCAAATTGTTTTAAGGATGTTTGAATGTTGAAAATATTGTGGCTGTGTCGACAGATGAGCTGATTTTCCTGCGAATTTCTCTCAAATTCCGCAATAAAATTGGCATTGTTGCACCTTTCCTTTGCATTTAAAGAATCCGAACACACTTATCATGACTGCCACGTAGATAATTCCGGATCGTTTTCTTGGAGTTAGGAACCTTTCTAAATGAAACTGACTATTCGGACATAGCCTTAGGCTGCATCAAAATATCTGCACTTCACCGCATTAACAGACTCGCGGACTTTGCGGGCACGTTCATGGGAAGCCTGGGATTGCTGAGGGCTGTCCAAATCCACAATTGATCCAGTCCACAAGGGGCCTCATGCGTGTACATGCAAATATATCAACGCTTACAGGTCGAAATGCGCACTGAAAATAAATCTGTTTTTATGATTTTTGAAAATACTTAAGATGTGAGGAAACAGCCGGAGATTTCAGGTAGCATTGTTAGGAAGCAAAATTTGGCAGAAGATTGGCAGAAAAGAAAGATTGTTAAGGATCTCAGGTTTATGAAAATGAGAAGAGTTAAAGGCTCTCCCGAAGGGGGAGCGAGTGTATTGTAATCAGGTCTGTCTGTCTGCCTGTCCAGACGCATATCGAGGGTTTGTAGCACATGGTTATATGGCCATATTAGAAGTTTTGAAAAATTGATTTTTAGGTTTCTAAGTGTTCTATTAAATCAGGTATTTTATATCATTTACTTTTTTTTACCTGTCACTCTCTTGCTGCATGGTTCAGAAGTATTTTGTACACCTAGGTTTTCATAGGAGTGCAACCGCAACATCATGGTCAAAATTGCTAAAAATTTGACATGTCACCTCAGTGCTCCAACAATTCTAGCACATGATGTGACACAACACAATGGTGATTGGTTGATGGCAAGTTTGTTTGCAATGGAAAACAGACTATTCTGTAATAAAATTCATGATTTGTCATCGAAATGTCAATGTTTCATTCATTTCAGCAGATTTTGTGGGACAAATCACAAAATTAATTCTGATTAAAAATTAATGCAGATGGACATAGAGTTATTGTGCTGCCAGGATTAGCTGAAAGAAAGTAGTGACAGGGGGTAAAAATCTCAGAACCTCACATTTTGGACATATGACCATTGTGCTCCAAAGCCTCGATATCTTAAAAACTATTGACACCATTTACATAAAACTTTCACAGCAGAAAAGTCCTACCCGTGGCTCAGCCGTCCCCTAACGTCAGACTGCTAGATCAAAAATCGAAGTCACAAACAAATGTCAAGGGGTGAGGGTTTGCAATCTGGTTGTCTTATCTGTTCAGAAGACAGACTGCTAGCTGCCTCAGCACTTGGGTGTCATGGTTTGGGAGCTCTGTTGGCTCCTTTTGTTACTCTCGTCCGGGACGATATCGGTTTGCTCACCATCGGATTCCTTAGCCAATTGGCATTGGGGGCGTCGCCCGGACTCTATTTAAGCTCCTGCCTTTCCTCATTCGTGTTGCTGGAGTGTCATTTTGCTTTTGACGCTTGAGCCGGTAAGGTATCTTGAGAAGTGAGAGGATAGGCAGGATCTTAGCTGCAACTTGGACTTGGGCGACGCGGCATCATACAAACGTAAGTTAATAACCATGATGGCTTCCCCTTGTTCGCCGACCTCTTTTCCTGTCTTGTGCTCTGAGTGTAATATGTTTTGTTACGACTCCTCTGCGCTTAGTGGCTCTTTCATTTGCAAGAAATGTATCTCATATGCTAGCTTAACTGAAAAGCTTTTACAGCTGGAAGATCGCATAGAAACGCTGCAGAACATTAGGTCGAATGAGGATTTCATTGATTCTTTCTTGGTCCAGCCTGAAACGAGTGTAAATGTCAGTTCTCTTTCTGTTTCCCGTTCCTTACCTGCTGCGGCAGCTTCTTCACAGCGTGATGTGTTTGTAACGGTTCGAGGTAAACGTAGGGGAAAGAAACTTGTGCAGCCACCCAGTCCCTCTCCCGTTAAACTGTTTAATTCATTTGCTCCCCTCGAAGAATTAGAGCCAGGAGAACGAGTACCGGAAAAGTCACTAATTATCGGGGATTCCATTGTTAGAGATGTAAGGGTGTTTAAACCGGCGACCACAGTGAGCTGTATTCCTGGCGCTCGTGTGACTGATATCGAGGCGAATCTGAAATTACTCGATCAGGGCAAACGCAAGTTCTCCAAAATTATTATCCACGCCGGTACAAATGATATTCGATTACGACAATCGGAGATCACAAAGAGCAGTTTTAAGTCGGCCCGTGCCCAAGCTTTAAAGATGTCACGGTCAGTGACTTTCTCTGGTCCGTACCCGATCCGATGTAGTGATGAAATGTACAGTAGATTGGACTCGCTCAATCGCTGGTTGTCTGAATGGTGCGTAGATAATAACGTCGGTTTCGTGGACAATTGGCGAGCTTTCCGGCGAAGACCCGGTCTTTTGAGGAGGGACGGTGTTCACCCATCTCGTGAGGGCACTGCACTTCTGTCGAGAAATCTGGCCCACGACTTAAATTGTTGTAATTGACTGCAGAGAGTTAAATCTAAATTCCTGACATTCAGCTTTGATAAACCGTTGATTAGGTCAAACCCTATAGAGATTGTGTCTGTTCCTCGAATTCCAATTAAATTAAGAAAGAAGAATCGCAGAGTACATCACAAAAACTTGATTTGCATTAACACCAACTGTGTCAATCTACCAATAAATAAATATTCTCTCAAAATTGGTCTATTAAATATTAGATCCTTGAACTCTAAAGCAGCTCTTGTGAACGAATTAATCTCTGATTGTTATCTTGACATACTATGTCTCACAGAAACATGGCTGAGACCAGATGAAAACGTATCTTTGAATGAAGCATCTCCACCTGGGTTTATATACACTCAAAACCCCCGCCTGGGCCGGAGAGGTGGTGGTGTTGCAGCTATTTATAGTGATTCCATTCACTCAGTGCCAAAACTACAGTATAAATTTGATACATTTGAGGTTTTAGCGATGAATTTCTCAGTGCTGGATACAGGTGCCGGCCCTGCCTCTGATCACCCTTTAGCTTTGGTGACAGTCTACAGGCCCCCTGGCCTTTACTCTGCCTTTATTCAAGATTTTTCAGAATTCCTTTCAGACTTAGTTTTAAGCTATGATAGAATAGTTATATTGGGCGACTTGAACCTGCACTTTAAGAGGGCAGATGATTCTCGAACATCCGCATTCACTAACATTTTGGAGTCAGTTGGCTTCGCTCAGTGTTGTTGGCCCAACTCATTTTCATGGTCATACTTTAGACCTGATCTTAAGCTTTGGCATTAACATTGGGCAGGTCAGGATTCATTCACATAATCCCAGTTTGTCTGACCATTTTCTTATCACCTTCTGCTTAGAATTGACCCACCCTGCATTGTTAGAAACTAGGATGTATACTGGTCGTACTTTTACTGCAACAACTTCTACAAAATTCACTGAGGTTTTCCCATCTTATTTTGAGCATCCAGTCAGTGCCCTCTCTATTGACGATACAGCAGAAAAGTTTGCTGATGCTCTCCGTTGTACCCTTAATGTAGTCGCGCCACTGAAATATAAAAAGATTACTCAGAAGAAGAGGCCAGCCCCATGGTACACTGACCAGACAAGGACACTAAAGCAAAAATCTCGTCATCTAGAACGCAAATGGCGCTCCACTAAATTCCAGGTATTCCATAGTGTTTGGAAAGAGTGCCTTGTTGCATATAAGCATGCTCTTTCTTGTGCAAGGTCCTGTTACTTTTCAAATCTCATGCAGGAAAATAAAAATAATTCTCGATTTCTGTTCAAAACCGTGGCTAAGTTAACTAACAACCATGCTGCAAGTAACCCTCAAATTCCAGTCTCTTGCAGCAGTGATGATTTTTTAAATTTCTTTAATGGCAAAATTATTGGAATTAGAGAGAAGATCACTGCTTCCTTACCAGTTTGCGATGGCGTTTCTCATGATATGGAGTCTTGCACATTACACACAAACCAGTTTGAGTCCCTTTCTCCTATATCCCTGAGTGAACTAGCCAAATTAGTTGTTACTTCCAAATCATCTACTTGTATCTTGGATCCCATTCCCACAAAGCTAATGAAAGAACTCCTGCCCATTCTTGGCGGCCCAATTCTTCACATAATTAATTCTTCTTTGATTTCAGGTATTGTTCCCACTTCATTTAAGATGGCAGAAATCAAGCCGCTGCTTAAAAAACCAGATTTGGATCCCACAGTCCTAGCCAATTATAGGCCAATCTCAAACCTCACATTTTTATCTAAGATCCTTGAAAAATGTGTTGCCCAACAGCTCTCTTCTTTCCTGCAAACTAATGAGGTATTTGACAGTTTTCAGTCTGCCTATAGAAAGCATCACTGCACCGAAACAGCCCTCACTGTTGTAGTAAATGATCTGCTTCTCTCTATGGATAGTGGCCGCATTTCTGTTCTCGTCCTTCTCGATTTAAGTGCCGCCTTTGATACAGTAGACCACCATATTCTTCTTCGTAGGTTGGAAAAATTAGCTGGTATTTCTGGACTTGCCCTTTCATGGTATAAGTCTTATTTGTCTGATAGATCTCAGTTTGTCCGGGTAAATAACAAGTGTTCAGAGTATTCCAGGGTTAACTTTGGAATACCTCAAGGATCTGTTCTGGGCCCTTTGCTTTTTTCACTATACATGCTTCCGCTTGGAAATATCATAAGTACACTTGATGTTAAATACCATTGCTATGCAGACGACACGCAGCTCTATATATCCTTTAAACCGGGTGAAAATGATCCGGTTACTAGATTAGAGATGTGTCTGAAAGCTGTTAAAGCTTGGATGACGCAAAATTTTCTTTCACTAAACCCAGATAAGACTGAAATATTGGTACTGGGTCCCAAATGTCTTAGAGACTCATTCGTTAAGTTCTCTCTTAACTTAGATGACCTCTCTGTTTCTGCCAGAGCTGTCGTTAAAAACCTTGGTGTGACTCTTGATTCAGAACTCTCTTTCCAGGCTCACATCAACAATATCATCCGAGTGGCTTTTTTCCATCTTCGAAACATATCTAAACTTAGAAAAATGTTGTCTCTTAAAGATGCTGAAAAATTGGTTCACGCATTTGTCTCTTCTCGGCTGGACTATTGCAATGTCTTACTGTCTGGTTGCACTAGCTCAGCCCTGAAACGTCTTCAATTAGTGCAGAATGCTGCAGCTAGGGTTCTGACTAAGACTAAGAAATATGATCACATTAGCCGGGTGCTCAAAAATCTTCATTGGCTGCCTGTAAAATTTAGAATTGAGTACAAAATACTATTACTAACTTACAAAGCCTAAAATGACTTGGCCCCGGAATATCTTTGCAGTCTTCTCATTCCTTACTCCCCACCAAGATTACTTCGTTCACAAGGTGCTGACTACTTGAAAATTCCAAATATATGTAGAATTACAATTGGAGGCAGAGCATTCTCTTATAAAGCACCAATTCTATGGAACAATCTCTCAAGACAAATTCGGGCTTCGGACACACTCTCTGTCTTCAAGAGTAGGCTGAAAACTTATCTTTTTAGTCAAGCCTATGATTAGTTCATGATTAGTTATGTGTTGGCTCTGGTGGGACTGACTACAACCTTGATTTATGACATGTTCACGATATTGGAAGCCAGTGTTATGTAAATCCATGTGGAACTGGTGGCACTGAGCATGCATTGACGGTGCCAGTGGGGCTTGCTACAGCCTTAGTCACTGGGGAGGACCATATGGTACTGGTGTAGTGTTAAGCAAATCCATGTGGAACCGGTGGCACTGAGCATGCATTAACGGTGCCAGTGGGGCTTGCTACAGCCTTAGTCACCGGGGAGGTCCATTTGGTACTAGTGTCTAGAAAATCTTAAGTGATCTTCCTGGAATAAGTGTAGGGCCTCTGTGCTACTGGAAGTGGATGGAGGGGTGTTGACTGTTTCCTGACCAGTCAGCTCCTAAATTCTCATTTGGCACATGACACAGGACTGTATTTTTATTAATATGCAGTAGTTTTATCCAGTGCCTCACCCCACTTTTTTCTGTCTCTCTCCGAGGATCTTTCCCTCCACAACCCTGAGTCCTGGACCATCCGAGCCCTGTCCCTCACCATGAGCGCTGGCTGCTGCTGTCCTGATCCAGTCCTGCACCATCCTTGGCATGCCACTTCCTCCAGCAACTGATAGCACTGTTCAGATGGACTTTTATGGAACTCTATTGTCATTATCTTCTTATTAACTAGCTAGCCCGCGGAGGATGGGCTTCCCCACTATAGCCGGGTTCCTCCTGAGATTTCTTCCCACTGGGGAGTTTTTTCTCACCACTGTTTTAGGATTTTTCTCCCTACCGGGAGTTTTTTGCCTCATTTGCTGTAGTGGGGAATAGGCTGGGCACAGCCCTTTCAGTAACTCATCTCTGACTGTAAAGCGTCTTTGTGACAGTTTATCTGTGAAAAGCGCTATACAAATAAATTGAATTTGAATTTTTGAATTTGATGTCCCGCCGAAACAATGACTGAGAAGAAGTTTTAGTTTGAATAAAACTTTGCGTAAAAACAAAACACAAAAAACACAGAGGGGGTTAAGGTAAGATATAAATGCCCTCCCTACCAACAATAGTAGGTATTAATCATATTCAGTTTTTTTTTAAAGTTCTCGCATTTCTTGAGTTGACCATGTCGCTACTTAAATTATTCCATAAATATAATATACAAGTCTATTTATCGAATAAAACTTTCTTTGACCTGTTTTACTACAATGTCAATAAATGTTTGTTATAACCTCGTAGCCTATTAATAAATCTGTAATGTTCATGTTCATTGACACGTTATGTCATTTGTAACTTTAAAAAACAAAGTTAGATCTGAACAAATTCTTCTACTTTCCAAAGTTCTAATCTTAAGAAAATCTAATCTCTCTAAATATGACATATAATTTGGGCAAATCCGCCTAGTAAAATATTGTTGAACACCATGTATTTAATCTATATTTTTTAAAATTAGGTGACCAAACTTGACTTGCATATTCTAATGTAGCTCTAACAACTTGGATACAAGACCGCACATCAGTGTCTATAAGTGGGCTGAGTGGTAGTGCACAGTCATTAACCAAGGCGTACAGAGGCACCGAGAGACGAAACAAATGAATGTGTAGCGAGTGTTCATCATATGAAAAATGGATAGTAACACTCACTAAAAAGTTGTAAGGTCATTAACATAATCCTTCTTCAGGAAAAATAGTCAATACCTTAAAACGTGGGATTTTTAAGGTCTGAAGATATTTAGCAAGATCTGTGGCACTCAATTTTTTATGCAGAATCAAATTACCAAGATGTTATAGAACCGTATTCGTACCAGACAAAATTTTTTTTAAAAGCTGAAAACCTTGGGATGTATTTATTTTAATTAAAAAAAAATTGAAATGGTCTGGAAAATTAATATTGATAACTAAAATATTCAGCAACAACCATTAAAATTAATTCATGTTTCAAATTATCTTTGGGGTTTCTTGTTCACTGAAAATTTCAACCCAATCCAGAGGAAAATTAGCCAAACTTCACACAATTTTATTCATCTAGGTGAAGCAGTTTCTGAAAAAACGTGGTCCCACTTTCTGGATGGAGAGACAGATGGACAGAAGGTCGAGCTCCACAGCAGTATCTTCCGCTCCAGTCCATGTTGTGCCAGGGTTCAAACATATGGACAAGAGCCAGGGGATTCTGCAGGGTGCCATGAATTTACTCGATGGAATTACTCTTCTTTTCCCAGAGAAAATGCACAGTATGAAAGGAGATGTGTCAGAATTACTGTGCATACTCACAACTTTGAATGAGGGAAATCCACTCATCTGCGAGTCAAAATCTGGAGGGTACTTTTACTCTTCTATGATTACTTGCAATGGCAACCAACCAGACGAGTAAAATCCAGGGGTCAGAAAGTAAAAGTCCTGCCAAGTTTTTCTCTCTCCCACAGAATGAGCTGATCACTCATATTGGCTCTGTCTCCTGTCCGAAGTAAATCCAGGCGGTTGGAATAAAGTTCTGGGGAGGATTTTTACTGTCTGAACCCGGTCTTTACACCCCTGCAACCAACTTGCATTCTTCGTGTCCCTTGGATAAAGCTTAAAATAGCACTTTGACTCCTCGAATTTCCATAGAACACTACTTAGAATAAAAATCATAATGCTGAAGTAACCAAAATAAATAAACAAAACAAACATGGATTTACAAAGATGGTATCAGATTATGACTTGCAGTTGAGCAGATTCACTTTGTTGGGATGTATGTTCTGAGCATGCTCAGTCATTTTGATATAGCTCCTTTAAAAAGGAAGTCCTCAATAAGTTGGCGAAAAATTGCTGCTTGTTTGCAATATGTCAACAAGCTGAACAATACCCTCTACCCATCAACTTATAACCACAGCATACAAAGGAGAAAAGAAATTCTTTATTAAAATGCATTTCCTGAAAAGCCAGAAAAAAAACAAAAATGCGCCAGGTCAGATTGAGATGGCAGGGTGCATACATTAAAATCAGTTCAGTGTCATTATAAAGAAGAAACCATTGTCATGGTTGATTATTTGTCATGGCAGCTATCGCAGTGAATAATAGGTTAATAGCAGCAAATATTCAAGACCCACTTCGCAACTAAAACAAGGATTTCTTCAAAGGTCAAATTTAGTAAATCGCACACAGAGGTCTCTAAACTTTCGTAAATAAGCATACCACTCCATGTCATAAGATCTTCTTTAAAAAAAAAAAAAAAAAAAGCTTTCAAGTATAAAACTGACTCAGCACAACTCAACTCACTACATTATATTTATTGAGCAGATGTTTGTATCCAAAGCAACTAACAATAAGACTGTAGGAGGAGGCCACTGAAACGGCAGCCCAACAGATCAGAAGGGTTACAGTTTGTGTTCGACATCAACCAGCTCCGTAATCGACCAGTGTACCAGTGCCCAGGTACTACACGATGGGCACACAACGTTCATTGGGGAATAGCACAGGTAGCAAAGCTTCATAATTGGGACAAGCGACTGTCCCACTACTGACCCCAAACCACACAACTCACCCCAACACTAACACAATCAAGCGTCTACAATACTCCATGTCAGTCAGTGGGCATTTCAAAGAGTAAAACCTGCGTGGATCGGATTGCGGGTTCTTCAGAGGACGAGATCACAGTGACGTCCTCTCTCCTCGCACCAGACGACCTCTCCAAGCCCATCCGTCCTACAGTTCAAGACAAAACCGCTTCGTCACATTCAGATGGCAATCAGCATCACCGCATTTAACCCCCAATGCAGATTGTGACACCTCTGCGGACTGCCGCAGGTTTCCCTGCGCACAGGCGAGCAAAACTGTGATCTCAAATACAGCACAACTTTTTTTTAAAGTCTGGTACAACATTGTTCCTCACAAAAGCATCCATAAATCGATCCAAGGTATGAATCCGCGAGACCAAATAATATAGTTGTCATTTTAAAGGCAGTTTGATGAAAATTCGCCTCATTTCATCAGTTTATTGAAACATTTTCAATTGGCATTGGGGGCGTCGCCCGAACTCTATTTAAGCTCCTGCCTTTCCTTGTTCGTGTTGCTGGAGTGTCATTTTGCTTTTGACGCTTGAGCCGGTAAGGTATCTTGAGAAGTGAGAGGATAGGCAGGATCTTAGCTGCATTAAAGTATTAGTGTGAGAAGTGAGAGTACAGACAGGATCCTATATTTTGTTGAGCTTGCATTTTGGCTGCCACGGACTACGTTAGGTCTGTGGGTAGCGCGAGCCTTGTTATTTCCATTTGTTTTAGACCAGCACGTTGCTGGATTTGTCTTAATATATATATATACTTAAATTCCGTATCCACTTATGGCTACCACGTAATTTTCGGATCACTTTGCAGGAGGCGACTGTGCAAATCGTAGGTGGAATCCGGGAAAATCATGAATATTCATGAGGAGCTACCGGGAGGTTATTCACTGGTCCAATCAACTGCGGTGCGGTGACCGCGTGAGCTTGTACATGTTATACAGATGTAAGTTTGACATGTCTTGATACTAAAATAGTTAAAGATTTTTCCGACTTGTGTCGTGTTTGCATATGATGCTATTGTAGTGCTATCTATGATTTTTGGGTACACACGATTCATTGAGCGTCACAGTTCAGAAAAAATGTCGTTGATTTCATGCGTTTCTTGGTACGTATTGATGGACAAGTCCTGCCATCCCTTGCCATAAAACAATCGATGGGCTAGCTGTTGTCTGATTTGGTGTATGTTACAGTCGTCTATCAAAGTAAAGTAAAACTAGTCTATTAAATTTCGTTGGTGATCGCAATACACCTTAAACTGCAACCTGCTCTACATTGGCAGCAGTGAGGTGCTCGGAGGTGAGAGCCTACTCCAAGCGCAGGATTAGATGAGAGAGAGAGACTCTGTTATTGTGCGTGTGCTTGTGTGTGTGTGTGTGTGTGTGTGTGTGTGTGTGTGTGTGTGTGTTCAGTTGTAATATGAAGTGAGAGAGGGTACTCACTTAGCGATGAAGAAGTGATATAGACCTTGTTGATGTTGTGAGGTGTTCCTATCAGCCAGGTAAAGTGCTGAAAGAGGAGGCTGCCAATCTAGGCTGCTTCAGCAAAACATAATAGTTAGCTATGTGCCCTGCGTTGAGTTTATCTTAAACGTTATGTGATGAATAATAAAATTTGGCCCACCTCCATCTGTAACAGAGGTAAAAATTAGGGCTGGGTTCAAAAAATCGATTTTCCAATTCAGATTGATTTTTTAAATTTAAATTTTCGATATGGATTCAGTTTATTCAAAGATCGATCTTTTATTAATGCATTTCCATCTTGCTTGTGAATATTCAATAACTGATCCGGGAGTGCTATCTAGTGATACAAAATTGTTCTGCATGTATAAATTTGCAGCTCCATGTTTGCTGGCGGACACGTCTGCCAGGTGCTGAAGACACCCTGCCGAGCACCGATGTTCTTCTAGAAACGCGCCAAATCTAGATAATCCTTAAATGATGAATTACATTCATATTTTAATTTGTAACGAGTAGCGAAGTGGCCAGTGTCAAAGTAACGAAGTGGAATTAAAGTCCCAGTAAAAAAAAAAAAAAAACTCAGGTACAAATCCTCAAAGAAATACTTAAGTAATAAATTTCCAGATGTAACGGATAATAATGAATAATTTAATTGCAGGTAGAGTTATTTTGAGTAACTACGTTTCATATAAATGTACATCGAACAGTGTTTCATTGATAGAAAGCATGCTGCAACTGCGAAACTACCTGTTGATGGTAAAAATGTACTGTTATCCGTACGTAACTGCAGTGGACACGACTGGTTACGCACGGAACGGTAAATTGAGGCCGGATTTTCCAGCTACAAGTAATGATGAGAGAACAAAGTCAACGTTGGATATAAATTTCGGTATCAAATCTTTATTTTAAGCTCAACTACATGTGCTGGAGATATATTTTCAATAACAGCGTAGGGTGGAAGTTGAGTAATAAAACGTGCCAATTTTCATACACCATTTCAACTAGTTTTCAAATTAAAAAATCCAATATTATTTTCTTTTTTGAATATATAGTAATATTTATTTATGTACAGTTGAACATGTCCATGTGGGTTATTTTGGGCAAGCATATTGGTTTAAATTCAATAACATTTACTGGAAAATGAACTTGCAAAGTGAAGCATGTAATATTGACCCAGCTTCAGAGAATAATAGTCTTCTAACTGTTAAGTATATGTTGCACCTGATTATATTGATTGATCAAATGTGTTGGTCAATAAAAAGTATTTTGAGCGTTACATTGGGGTCAATTTTTAGTGTGAACTTTAATATTTGAAATATTGTGCCTAATTAGAAGGTTTCTTATTAATAATTCATCTGAAAGAATAATTCCTGCCATTAGTTCTACAAGACTCCCTATCATATTCAAGCAAAACAGGCACTAAAGCTGAAATATCCTTCAATGAATCAATTTCGGATCGAATCGAATTGAATCGAAATTGAATCGATTCAGGAAATCAGTGGCAATACCTAGACCTACTTCAGTCTCAGTGAGGTCTACACAATAGCTTGTGGTGTGCCAACGTGGTCTACATAATGCTCTGCATAGTTTCAGAGGTCTGTATGCCTTCAGTGTTTCAGTGTGGTCAACATGGTCTGTAGTCTCCGTAAGGTCTTCATTACAGACATCAGATACTCAGTGAGGCGAACAGTTGGCTGTTAGGAGGAAGGAAAAAAAGGAAAACCCAAGCAGGGGTGTGTTTCCCTAAAGCATAGTTTGTAGCAGACCCCTTAAGAGAGAGGTATGTCAAGTATGAATACAATACCAGTATGGATGTGTTGCATAACCAAGCAGTAATTTAATTCAGATTGCAGCTCAAAATAACACAAATTGAATCGATATTGAATCGAATCGTATCGAATTGAATCGTGATATTTCACTCTGCCCGAAAGCTGAAGATGGGTCGTCACTGGGTCTTTCAGCAAGATAATGACCCGAAAAATGTGGCCAAATCTACCCAGAAATGGTTCACCAGACACAGAATCAAGCTCCTCCCATGGCCATCTCAGTCCCCAGACCTCATCCCCATTGAAAACCTGTGGAGTGAGCTGAAGAGGAGAGTGCAGGGGAGAGGACCCAGGTCACTGGATGATTTAGAGAGATTGTGCAAAGAGGAATGGTCGAAGATCCCTCTTTCTGTATTCTCCCATCTTGTGAAACATTATAGGAGAAGATAGGCGTTGCTTTGTTGGCAAAAGAGGGTTGTACGAAGTATTAACATCAGGGGTGCAAATAATTGTGGCTCACATGATTTGATGTAAAATAATTATTTCTTAATGTAGGATTTTTTTTTCCCACTGAATAAATGCACTTGAATTAAAGGTTGGATTTTTTTTTCATTGTGGTCCTATATTATTTAGAAAAAAAAAACGGAATTTATTAGAAGCTAAAGAACACATCTTAACCAGGGGTGCCAATAATTATGGAGATTGCAGTATATAAAAATATTTCCTGTTATACTGAAGCTCACATATGAACTATTAGTATGCTGTATATGTGTTAATTACTGCCGTAAGGGGATAAATCACTGACAGTATTTTACACTGCTGAGGGAGGAGATGTGCAGGAGAGGACCGAAGATCATTGTAAAATGTTCAATTTTTCATCTGCAGGAGCTCGAATAAACATGCTTGAAGCCATTCGTTGAGTGTTTCTTTACCACACCAACATCAACCTAAGTGCGTGCGTAGCCTAGTGTGTTTGGTCTGGTCTGGTGTAGCCGCAGATGTTCTTTCTTCACATCTTGAAGTTGATGGTGGTGCATTTCATGTTGAAAATTATGTAGACTTACATTGCTGCATAACCTAACACGCAAACGGAGACGAAATATGATGTGAGTTTGTTTCGGTAAAAATGTAAATGGTCTGGCTACAGAACAATTCTCAGATGTGTGCATGCAGGAAACGCTCAATGACATAACGTGCGTGAACAAATTGAAGGAAGCGCTCAAAAGTATCGAGAATGCGCACAAAGAAGTGCTCAAACATGTCAAGAGCGTGCATACATGCTCAGACTTAATTCTGATTACTTCTGTCTGGCACAATTGTCACATACCCACACAAGTTAATGGTTAATGAGTGAAGTGATGAAGTACATCACTGTACACACTCAGGTTCCTAATTCTTTTACCTGTTCTTGTCGCTTGCCACATGCCTGCACAAATATGGTACATGTTGTTTTGCTCTGAAGTCTTCCACTTGCCTGTGTGGTTGGTACATGCCACTCTCTCAATAAGTACACAAACTTCCCCTATGTTTTGCCACAGCACAAGACTACATTACACTTTGATCCTGCTTTTTTCTTTTCACAGACGACTGCTGTGACACAAAGGAGACAGGGGAGATGTGTGAACACGCAATTGTCCAGGAGAACCTGTCCGATTATCCAGTGTTGAAGGTCAGATATTTTGGAATACTTGTAACTGTTTGCTCTAGTATAGTTTGTAGAACTTGTTTAAGGCATTGACGGCCAAAAAGAGCTGTGTAATAATATTTGATACACAGTACAAGTTATACAAACACATTTAATTTTTAAATGTATTTAAATGTGTAGTATAATTTAGACTATTTATACTTATTACTCTCTCTCTCTATATATATATATATATATATATATATACTGTATATACTGTAAAATATTATTACACGGCTCTTATTAATACTGTAGAATGCCTCTAATGTTCGCCAGTCAACTCTTTTTGGCTGCTAATGATAGTGGCTTTTCCACCAGTCAATCACATTTTTAGCTGTGTTCTAACAGACGTTGGATTCAAGCTCAGTGTGGAGTTTCTCAGCATTTGCAAACAGTAGGAATACATTATAAAAGACATTAGACAAAGTGTCCTCAAAGTAACATGTAGTCGTGCAATAAGCGGGATAATGTATAGAATGCCCGTCATTATCAGGTCGTTATTGCATGTTATACATTATCCCTTAGAGTGTAAATTTCAGGTTAAAAAATATTTTTGACAAATGAAGTGCAAAGTTCCAGCAAAGTTGAGTTTAGGGGAGGATGGGTTTTAACTGCAATTTGTTTCACACTGATAAGGCCCAAACTGTCCTGTATGACTTGATTCTGTCCCAGCCAGTCAAGCTCATGCTTATGAACCACTGGTAGGTCATACAGGACATCTCGTGATGTTTGTATGTTTTTGTCAGCTCCGTGTTTAACTAGATGTTTGGAAACCCCCGTTCCCCCATACCCCCCCTCCCCCCCAAAAAAAGAAATGCTTCTTAAATTGTCTCTCGTCTTGTCTCGTCTTCTCACTCATGATCTGTGCCTTGCCGTGGCGAGTGAGCTTTGAAACTAAACAGATCCTACTTCTTGTGTTTGTAACAATGAGTTTATCTCCACCTAGCCCTGATGACTGACCCTCAAGAACAGACAAGTGAGGAGACCACCATCATCATCATAATCCAGGACTGACGACCCCTACCATCACAGACAACCGGAGACATCACCACATCCAGAGGAGAAAAGAGTCATCATCAATCTCAACATGCACAGTCAACTGATAATAATAACTTTCAGGACAGACACCTAACAGTGATAACTAACATTCCAGCTGTTGTATCAATGACTATACTTATGCTATACTTCAATCTTTCACCATTTCTATTTTATTTTATGCCATGAAATGTAAACATTGTGACTGTATTAAAGGCCAGGGTGCAAAAGTATGTTTCCTCATTTGCTGTACAGTCGAATATACAGAAGTGCCAATTTCAGGTCAACATTGGGGTGTCATAAATATTTTGTTCAAAAGTGTTGGACCAAAAAGTATTCAGTATTAGTTATCTGTTATCTGTATTTTTAGTATTATTTATCAGTAATTTGTTTGTTTAATTCCAAATTCTGGTTGTGACAGTGCAGCATGACGAGTGTGTTGAGTGGCTATGAATCATCACCGCAACTTCCCATGAGTTGAAGACAACAGAGCTAGGATATCAATTTATTTTGTTCTGAATGTGATGAATGAACGTGACTTGAACTCATAGTGCACAGGAACACACCTAGAACATATTTCTTTTCTCTCAAAGTCGATATAAATACTTAACAGAGTTATGATTAGAATAAAATTGTAAATAAATTAAGCAGTCTTTCCCTAGAAATATCTAAGATTATAAAGGCAAACGTTATTTTGTCTTGAATGTCCAACATTTTTTAGGCGTTCAAGATCTGTAACTGCTCTTTGGTGAATCAGAAATGGCTTTCATTTCAGAAATGTGTTCAGGATTCAGGATTGCGTGGTCAGAGTCATACGATGGCAGAAGAGCGATCTTGTGACTTTTCATTTCCTGCGCAGCAGCAGCGGCTGGGCTGAAGCAGAACCATGGCTCTGGGCTGATCATTGTGACGTAGTAGGCATTTGATTGGACCAGGGAACTTAACAAACGTGATTGGATAACTTCCCGGTAACTCCTCATGAATATTCATGATTTTCCCGGATTACACCTACGATTTGCACAGTCGCATCCCGGTGGCAAGGGACGGGATTGTGTACGCAAACGTAAATCTGGTACTGGGGCTTCCGAACCCGTGGAGAAAAGTGTCGCGCGTTCTGCCCCACAGCTCGAGGTGTGTTAATGGCTAATGTCTCTGAGGGTAAACGTCGGGAAGGGCTTTCGCTTGACTCAGAGACAGCTGCGCCCCCACCGCCCACGGTGAGTGAGTCACCAGGTGACGTGCTTGGGGTTGCAGTGGATGCGCTGTTGCCATTGGCCTGTCAGCCCTTACGGGCAGGGCCCCCCGGTCGAACCCTCCCACAGGGGGCGGGGCGTCGCGGGAGGGCCTGGGCTATCGGGAACCATAGAATCAACTGCTTCACCACTGACGAATCACTATCAGTTGTGGGTGAGGTTGTGCGCCCCCCTTCCGAGGTGGTTGGACAGGACGTTGCGGAAGGGATACGTATTGCAGTTTCGCTGCCGTCCTCCCCCATTCAAAGGCATTGTACGGACGAAGCTCCCCGGTTCCGCCCAAAGGGCGTTTGTGAAGGAAGAGGTAAACTCGCTTCTACGGAGGAAGGCCGTAAGACCGGTTTCCTCTGTCAGAAGCTCAAGCAGGATTTTTTTATATTTCTTGATCCCCCAGAAAAAAAAAAATTTTTTGGGAGGCCTGAGGCCCATTTTGGATCTTGGGTGCTGAACAATCGCATGGTGCTCAGACCATTCCAGATGCTGACGGTGAAGGCGTTGCTGGAACGCGTCAGGCCGGGAGACTGGATGACGTCAATAGGTCTGACAGATGCCTATTTTCACGTCCCAGTCCTGCCACGCCATCAGAAGTTCCTTCGCTTTGCGCTACAGGACCGGACCTTTCAGTTTGCCGCCTCCTGTTCGGATACTCCCTGGCACCACAGACATAGTCCAAATATGTGGAGATAACCCTAGCGCCGCTTCGTCTGAGATGGGTGTGGCTTCTACCTATCTGGACGATTGGCTGATCCTGGCCCCTTCCGAACAGATGGTACCACCCATACGAAGTTGGTGATGCGGCATATTGGCCAGCTGGGCTATCAACTATGACAAGCACCCTGCAGCCCAGCCAGACAGCGCGGTATTTAGGAATGCAGTTGGACTCTCGGACCATGGCCGCACGCTTGTCGGGGGAGAGAGCAGAAGCGATCCTGTCTTGTGTCCAACGGTTACAGGATGCAGTCTCAGTGCGGGCGATAGCAGTCATGTCGCTACTGGGGATGATGGCTGCTGCCCATCTAGTAGTCCGCTTAGGGCTACTGCACAAGAGATCTGCAGCGCTGGTTCATACGCCTTCGGCTGGCCTCGAGGCGAGACCAGCAGCGCATGCTCCGCATACCATTGCAAACACGGCGGACATTAGCGTTTAGGGCCTCACACAGCTGGCTCCGCGAGGGAGTTCGGTTGGGGTGCCTGGCTCACTATGCGCATGCATTCGTGGATGCCTCCCTCACAGGGTGGGGCGGAACTTGTGGCCCTGCTTCGGTCGCTGGTACATGGCAGGGGCCCCGGCGGCACATCAACCTACTGGAACTCATGGCAGTTCAGAGGGTGCTGCACCATTTTTCCCCACAGTTGGATGGGAGGCATGTCCTGTGAGATCAGACAACACGACGGCGGTAGCCTATCTCAACAGACAAGGGGAGGGTCAGATCAGTGGCCCTACACAAGATGGCGGCTTCCATCCTAATATGGGCAGATCGCCACTTGCGCTCTCTGAAGGCCAACGTGTTCTAGGCATCCTCAACACTCGGGCAGATGGGCTGTCCAGGGGGGCGCTGCCCGAGGAGGATTGGAGCCTCCCCACCGGCGACATCCGAGCAAATCTGGAGGCTGGTCGGGCGACTGAAGATGGATCTGTTTGCGAACAGGGAGAACGCTCTGTGCCCGCTGTGGTTCTACCTGAGGCCTACCAACAATCCTCTCCTGGGGGTGGATGCGTTGGCCCGTCCAGTGTGGCCAGCCGGCCTGCTATATGCGTTCCAGCCCCGGCGGCTATTAATGCCACTACTTTGCAAGTGAGGGAGCAGCACTTGTCCATAATTGTGGTGGCACCACTGTGCCCGAGTGCCAGGTGGTTTCCGGTCCTTATCCAGCTGGCGTTGGGGAACCCATGGGAAATTTCGGACCCTTCCCTAACCGGGACTCGGGTACCGACCGCCGTCCGCACCGGCCCCCTCCTGGCCTGGAAGCTGAAAGGGTAAGGTTAACTGAATCGGGCCTACCCGAAGCGGTTGTGTCCACAATTCAGTATGCGCGTGCCTTGGCCACATCCAAGGCTTATGCGACTCGTTGGCGGATTTCCGTGGGCTGGTGTCAGGTGAGAGGCCTGAACCCGCGCTCATGCCCCCTTCAGGGGGTGCTAGAGTTCCTTCAGGGGCTCTTCGAGAGGGGCCGTGCAGCATCCACCTTGGGCGTGTTCGCGGCGGCCATTGCAGTAGGTCATGATGGGTTGACCACTTCTCAGCTAGAAGTCACCCCCTGGTTTTTCGAAGGAAGTCCGCAGGCTGGAACCCCTGATGCAGCGCGTGGTTCCACAGTGGGATCTGCAGACGGTGCTGGACGGCCTGGCGAGACCACCATTGAACCCTTGGACCAGGCGGACCAGCATACCTTATCGATCAAGACGGCCCACCCT
Source organism: Gymnothorax reevesii (assembly GCA_029721435.1). Taxonomy (NCBI): domain Eukaryota; kingdom Metazoa; phylum Chordata; class Actinopteri; order Anguilliformes; family Muraenidae; genus Gymnothorax; species Gymnothorax reevesii. Next base: position 31,684,741 of record CM056593.1, on the reverse strand, counting down.
TTAGCCTTGGCATAGCCAGGAGGGTGAGCGAATTGGGGGCCCTCTCCCTGCACCCGTCATGCCTGACCGTAAGCGAGGATAATGGATCAGTGGAACTTCGCCCTAATCCGTCCATCCGACCTAAGGTCATCACTTCAGCCTTCAGTTCTTCGGAGATCCGGCTCAGGGCTTTCTGCCCTCCGCCCCATGCCACCAGTGAGCAGGAACGGATGCACAAACTGGGCCCAGTGCGAGCGCTCATGCTGTAGATGAAACGCACGGCAAGCCTTTGGAAGGCGGATCAGCTGTTTGTGGGCTATGGTGAGCGGGCTCACCGGGCCCCTCTGTTATCGCAGCGCCTCGCCCACTGTATCTGTGATGCTATCGGCAGAGCCTATTCGGCAGTGAGCCTCTCCGTCCCGGCGGGGCTGACCACACATTCTACCCGTGGCATCGCATCCTCCACAGCGCTAATTAAGGGCGTATCCGTGGGGGAGATTTGCAAGGCGGCCTTGCGGTCTTACGCATCTACCTTCGTGCAGTCATGTCTGAGGGACATGACCGCCAGTTGGTCGCGCATTCAGTCCTGGGAACCCTGTCAGCAGGGTCCCCCCCAACGCTAACTAGTATGTTACCACACCCTGGGGCGATGCGCTCTGGGGGCGCCTCGCCTGCAGGTGTGGGGGGGAGGGGCGCGTAGAAGGGATTTGACAGCTACAAGTTCCCCCCCCCTCCTCATTCCTTCGTTCTTTCGCTCTAGAAGGGGCCTTATCGGAAGGGGCCCCGTCTGACTCCGGCTTGGGTCTGGTGTTGTTTGGTGTGTCACGACCTGGGTCGGGGTACGCGGCCTGGCGGTGCCCGCCCCAGGAAGGACACGGCTTTGCTGGTTTCCAACTAGAACTCTAGGGTGCGGGGCCACCTGGGAGTACATTCATCCCTAACGGCCTTCGCCGTAGGTGTAAACCAATAGCGAAGCCCGTTAGAGGGCGGAGCACGTACGAAATAGAACAAATAGTTACCCTGGATGTAACTCCAGTTCTATGAGTACGTGCATAGCCCTCTAACTGCCTGCCCAGCTGGCCCCCGGATGTGAGATGCTGAGTTTCAAAGGGAGACGAGCACTGACAGCGGCGGGGCTTTATAGGGGGTGAGTATGCTACCCACTCCTACGGAGCAGGTGAGTTCAATCTTCTTTTCAGGCGCCGAGGCGGGGCCTCGGAGGGGTAAACCAATAGCGAAGCCCGTTAGAGGGCTACGCACGTACTCATAGAACTGGAGTTACATCCAGGGTAACTATTTGTTACTTTGTCTTAATTAGCAGCATTTCATGTTTTGAGTAGTTATTTACCATCTTAAGCCAGATTTGGATGGAAATATCAATTGTGCCATGAAGAATAAAAACCCTTGAATATATTGTGCTTAATTTTCAATATTGCTAGGATCTTCGGGTGAAAGCATTTTTAAACAGATCAAATTAGACTCTGAGAAAATCAATAAGCTCCAAATTAGGTTTCTGAACACAGGTGTTTTGAGTTTTTTCCCAAGTAACCTGCCTGAACCAAATAAAATCAACAGAAAACACAACAGGTGTGACTCCACTGTTTGCCAAGTAAATTGTCGGGTTTTGCCACCATATGTCAAGAGTTTCACCAATGAGGAACCCTTTGATTATTTATGTTGATTAAATGTTTGGTTAAATTGTTTCCCTCTGCCAATATTTACAATATATCTCAATGTGGATATTTGCATAAATGCACCTAATTAAAACAAATCAACAGCTTGTTAAAATCCTAAGATTGCAATTGTGGATCGAACAAAAACCAGCATACACAGGGGGGCGCCAGGACCGAATTTGAGAAATACTGCTCTAAACTACCTTAATTGAAGGTTTCTCACAGTTCAATACGGGACGCTCTCCTTCGGTAAGATGGCGGACGCGAATCTCGCCAAACTGGTCTCGTGCCCATTCTAGTGGTGGTTTGTCTCGGGCGGTTAGGGTGGCCCGCCTGTCTTTAGCCTGCCAGTATAAAATGGTTGACTGAAATTTGCATCAGAAGTCGGCTGTTGTCGTGAAGATTATGAATAATGGAAAAAAAAATTAGCGGGTGATCAGAAAATACGTGTCAATTATTTTAAAGGATTTTATTCATCCCGGCACAAGCGATGCTGCCTTGTTGGGGCTTGATTTTGGCGCGACATTTCAGTTGTATTCACTGAAGAGATCGGGGGCTTCATTGAACGGTGTGTGAGGTATCTATTGCTGTCTAGTTGTGCATTTAAACTTTTCATAACTTTGAAAGTTGATCTTTTTGTGGATGCTAGTGAACTATTTCTGCAAACATGCATCGTAAATGTTTCTGAGCAACCTGACGTTGGATGAAGTTAACAAGCTTGCTAACTTAGCGAGCTTCATTACCTTCAAGATGCTTTCACACCGGACGCGAAACGAATTTTCCGCACGACAGATTACATTCAAAGTCAATGCAAAGACGCGTGTATTCGCGTCTTTGCATTGACTTTGAATGTGATCTGTCGTGCGAAAAATTCGTTTCGCGTCCAGTGTAAAATCAGCCTTAGGCTGTATTACAGCAAAACGTCGGCGACACGGCGAAATGTTGTCCACAACATCCTGCTATATGGACGTAGATTTTAATTTCTTCGGAAGGAGGGAAGTATGATTGTTAAGCGTTAACGTCACCTTAGGGCGGCCTTTAGGAGTGCTGTGTCAGCGTAGCCAGCATTACGGTAATGTTTTCATGTGGTGTCTCAAAGCATAGGCTGCATCCTTCGTAGGCGGCATTTTTAGGGGTCATCACTTGGTTCCATCTGCCGAACTAGCATTTAGGGTCAGGAACAAGGTTAAATTTAGGGTTAGGTTTGGGGCAAGGTTAAGGGTGAGGGAAACCAGTGACGACTTGCTTAAACCAAAGCTGTTTAACAAAGATGAAAAGACGTTACGTCAGTTAGGCGGATGGAATTAAGTGACGACCCCTGAAAATGCAGCCTTCAAAGGATGCAGCCAAGGCTTTGAGAAGCACCCACAGCCTTCAAAGGCTGCATTTTTAAGGGTTGTTGCTCAATTCCACCCACCAAACCGACATGACATCATTTCACCTCTGTTTAACAGCTTTGGTATAAGTGAATGGTCTCTGGTTTCCCTAATCCTAACTTTAACATAGCCCCAAACCTAACTCTGACCCTAAATTTAACTAAATCCCTTACCCTAAATATTAGTTTGGTGGATGGAAGTAAGTGATGACCCCTAAAGGCTGCGGCCTACACTTTGAGATGCACCCATGGTGTTTATATTACACCGTGGCTATTCTTACGTGACTTTCGTGCGGATATGCGCAAATTGAAATTGTTGGACAGCGAAATTTTTGTCTATCATGTAAATGGGCTCGTTGGAGTTGAACTGCGCCTCGCCTGGAAAGTAGCCGAGAGCAGGCGGCCGCAGGTGGGGCTGCGACAACAAGCTGCAATCAAGTCGGACAGTTTCCAGCAGCCTCGAGAGAATATACAGGAAGTCACAGAAATACGTCCATCCTATTCGCCTGAGGTTTCCTCCCCTAAAAATCCTCACATCCCACTTACCAAAAATATTTGTGCTGCTAAATACTTCAATAATTAAAACAGTGCAGTGTTAATATATAATAGACTAAATTCAGTTCATGATCTGCGACATAAATCCCAATTAAACGTCACCATCAGCCTCAAGTTTTCTGTAACCAGACTAAACCTTCAAATCTGACTAATAAAATCAAACTCTCTCATTCAACTAAAGTAGAGAGTGTATATAAATCATCATATTGTTGAGCCAACCTCTAAACCAATCAGCTGTTAGATCAGGTTAGAGCCAGTCGGTGGAGAGAAACTGCAGCGCCTGGCTCGAAAAACTGCGGCCGCCTCGCTGTCGCGATTTTATCGCCGTCCACTTTGGTAATACGTCAGAGCAAGGCGGGACGAAGTCGGACACGAAACTAACCGGCATGCATTGTGCACCGGTGGTCGAATCTGCGCAGACCTTGCTCCTCTCAAACAAGCCTAATATGGCACGTAAGAATAGCCGGCCCGCAATGCATTACAGTCACGTAAGAATAGCCACCGCGTTTATATTAAGATGATATCGCTCCCCCCGTTCTCTCTCGCTTCTTGGGCCTTTAATCACGTTAATGAAGTTAACGCTTGCAGATCAACTTATCATAGACTTTTTTAAATTGCCATGTTTAGTATATATTTGTTGTAATTTACAGGGTATGATTTTGCACTGTCATCGCTGCTAATAACATGCTTTCCTCTGCTTGTGCACCTGTATGTTTTATGAATAATGGTGCAATAAAGTGTATATTCCTCGTCTTTCTTTAAGGTGTTTTGAGCATGAGAGTAATTATGTCCTTGATGTTTCTACTGTAGATCTGAACAGTACCAGAGCGCCGTTCAGTTGCTGTTAGGATCTTCATGGAAGGTACAGTCAGGCCAAAACTAATACCTCAGGTGTTTGATGGCTGATGGACATTAGCTGTTGTCCCACAGGTGGTAAGATGGGTGTAGCTGGATCAGACTGGCCGCTGGTCGCGAATGGCGGAGTTTTGTCTGTGTCCTGCTTCAGCAGCGGAATTTCTCACCTGCACGTGTGTTGTTGCTGGCAGGCGCTGACGATCTGGATATTTTGACGTCTCTTCTGGAGGAGAACGATAATGAGCCGGAAGAAATGGACGGTGGGGAGGTGCAGGACGATCTGGACGGCCTTTTTGATGATGATGGTGATGAGGAAGAGTTTGACGAAGGGCTTGAGGTTGAGGAGGAGCAGAAAGGAGCAGCGATGCAGCAGGATGCCGCTGCGCTTTTTGGGGATGTGGATGATTTAGAGGAGGGACAGGACTCCAGCATCAGTTCAAACCCCACGGAGAAGTCCAGAGAGGATTTACAGGGTATGTACATGATCACACATGATTCTCCTGCATGAAGCCTGGATGCATTTGTCTACTTGTGCTGTTTCCCCTGTGATGTGTTTATAGCCCGTATTTCACTGGGGTTTTCTGGAAAAACAGCGTTGCAAACATGTTCTAAAGCGTCTTAACTTCTTTATTGAAGGTCAAAATGCTTTGTGAGGTAATTAGAGGAAGGCAGTTGCCATCATTATGTATACCTGGTTATTCTGAAGAGAAGGACCCATCTTAGCACAGGATTAGACAAACTCCAAGTAGAATTTTTCAGTTGCGGTTTGTAGAATATTCAGAGTCCCCCCCCCAGCTTGACGACACCCTAATAATTTGTGCAGTGTGGTGCTGTGTCGTGCCCTGAGTGTGTGGTCATTCATGCAGTGCTGTGTCGCGCCCTGAGTGTGTGGTCATTCGTGCAGTGCAGTGCTATGTCGCGCCCTGAGTGTGTGGTCATTGGCCAGAGGCTTTGTTCTCACTGCTCAAAGGCTGACGCTTGGCCTAATTTTTGTGTGAGTGAGTATATATGTCATTGTAAGGAAAATCTTATTTTTACCTTTAAAGTAGAAATGTATTGATTTGAAACTTTATGAAAAATTGTCACATTTGATATCATCCAAAAGGCTATGCAATGCTCTTTCAAACTGTCAATTTTTCACCCAGAGATGATGGTGGAGTTTCTTTAATCATGGAAATAAAATTGGCTTTTTGCAACCCCCAGTATCGTCCTTGAACAGCACTGTGAATCGGGCCAAGAGCTGTGACGTCGCTCCTGGAATCAGGTGTGACACTTAGGCTGTTGATTGTGTGTTTTACATTGCAAGCAAGACGTTGAAATCCTCAAAAAATGTCAGAATTATTGCTTGATTTGGAGATCGAAGTTGAAGAGGATGATTCAAGCGCACGTCCAACTACGAGCAACAGTGATGATGAGGATGGAGAGAGAGGCGAGATGGGAAATGGGGAAGAAATCGGCGACGATGCGTATGAAGCTGAATGACAACAGCTGCCGCAAGTGTACCAGCAGGAACCGGAGCCTCGGGCGCGGGCGGGTGACCGGGCCACATGCTCTGGGGTCTGTTTCCCAAAACCATAGCTGCTAACTGACTTAGTTGGAATAATTGTCTGTGTATGTGACCCGTTAGGCGAAAAGGATACTATCCTCCAGGAAGTAGTTTTTGTGATATTCGCTTCAATAGAAAAGCAAACTCACTTACTCACTACTTAATGCTGGTTTTTGTTGACAAGTGCTGCTTCGTAACACTCAACTTTGTCCTGTAGCATATATGACATGCAGAATTCAATTAAAGTAAAAATCTCAAAATCCATGTTTTGGTTTGATTGTACCCATTTTGCATGAGAGGTCACATATGTACGAACTATCTGAAAGTTGCTGAGGTGGTTAGTAGCTATGCTTTTGGGAAACCCCCCCCCCCCCAGCGAGGGTGGGGGAACCAAAACATGTATTCGCTGAGAGTTTGACTGACGAGCACCCGGCTGGCTAACAGGAGGCCCTTTAAAGCGAGGAAGAGCGCTATAGTCCTGTATTCATGATTATAATATAACATATAATATATATAAACTATAAAACAGGCTATAATCCTGTGTTCCGCGGCTGGCCGTCCCTCCCAGTTTCTACCCCTGCAGCGCGAAGCCAGTTGTGCGCTGCTCTTAAAAGGCTGCTGGACCCTGGCACAACCTGAGCTGTGACCCGGGCCGGGTGCCCAGTGCTGCTCCACGAAGGGGCACCTTAACCGGGTGAGCTACTCCGGTAGCAAAAAAATAACATACTTTTTGACGATGATAAATGTATTCTGCTGGAGATATAAAAGAAACGAGACCAATAAATGAATAAAATACGGCAGGCAGGCGACGATCGATCCGCTTATTTTCCTTACAGCACGGCCTTGTTTCCCACGAATTACACCATCAGAAATGGCCTATTTTCACTCAGTTTTTTGGTGATGTGCGTGAGTTGAAAGGGGGACCAAAATGTCTTTTTTATTCTCTTCCTGTTTGAGTGAGTGACCAGAAAGTGTTAAATTCATCATCTCCACGACTTAAGTCACTATTGCTACTATTGACTTCCAGCACCTGACATCTGATTGAACAGGCTCTGCTATCATTGGTTTGCGAGCGTTAAAGCTAATGCTAGCATCTCCCTCTGAACTGTGTGTGACGCAGCGGAGCTGAAGCGTATGCAGGAACAGATGAAGAGGCTTCAGCGAGAGCTGGAATCCAAACAACACACCCCCTCCACACAGCCGGGTGAGTCTCACTCACTCACTCACACACACACACACACACACACACACACACACACACCCCCTCCACACAGCCAGGTTAGTCTCACTCACTCACTCACACACCCACACCCACACACACCCCCTCCACACAGCCAGGTTAGTCTCACTCACACACCCACACCCTCCACACAGCCAGGTTAGTCTCACTCACTCACTCACACACCCACACCCACACCCTCCACACAGCCAGGTGAGTCTCTCTCTCACACACACCCCCTCCACACAGCCAGGTTAGTCTCACTCACTCACTCACACACCCACACCCACACCCTCCACACAGCCAGGTGAGTCTCACTCACTCACTCACACACACACCCCCTCCACACAGCCAGGTGAGTCTCTCTCACTCACACACACACACACACACACAGACACACCTGAATGTCTGTCTCTCGCCTCCCTGAGTTGTATGTGTGAATATCGCCCTCACAAGCTTGAATCATTTGGATAAGTCAATCTTGGTCTAATTTGATTCATTTATATGTGTGAATCTTCCATTGAAATCCATAAGAACTTAGGAGCAGCCAAGTTGCGATAAATGACATTTATACTCCACGCTGAAAAACCTTCGGCCTGAGATATGAAGCGGTGCTCCTCAGTACGTGTTGCAGGGTACTTTAGTGCTGAAACTCTTTGGTTAAAAATGTCTTTTACAGCCAGTTTGCTGCTCTGGAGGTCTTTGCCCTCTCGCCCTTGAGCGTCTTTATTTGCCCAGCGCTGTTTTGGCTCTGAATCTTTCCTTGCTAATTAGGCTCGTTAGTGATAGTGAATTAGGAGATAAACCTACAGTTTTTTTGCGAACACGAGGTATTTATCGTAGGATGGTTTCAAATGTAAATTTCCAGGTATATAGCCTATGATAAATACAGAGTGATCGAAAAAAAACTAGGTTTATCTCCATTCTCCCATGACTCTAGTTAACACCTTAAAGATCCGAAGTCGAAGTTTGAAGTGGGAATGTCAAACGCCATCGCGGTCGCCTTTTTTGGACACGGAAATTGATAGCTGACGTTTTCTACTGAAGCGGCTCTAATCAAGCGAGAGCTCTTCATGCAGCGCGAGGTCTTGACCCAGTGCGAGGTGGTTTATCGGTGAATAGATACCTGGTGTTAACCAATCAAAATGCAGAATTCGCTGGAATGAATGGTAGAATCGTAGATGATTCAGTAATAAGGGGTATTTGAATGAGTCAATCATATCTGGAGGCTTATCTTGACTGATGCATTAACCTAGGAGTTGTTTATTGCGATCAACACAGATGAGCTTGCTGACGCTGCGGTGAGGAGAGCGCCCCCTGCTGTATTGGCTGCACAGCTGAAAAACGCCAAGAGGACTGCCCACCAGCCCAAACCCTCCGCCACACAAGGTAACCAAAGTCCTGCTCTCTGAGTGTGTGCGTGTGCGTGTGTGTCGTCTCTTGTTCACTGACCTTTGTCTTTGCTGCCCGCCAGTCTTTGAGAACCGACCTGTCGGACAGCGTGCGACTGACTGCTCGTCACAGCCTGTGAGAACCAATGGGACACTTAGCAGGAAGCAGGCTCCGCCCACAGCCCAACAGGCTCCGCCCAGAGTGCAGACAGTCCCACTCGGATCTCCTGCTCCTGTGGACGTTGCCATGGAGAAATTCTCCGGACTGAGGCTGAGGTCAGTGAAAGTTTTGCGGTCCTGCTCAGTCATGTTTGATTCGAGCCTCTGATTGGCCAAAAAGTACATTCAATTTTTCAATTCAATTTATTGGTATAGCGCTTTTCACAGAGACTGTCACAAAGATGCTTTACAGTGAGAGTTTAAAGAAATAAAAAGGCAGTGCCCAGCCTATTCCCCACTACAGCAAATGAGGCAAAAAACTCCCAGTAGGGAGAAAAATCCTCCAACAGTAGTGAGAAAAAACTCCCCAGTGGGAAGAAATCTCAGGAGGAACCCGGCTATAGTGGGGGAGCCCATCGTCCGCGGGCTAGCTAATTAAGAACAAAAAAGTAAATTGGAGTGAAACGACAGAAGAGTTCCATTTAAGTCCATCTAAACAGTGGCAACGGTAGCTTCAGAAAGTGGCAAGTCGAGGATGGTGCAGGACTGGACCAGGACCGGATCGGATCGGATCAGGACAGCAGCAGCCAGCGCTCATGGTGAGGGACAGGGCTCATACGGCCCAGGACTCAGGGAAGTGGAGGGAAAGATCCTCGGAAAGAGACACAGAAGAAAGGGGTGTGAGGCACTGGATAACTACTGCATGATAATAAAAGTACCGTCCTCTGTCATGTGCCAAGTGAGAAGTTATAAGCAGACTGGTCAGGAAACAGTCAACACCCCTCCATCCACTTCCTGCAGCACAGAGGTCTAACACTTATTCCAGGCAGTTGGATCACTTTTCATTTTCTAAACAATAGTACCATATGGACCTCCCCGGTGACTGAGGCTGTAGTAAGCCCCACTGGTGCCTTGTAAGTGCAATCTCAGTGCCACCGGTTCCACATGGATTTAAGCAATTTTAACGACCAAAAGCTAGTATCCTTCATCCACTTATTGCAGCACAGAGGCCCTGAAATTCCATCTGACTAAGGCTGCGTAATTTTTCAATCAGATACCACCAACACCATGTGGACCTTCCCAGTGACTAAGGCTGTAGCAAGCCCCACTGGCACCGTTAATGCATGCTCAGTGCCACCGGTTCCACATGGATTTACATAACACTGGCTTCCAATATCGTGAACATATCATAAATCAAGGTTGTAGTCAGTCCCACCAGAGCCAACACGTAACTAATCATAAACTAATCATAGGCTTGACTAAAAAGATAAGTTTTCAGCCTACTCTTGAAGATAGAGAGTGTGTCTGAAGCCCGAATTTGTCTTGGGAGATTGTTCCATAAAATTGGTGCTTTGTAAGAGAATGCTCTGCCTCCAAGTGTAATTCTAGATATATTTGGAATTTTCAAGTAGTCAGCACCTTGTGAACGAAGTAATCTTGGTGGGGAGTAAGGAATAAGAAGACTGCAAAGAGATTCCGGTGCCAAGTCGACCCCGTTGCCATGCCCTACATTATCCAATGAGTGAATGGGGTTCCCCACCATGGGAAGAGAAGGCTATGACCCTCTAGCACTGGAGGTTGCAGCCCCTATATAAGGGACGTGTGTCTCCGCCCCCCACAGGAAGCCGCTCGTGTCTTCGGTGGAGATGGAGCGCAAGATGGCGGACCGCAAGCTGATCCGGCTCTCCCAGTTGCCGAACAGGTTGGCCAGGGAGAAGCTGGAGGATTGCGACTGGGTCACCTTTGCGGTGCTGGTGAGCAAGGCCACCCCACAGAGTAACAGCAGTGTGAGTACTGTGCCGTCACTGAGCGTGGAGAAGCATCACTGCGCCACATTTGTGTTTGAGTAACTGGATTCAGCGCTGGGAGTATTTAGGTGTCCAAAAGTCATCCTGTTTCCCAGCCTTTTCCTTTGCTCACAGGGCAAGACCTTCAGCATCTGGAAGCTGAATGACCTCCACGACCTGGAAGTGTACGTGTCCCTCTTCCTATTTGGAGAGGTGCACAAAGAGCACTGGAAGACGTTACCGGGCACGGTCATCGGCATCCTCAACCCCAACCCGATGAAGCCCAAGGAGGGGTCGGACGGGGTGAGAGGGGGCGGCAGGAAGGCTTGCTGGGATATTTTTAGCGCTGTGATTGTGTGCTGGGATTAGTTTTGTCTCTGTATCCTGACAACATTTCAGCCCACCCTGCTGCAGCAGAGAATAGCGAGGTGCAGAAATATTACTGATTTAGGGTTCGACTCTTGCACCTGTCCTCCTGTTGAAGACCTGGTCAGCATACATGGCTAAAAATGGACTAATCTGGTCCATTTATGTGGACTGGCCTTTTTCAGTCTCTACCCACTGGACTGCTGTTCTGTGTTTCGATGTTTTTGTTGGGAATCATTATGGACCGTGTCACACGTGTGTGAGGTGTGGTGTCTCCCTCTGCAGGTGTGCCTGTCCGTGGACCACGCCCAGAAGATCCTGCTCATGGGGGAGGCGCAGGACTTCGGCACCTGCAAGGCCACCAAGAAAAATGGCCAGCCCTGCAGTCAGCTGGTCAACATGGTGCGATACACACACACACCGCCATACCCTGCAGTCATGCGTCTACCTCTTTTTCAGGCGTGCTCACACACACACACACACACTCATACGACACAGTCATGCTCCCTCACGCGCACATCCACCCAGTCAGACTTCACACACTCTGAGTCTGTGAATAGTTGGGCCCTTTTCCAACATTCTGTGGATGACAGGCGAGAGAGACAGTGCTGACCTGGGAAACATGCTGACCTTTAATAAACTGAACCCGCGCGCTGAGGTCATCATCCCGATGGGCCACTGGAGCTGTGTGATGAGGCCGAACTACAGAAAGGGCTGTAATATGTGTTTTGTGCTGAACACATGTATGGGATCACATGTCTTCGTTATTGTCCCTCTGATTAACTGTAAATTCCAATATTTGATGAAACGGTTACGAAAAATCCGGAAATGTTCTGCTGTCCTGATGTCGACAAAACAAAACGGTTTTTCAGTTTCGACCCTTATAAGTTGGCTACATTTGTCGCAAAAGCTGGGAAAAACGTCAGGATGGTTTATTTGTTTTTTTTTTTGTTTTTTACAGTGCTCCTATTCTGGTTTCGGGTCTTTTTCGAAATAGTGGTGTCTTGTAAGCCTGTTGGGCTGGGCATATTAGTTATGCATGACACAATAATAAAATTAATGCGTTCATTCATGTATGAGGAACGCTCTCTGCCTGATAGACAGTGCAGTGTGACCTAATCTTGCTCTGTAATGTGGGAGAGAGCGACCCTCGGCTGCTCAGAGAATGGCTGATACTCTGATCTTGTGCGTTCTGGTAATAACACACCAGTGTTTGAGACTGAGAGAATAAACTGCTCTTCCCTCTGCCCCAGTATGAATGCCAGTTTTGCCAGTACCATGTGAAAGCCCAGTACCGGAAGATGAGCTCCAAACGGGCCGAGCTGCAGTCCAGCTTCTCGGGGAAGGTCCCGGGTAAACCGCGGACTGGGCGGGGCCAGGGCGGCGCCAGCCTAAAGGAGCGTCTGTGCCAGAGTGGCTTCCACTATGGGGGCGTGTCCTCCGCTGCGTGCACTGCCTCCCTGTGAGTAAGCCCCGCCCATAACCCCTCTGAGTAAACCCCTCCTAAAATCCCTGTAAACCCCTCCTATAATCTCTGTGAGTAAACCCCTTCAATAATCTCTGGGAGTACCCTCCTACAATCCCTGTGAGTGAACCCCTCCTATAATCCCTGTGAGTGAACCCCTCTTATAATCACTGTGAGTAAACCCCTCCCATAATCTCTGTGAGTTAAACCCCTCCTAAAATCCCTGTAAACCCCTCCTATCACCTCTGTGAGTAAACCGCTCCGATAATCCCTGTGAGTGAACCCCTCCTAAAATCCCTGTAAACCCCTCCTATCACCCCTGTGAGTGAACCCCTCCTAGAATCCCTGTGAGTGAACCCCTCCGATAATCCCTGTGAGTGAACCCCTCCTATAATCTCTGAGAGTAAACCCCTCCTATAATCCCTGTGAGTAAACCCCTCCGATAATCCCTGTGAGTGAACCCCTCCGATAATCCCTGTGAGTGAACCCCTCCTATAATCCCTGTGAGTGAACCCCTCCGATAATCCCTGTGAGTGAACCCCTCCTATAATCCCTGTGAGTGAACCCCTCCTAAAATCCCTGTGAGTAAGGGGGAGTAAGCCCCTCCCCCTCCTGTCCGAGCTGTTGAAGTTTAAGGTCTCCTCTGCAGAGCTGCTTCCTGCCCCAAGAAGCCGAGTCAGACCACCCTGAGCGGTTTGTTCGTCAGAGGGGCCGACCAGCTCATCCAGCAGGCCAAGAGCATTGGTATGCATGGCAACGGGGGTCATCGTTTGTCCGCGTGGGTGTCCGTGAGTACTCTCTCCGACTGACCAGGTCCTTCTCTGTTTTAGCGGTGCAGGCTGGCCAGGTCACGGGCTGCTCCGATGATTTCAAAGATCTGTTATCCATGCCCACTCCTGGAGCCATGAACCTTAATAAACACCTGACCCAGGCTCGACCCTCAGGTAATGGAGGGAACTAGACTGTGGGGCGGTGATTGGGCTGCAGGGGGTGCGGTGATTGGGCTGCAGGGGGTGCGGTGATTGGGCTGCAGGGGGTGCGGTGATTGAGCTGCAGGGGGTGCGGTGATTGGGCTGCAGGGGATGCGGTGATTGAGCTGCAGGGGGTGCGGTGATTGGGCTGCAGGGGATGCGGTGATTGAGCTGCAGGGGGTGCGGTGATTGGGCTGCGGGGGGTGCGGTGATTGGGCTGCGGGGGGTGCGGTGATTGGGCTGCAGGGGGTGCGGTGATTGAGCTGCAGGGGGTGCGGTGATTGGGCTGCAGGGGATGCGGTGATTGAGCTGCAGGGGGTGCGGTGATTGGGCTGCAGGGGGTGTGGTGATTGGGCTGCAGGGGGTGCGGTGATTGGGCTGCAGGGGGTGCGGTGATTGGGCTGCAGGGGGTGCGGTGATTGGGCTGCAGGGGGTGCGGTGATTGGGCTGCAGGGGGTGCGGTGATTGAGCTGCAGGGGGTGCGGTGATTGGGCTGCAGGGGGTGTGGTGAATTTTGGACTTGCTCCTCTCAGGTTCTACAGGTGGTGCGGTTCAGTCCATCTCCGCGTCTCAGCTCCTCAAACAACAGAAGCAGCAGATGCTGGAGTCCCGGAAGAGACGAGCCGAGGAGATCCAGAAGAGGTGTGTCTGCCTGCTTGTGTCTGCCCGTGTGTCTGTTTGCATGTGTGTGTTCCTGTGTACTAGAGTGTCTGTCTGCGAGTTTGTCTGCCTGGGTGCCTTTGCCAGCGTGTCTGCCTGCCTATGTGTCTGCCGGTGTGTGCTCATGTGTCTGTGTGCAAATGTATGAGCCTGTGTAGAAGTGCGGCTGCCTGCATGCGCTTGTTTGCCTGCGTCCGTGTGTGTACACGTGCCGGTGTGTTGTGAACCTCTTTGCCTCTCCTAGGTTCCTGCAGAATTGCGGGAAAGTTGTTCCTGGCCGTACAGACGGGGCAGGACCTGGGTCCCTTAGAGGGGGAGGGGAGAATGGAGGCGATACCCACACCCCCACCCTAGGGCGGGGCCTCGCACACGGAGAGGACGTCCTGTTCTTCAACCACACCCCTCCCACTCCCCCTGCCTCGCACAGTCTCTCTGTTGCTAAGGTGTGAGTCCACGTATTTGCAGTGTGCCTGTGGGCTCACTGAGGTGTGTGTTTGTGTGTGTGTGTGTGTGTGAGAGTGCGTGCGTGTCTATGTGTGTATATGTTTGGTGGGGTCACATGATTATATTGGGTTTGCTACTCGAAGGGTTAAGTAAAGAGATCATCCTCCTTACAGCTGGCTGCCTTGAAGAAGCTCCGTGAGAAGGGCGGGGCCATTGCCAAAGAGGACCCCAACGCTGTCAAGCGCAAGAGACCCAATGGCGCCGAAATCGCCAGCAGAGTGGAGCGGAACCTGCAGGCCCCGCCAGCGGGTGTGTGCTGCAGAAAGTGCCCGTACCTCCCCTCCGGCTCTGATAGGAGCCTGAGCTCGGATATGAGCTGCTTCTTCAGGAGCTCTGGTGTATTATGGTTGTAACTGTGAGATTTCTGACTTGATTCTCTCAGCAAGGGCCAGATTATTGCACCACTGGAGACTTGGATCTTGATGCAATGCAGCCACATCAGTTTAATGCTAGTAGGGTTGCGGCACTTGGGAGGCTGCGATTTTCGTCCCAGATTTGCTTCCAAACCCTTGTGATACGTTTGTCTGGATTCTCTGCTCCGGCGTAGGTGATGAGGAAGAGGAGGAATCGGAGGGGCCGGCGCTGAAGAGGCGGAGGGAGCGCCTGGAGTACCTGCAGTCAGACGAGTTCCTGAAGATCCTCAATGCTAAGTCCAGACACCAGGGGGCGCTGCAGGCAGTGAGTCACTTATAGTCCGCGATGGTACAGTTCTCGTTCTCTCAACATTTCCTGTGACAATGTATCTGAATCTTATCAAGAGAGTGTGTGTGTGTGTGTTTGTGTGTGTGTGTGTGTGTGTGTGTGTGTGTGTGTTTGTGTGTGTGTGTGTGTGTCCGTGTCCTTCATGTAGGCTGAGATTCAGATCCAAGAGCAGTATTTTGATCCCCTTGTGAAGAAGGAACAGATGGAGGAGAAGATGAGGAACATCCGAGAAATGAAGTGCCGAGCCGTCACGTGTAAAACGGTGAGTCAGCAGTGTGTGGTGTTACTCACGTGTAAAACGGTGAGTCAGCAGTGTGTGGTGTTACTCACATGTAAAACGGTGAGTCAGCAGTGTGTGGTGTTACTCACATGTAAAACGGTGAGTCAGCAGTGTGTGGTGTTACTCACGTGTAAAACGGTGAGTCAGCAGTGTGTGGTGTTACTCACGTGTAAAACGGTGAGTCAGCAGTGTGTGGTGTTACTCACGTGTAAAACGGTGAGTCAGCAGTGTGTGGTGTTACTCACGTGTAAAACGGTGAGTCAGCAGTGTGTGGTGTTACTCACGTGTAAAACGGTGAGTCAGCAGTGTGTGGTGTTATTCACGTGTAAAACGGTGAGTCAGCAGTGTGTGGTGTTACTCACGTGTAAAACGGTGAGTCAGCAGTGTGTGGTGTTACTCACGTGTAAAACGGTGAGTCAGCAATGTGTGGTGTTATTCTCGTGTAAAACGGTGAGTCAGCAGTGTGTGGTGTTACTCACGTGTAAAACGGTGAGTCAGCAGTGTGTGGTGTTACTCACGTGTAAAACGGTGAGTCAGCAGTGTGTGGTGTTACTCACGTGTAAAACGGTGAGTCAGCAGTGTGTGGTGTTACTCACGTGTAAAACGGTGAGTCAGCAGTGTGTGGTGTTACTCACGTGTAAAACGGTGAGTCAGCAGTGTGTGGTGTTATTCACGTGTAAAACGGTGAGTCAGCAGTGTGTGGTGTTACTCACGTGTAAAACGGTGAGTCAGCAGTGTGTGGTGTTACTCACGTGTAAAACGGTGAGTCAGCAATGTGTGGTGTTATTCACGTGTAAAACGGTGAGTCAGCAGTGTGTGGTGTTACTCACGTGTAAAACGGTGAGTCAGCAGTGTGTGGTGTTATTCACGTGTAAAACGGTGAGGCTTCAGTGAGCGGTTATTGTCACCTGTAAAATGGTTGGGCATTAGTGTTTGGTTTTGGTCACCTGTGACACAGTGAGGCATCAGTGTCTGGTTTTAGGTAATGATAAAACAGTGAGTCAGCAGTGTGTGGGGTTATTCACGTGTAAAACGGTGAGTCAGCAGTGTGTGGTGTTACTCACGTGTAAAACGGTGAGTCAGCAGTGTGTGGTGTTACTCACGTGTAAAACGGTGAGTCAGCAGTGTGTGGTGTTACTCACGTGTAAAACGGTGAGTCAGCAGTGTGGTGTTACTCACGTGTAAAACGGTGAGTCAGGAGTGTGTGGTGTTACTCACGTGTAAAACGGTGAGTCAGCAGTGTGTGGTGTTACTCACGTGTAAAACGGTGAGTCAGGAGTGTGTGGTGTTACTCACGTGTAAAACGGTGAGTCAGGAGTGTGTGGTGTTACTCACGTGTAAAACGGTGAGTCAGCAGTGTGTGGTGTTACTCACGTGTAAAACAGTGAGTCAGCAGTGTGTGGGGTTATTCATGTGTAAAACAGTGAGTCAGCAGTGTGTGGGGTTATTCACGTGTAAAACGGTGAGTCAGCAGTGTGTGGTGTTATTCATGTGTAAAACAGTGAGTCAGCAGTGTGTGGGGTTATTCACGTGTAAAACGGTGAGGCTTCAGTGAGCGGTTTTTGTCACCTGTAAAATGGTTGGGCATTAGTGTTTGGTTTTGGTCACCTGTGACACAGTGAGGCATCAGTGACTGGTTTTAGGTAATGATAAAACAGTGAGGCATCAGTGTGTGGTGTTATTCACTGGTAAATTGCATAAAAATGCATGAGTGCGGTTTTAGTCACCTATAAAACGGTGTGACATCAGTGTGATTTTAGTCTTCGGTAAAATGGTTAAGCATCAGTTTGGTGTTCGTTGCCAGTA
Organism: Gymnothorax reevesii; assembly: GCA_029721435.1. Classification (NCBI taxonomy): domain Eukaryota; kingdom Metazoa; phylum Chordata; class Actinopteri; order Anguilliformes; family Muraenidae; genus Gymnothorax; species Gymnothorax reevesii. The sequence goes on along the minus strand of CM056593.1, from coordinate 31,667,448 downwards.
AAGCGAGCTGAGGCATCTTGGCGTGGTATATTTTCTTCTGTGGAACTTCGAGGTGTCATGCTGTTAACTTGTAAGCAGTGAAATTTAGCATTAATTTTTTGCTCTCGTGTTGTTATAACATAGAGAAAATGTTACATGGTTGACGGACAATAAATCATTTTAGTCTTTTGTAGTTCATACATTTTATTGCTACGGTTTTGCTCCGAGATTTCCATCAGTCTGAAAATTGGCGGCAACTGAATCAGAAAGTTGGGACGAGCGGAGCCTCTGCGGTAAATGGAATGAGTCGCCGTGTTTGTGTTGGACCTGGTCTTGAACTACTCGAACACTTCCTGTTTTGTACCTCCAGTGTAAATACACCTACTTCAAGCCCCTGGACCAGTGTGTGGAGAAGAGTCACGACTATCACTGGCACGATGCTGTCAAGCGCTTTTTCAAGTGTCCGTGCGGCCAGCGTGCCATCGCTCTGGACCGATTACCGCACAAACACTGCAGGTGAGCTTGTGTGCCGCGGGTACTGCTGTTGTACAGGGCTACTGTCCACCGAAAACTACAGCAAATGCTGTGAGCCGCCATTACTGTGGGCTCAGGACTGCTGTGAATTCTGGGAATTGATACGATACACGGAACACAACTGTAAATGGCGTGACTCAGTTTTACTGGTGAATGAACACTATTGCTCATGCCGGGAATAATTACTCTAAACTGAACACAATGTCAAATGGTATGAATCGATATACTGTAGACTCTACACTACTGTAAATGATGTGACGCAAAATCACTTTAGTCTCTCCACTGTAAATAATTTAATCGATATCACTGTGGGCTCAATTCTACCATAAGTGGTGTGAATCTGTCTTACCGCGGATTCAATGCTACTGTAAATCATATGAAGCATATCTATTGACTTGTCAAAACTATGAATGGAGTGAATCATTTCTGTTGACTGAGCACTGCCATAAATGATTCAAATGAGTATTGCAGTTGATTGAACACTTTTGTGAAAGTGAATCACTACCAGAGGCATCACTACTGTAAGCGGTGTCAGATTCGGCACTGCTATTTGGGGAGAATCATTGTTATTGAGAATCATTACTTCTAAAACGCATCTGTTATAATCCAAACGTGTGATTTTTCCAGCAACTGCGGCTTGTTTAAATGGGAGAGAGACGGCATGCTGAAGGTATGTTTGAATCCTCCTAAGACACCGTCTCTTTCGGCTGTTATACTAACCTGTCTGAACTAGAGTTTCTTGATGGAGAGAGTTGTGAAACGTTTATTTCTGAAAATCTGTTCAAGGAGCCATTTTGTTTCCATCACATTGTCAGGCAGCATCTCTAAAGTGAGTCATTTTTATCTCATTTTCTTGTTGCAACATTTTCCCCATCACCAGCTGCTTTGTTGTTTTTCCCCTGAAATTAGTACATTTCCCTTTTGAGATAAAAATGGGGGAAAAAAATATTGATTTCTATAGTGCACAATGGCTTGGTTTTGCACAATGGAAGGAAAATGGCTCCTGTTCTTACGTTGTTGCGACACTAATCGAGACTCGTCTGAACATGCGGCTGAACGGTGTGTTTGCGTTCAGGAGAGATCTGGTCCGAAGATCGGCGGGGAGCTGCTATTACCCCGAGGAGAGGAGCAGCCTAAATTCCTCAACAGCATGAAGTGATGGCTGTGGTCATGTGACTCGGGGTCACCATCGTCGTCCGGGAGGTTTCTCACAGTCTGCGGCCGGCACTTTTACTCGCTTTTGTTAGCCTGCAGCTCTTTAATTCTGGTCAATGTTTGTGCCTCTTAACCATGACTGGCTGGAGCTTAGTGATCATGCGGACGCTTGTTCCCCACGGGGCTAAAAACTACCCAGCACTGGCCAGTCAGACTCTTTAAGGTCCCCTATTACGCCACCAGATGCACAGCTAATTCGCCATTATGAGCCAGTTCAAAGTCTCCCCTTCCTGACAACACAAGGGGGAGTGACCACCCAGAATAACTAGAAATGGTTTTTACACGTAATAACAGATGTCTCCCCCTTCCCCCATTTCACATTTTAGAGTTATGGTGGGGAAACGGGTCCCACCCTTCAATATGCCTAAGTCCAAATTGTTGCCATGGAAACAGAAAACATAAAATTCAAAAGCACAAAAAAGCACATCTACATGTTATGGAGAGACACTATATCAAATTTGGTGAGAATCGGTTGAACAGTTTCAGAGTTATGCTCCGGAAACAAATGGGAACGCCGACGCCAACGGGAATTCAGGCAAAAACAATATGTCCCCCCCCCCAGGAAGGGGGAGACATAAATAATGAAATCTGATTGGCTGCTTCGCTGAAGGTGATCAGTTCTTCTTGCCTCTGGTTGGTTACTTCCCCATGTGATGTCAAGAGGGGAAAGATTTTGAAATGGCTTGTAATAACTAACTGGATGTGCACCTGGTGACATTATAGGGGAACTTTAAGTTATTCTTTTATGGGACTCATAGTTATGAGCATTTATTTTAATCTTTTAGGAATCCTTTGCAGTTTGGTGAAGATCTGTCAGACATGGGCCATCTGGCATTACTGTATTAGGGAATAAGTGCTAACTTGCCTCTGGGCCAGGTTTTGGCCCTCTCCAAAATCATGTCCAATGGGAAATAAAGATATTTCTACTTCTTGATTTGCTTTTGGTTGTTGGTACTTCCTTCAGTTGGCGGCGGCATGTGTCTTACAGTTGTATATGTGATCTAAAGAGAAGTTTGGAAGAGTGCAACATCGAGTTCAGTGATCGAGTGCCCAGAGTTAAGTAGAATACCGGTCGCATTACCGTATCAAACGGTGAGGCAGCGCTACCCTGTCAAATCTGCGCAAAAGGCAAAAATGAGCGTCATTTCCTGGTTGCGAAGTGATTTCCCTCATTCTCATAGTAAGAAGTTGTACCAAGTTCAACTATGACTTGCGAATTGGCTTTGTCCACCTGATGTGGCGGTCAGCTTTGCAGTTCGGTTCACTGCCTTTCGCCCCACCTTCAACAGCTCTACACTTGCATTTGCTGACAATGCGAGGGATTTTGAACAGGCAAAGTTGATGACGAGCTAAAAAAACTATGTCAGCTGAAAAGGAAGAGGAGTATTGTTGGAATTTAAACAAATATGACTGCACAGCATTGTTGTGGTATTGTTAATGAACTCTATAGCAGGAATACTAAACTGGGAATCGCAGAGAAGTCCTGCGAGCGTTTTCAGACTATACATTATGTGCTCAAGGTTTGCAGTGTGTGTGATGGAATGAAGTATTGGTGATAATGATGCAGGCTATAATGCACAGAGATATACACTGCACAGTGTAGTTTCTAACAGGCTAGCTGAGATGGGTCTGCATTGTTGCAAACTTTCAACGATTATTTGGTGTGAGATTGACAAAAAATGACCTAACTTTTTAGTGTGAGATGAATTCCGATATTTGTGTGCTATCCAGAGACAGAACTGACATTGGATTACTTGGCAACTAGAAAAAAGTACAAAATTATTGAGACTAGGAAGACATCAATAAAGTTACAGCCCGCATAACATACTTCTAAATAACACTGCCCAGGACATGCGCTCTGCTGTCAGTTCATCATCGTTTTCCTGTTGGCTGTGAGACCGATCGCTAGAGCTACGCTGCTAAAACCAGGATATAACTCGCAGCAACACTGGGGGATGCTTACAGACAGAACAGCAAGTGAACTAAATTAAACTAGCAAAACTTTGATTCCCCCGTTACAAACTTTGAGCACTTTATTACCAGTGCTAATGTCAAACAGGTTTTACAACTGGCTAAAATTCTGTCAAAATGAGCTGACTAGCCTAATGATAAAAAAGTTGCGATTTTACGACTTTGGTAACACGGTCAAACATCATGCAAGTACAACATGACAAGGAAAGGTAGGTTATATTACCAGTCTAGCTGAAAGAAGACCAGCTCAAAATTTGTTAAACCATGTCAATAACTTGAAGCCAATTAGGGATTTACTACTGTATGGCTTCTCGTTCGGTTACTACCTGTGGCTTCTTGGCTCCAGGGGAGGTTTGGGAGGCACTGTTGTATGGCATGACTGCATGGATATGCAGTTTTAGGGGAAAAAATGGACACCCTAAGAAGGTCCTTGAACCAATCACAACTGAGTATTTAAGAGCTAGTTTTTTCTAAAATTCACCCAGTAATCCATTAGGGGGCGATACATCGTAGTCGCAGATTTTTCCTAATTCTTTGATATGTTGAAGGTTCATGTCTCAAATGGCAAAATCCTAATGTTGAAGTCTTTGGACCCATTACTATCTTTTTTTTTCCCCTAGGACCCCCTGAAACTTTAGGGGTTAATAAGCCTGTAAAAGAAAATGACGTTTAGGAGACTATATCTCAGTGTGCCCACGACAGCCCAGACTCATTTTCATGTATTTGTATCTACAATTAAAGGACTTTTTAGAAAACACACCCTCCATAAAAATCTGTTGAGGGCGCATGGAAATATTTCACCCCAAAGTTAGGCAAAAACTAGGTTGTGACCATTAAAGCAATTCTTGCCTTTCTAGCATGTGGCACAGCACTTGGTAGAAATGTGAACATGAATGACTCCGCCTCCCTCAAGTCCCGCCCTCTTCCCCCTGCCTGACCTCTGAGGCTTCCTTCCTCGCCTGACGCCTTTGGTGAGAAAGTGAGCAGCGCTCATGAAGCTGCTTTCACACCGGACGCGAAACGAACTTTTTGCACGACAGATGACATTCAAAGTCAATGCAAAGACGCAGATCTCGCACGTGTACGCGTCTTTGCATTGACTTTGAATGTAATCTGTCATACGAAAATTTTGTTTCGCGTCCGGTGTGAAAGAATCTTGAAACGGGGCAATGGAGTCAGATTCAGAGGCACCGATTAGTGAAAACTAACCAACAGAAATTACATAATATTCAATTCGAAATGTTGTATAAAATGTCTTCGTAACGTCTGACGAACTATCTTTAACGTTATTATAGCATTTCAGCGGCTGTTTGTTTACAGTGAGATGCATAATTTTTTGGCAGAATTCATACATATTTTCTTGCAAAACTGCTGTCATAACGTCTTGCCTCACCAGAATTGTCCCGGTAACGTTAGTCATTAAATCAAGAGCAGTTGCAGCTGCTTTATTTGCAGGCGAACTTTGTTCAGTACAAACAGTAAAAACAAAAATTTTGTTTAGCGGTAAAACATGAAGTGGTCCTTCAAATATCCCACTTTCAGGACATACATTCACTTTCTGCATAATTGGTCTTAAACTTGCTCTAAAATTGCTCTGAAATTACTCTTTAACACTACAAAGCACGATAAAACCTTGATTAAAATACAGATGATTTTCAACAAGTAAATACAGATTTCTCAGCAACTGTACATCCAAGTAACTTCATATTTGGCAGTTTCCTTCATTTTGTGATGATCTATGTACAGAGCTTTTTTTGCAATATATACCTCTGAATATGAGTAAATCAAAATATGCATATTTTGCAAGAAACCTCTTGTGATACAGAATTGGAAGTGTGTCCGCTAAATCATTATCAGATCACCAAATTTTCCCGCCAATTGTTGGGACAAATTCCCTTTAACCCTTTTTACAATTTAAGCCCAGAGGCTTTTTTGGTGAAAACTTTAAAAAATCGCCTAAATCCTTGAAAATCAGCCAAAAGCTAGCTTGTTGGTATTCACTGGAAAACTGTCACTGAGAGCTTTCCAAAGAATACCTACGAGCTATGTTTTGGGTGATTTTCTCAATTTTTCAGATATTTAGCTTGTGCCTTTGGTGCCAATGACACACCGCTCTGGATCTGTAGAAGGTTAAAAAAGAGAATAAATGAAATCAAAAAATAGCTGTTTATTGGGAGTTACAATATCCTACAGTATGGGAAATTTCCTTTTTTAAAGGGTTAATTCAGGCAAACCAGAAGAGTCACGCCTGTGCAAATCTTTACACCGGTTAAAAGTTCCACTGTCTGAAGATCTTGTTAATGTCCAGTTTCTAGATTATCTGGTTATGGCGCTACGAAGCTCCAAAAACACATTCCGAGACCATGCGTGCGCGGATTTTCGTCACAAATTGCCAAAAAGTGCATTTTTAAAGCGTTCTAGATCATAAATGGCTTGAGATAAATGCTTCTCAATCAAGAACCCCAGCCAGACTTCCTGAATTATAAGAACCCTGATGTATAACCTCCTGAGACAATGGCTGGCCTGAGAAAATCCCCTTCAAAACACCTTCCCTCAGCAATTTTACAAAAAAACCCCACTATTTTAGTTTTGATTAGGCAGGGGTTACTCATCAGAAATGCACAGCTCTTTCAAAACTCATAGGAAGTGCCAAGATCTAGGAGGAGAAGAAGCTTTAATGCATTATTTTACAGTTTTGGAGCATCAGACCTCCCAATATTTCTTCAGAGCTAAAAATGGCACTTTTTGCCCAACTTTGGTGTGTTCTTGAGTCTCGTGACAAAGTACTACAGGATATCTTTTGGAGAACTTTTAACACAAGATCCAGGTGGTCCTTGCCTTCAATAATCCGCAGAGAAAAAGTAGCCCCCTGTTGTGGGAACAAAATGCATTTTTTTAGGCGGCCTATGGCTTTCAGTTGATGGCATATGGACTTCTAATGGTCAGTTTTCTTTCAAGAGCTGATTAACCCGCAAATTTTCTGGGGGTCCTAGAAAAAGTAACGGGTCTGGAGATCTAAAAATCTGGATTTTGTTTTTCGAGACATGCACCAACCAAATGCAAAAGAATTTTAAAACATCCATGACTATGATGTATCATGGACCAGGTGAATCTTGGAAAGACTGGCTCTTAATTGAGTCGTTAAAAAAATAAATGGCGAATGAAATCACTTCTGCTACAAGGTACTTTGAATAATATCAAGTGAAACGGTTTAAGTTGTTTTGCCAAATTTCTGCCAAGTCTGTCACCCTGTTTTTACTGCGAGACTGCGCAGTGCATAGCCATAGACTGTAGGCTCATTGGAGATGGACTTCGCCTCGCCTGGGAAGTAGCCGAGGGCAGGCGGCTGCAGCAGGGGGCGGCGACAGACTGCAATCAAATTGGACAGCTTCCAGCAGCCTTGAGAGAATATACTGGAAGTCACCGAAATACGTCCATCCTATTCACCCGGGGTGTCCCTCCATAAAAATCCTTACATCCCACTTACCAGAAATATTTGCGCTGCTAAATACTTCAATAATTAAAACAGTGCAGTGTTAATATACAATAGACTAAATTCAGTTCATGATCTGTGACATAAATCCCAATTAAACGTCACCATCAGCCTCAAGTTTTCTGTTACCAGACTAAACCTTCAAATCTGACTAATAAAATCAAACTCTCTCATTCAACTAAAGTAGGCAGTGTATATAAATCATCATATTGTTGAGGCAACCTCTAAACCAATCAGCTGTTAGATCAGGTTAGAGCCAGTCGGTGGAGAGAAACTGCAGCGCCTGGCTCTAAAAACTGCGGCCGCCTCGCTGTCGCAATTTTATCGCCGTCCACTTTCGTAATACGTCAGAGAAAGGAGGGATGAAGTCGGACACAAAACTAACCGGCATGCATTGTGCACCGATCGCCTTTCTCGAACGAGCCTAAAACAAAAAGATGGATAAAGCAACTGTAACATCACCCATTGGTTTCAGCCATGGAGCGAGGAAGTCCCACCCCTATTACTTTCAATGGGGGATGCTAGGCTAGCTACTTCAGGCCAGGAAATACGGAATCGACCGACGCCATCTATAAAAATAGCGTTCCATGGGTGCTTATTTCCGGCACCATTTCATAAGATTGCCAATCTGATTACACAGCACAAATGGCCAAGAAAATTTCGTTTGTGCGGATTAGCGAATGGGTTTGAGGGGAAATGAGGAGCAGCGCTGTTGATCCGGGACGCGCACGTGCTGTACACCCAGGGGCTGAACAACCAAACTGGTGCACGAGCTGTCATCGAGCTCTAAGTATCAGTCCTGATTTTCAGGCCCTCTTGAAAACATTGAACAGTTGCGTCAGACAAAGAGCAAAATAATGTAGGATTACCGAATACATTTTCTTTCGTTTTTGCTTTATTTGGCAAGAAAAAAATGTGCACGTTTCAACTGGTGTCTATGGAGCTGCCACGTCTTTGGCCACAAAATTGCATCCTTGGGAAACGCGGAAGCAGGAAGCTAACATGCTAACTGGCTGAAGCAAAGGTACTTCTCGTTCTCTCTGGTTCTATGATATATCTATGGTTTCAGCATACCATTTAGGAAGCCTCGATTTAGGCAATTTGACCAGCACCAATTTGGCCGTTTCTCAAAGCCTAGGCTGCATCCTTTGTAGGCTGCATTTTTAGGGGTCGTCACTTACTTCCATATGCTAAACTGACATTTAGGGTAAGGGAAAAGGTGAAATTTAGGGTTAGGTTTTGGGTTAATGGTTAGAGTTAAGGTTAGGTAAAGCAGTGACAAATCACTTAATTTCATCTCCGTTAAACAGCTTTGTTTTATGTTACGTCAGTTCGGCAGATGGAATTAACTGATGACCCCTAAAAATGCAGCCTTCAAAGGATGCAGCCTACGCTTTGTCATTTTGAAACCGGATATGATTCCTTTTGAACGAGAGCATGAATTGAAGATCCGGGGAGGAATGTGGCTCTGGATCTGACCATATCGGACGTGGACGTGAGGATAGCCAAGCCCCTAAAGCATATTATGGCTTTATCCTTTAATGTAGTTTACTTGGGACCATAATTTACAAAAATTCACATCATGATATATCTAAGGAGACTAGAAACTGGTGATCGATGCCATAAAATGATGTGGAAAATCAGTATTGAAGTAAAACAGGTGGCAAAGTAGGGACATTTTCTCAGAGACTTCAATAGCATTGAAGTTTCTGCAACCACCAACGTCGCCATTTGCTGGCTATTAAATATAAGAATGCAAATTTTTCAGATTTCTGCATTGCCCTCGCTTTTCAGACCCGGGTGCTGCGTCCATCTTTTTATGCAGTATATGTGCAAAGCCAGTTTTTCTTCCGCCCAGCCGCAGAGCCTGCCCTCCCGTCAGAAGCGCTCTGCGAGTCTGCCGCTGCACGTCACTTCGAGCAAACAGAACAAGCGGCCATTTATTTATTTTATTTATTTATTTATTTATTGAACAAATATGCACTTTACAGTTCAAATTCACATTAAGCCAAAATTATACAAAAATTGTTATTAAGAAGGATTAACAAAAAAAAAAAAATCAAAAACATGATAGACAGATCATATGGTATTAAACAATGTATTAAAGCACTTCACAGAATACACACTTTTTTTATTACAATGCAATTTTATGGAGTTCAAGTAAGAGGTGACTTCAATGTTAAAAATTGAAAAGTTAGGTTTAGACTTTGAAAATTTACATTTGTGAATATGAAATTTTCCCAAGAAAATCATTAGATTAGCAACATGTTCAAGAGACTTATTTGGGTGTCTAAAATGAAATATAATGTCTTTGCATGTCAATGAAAATTTTGGAAGAGAATTACAGTGAAAATGCAACACACAATAATTCCAGAAGGTGGCGGTATGTCGACAACTGAAAAATAAGTGAGGCAGAGACTCTTCTTCAAAAAAGCAAAAAGTGCAGCATTTATTAATATCCATATATTTGGCTAAGCGAATATTAACTGGATAAATATTATGCAAAATGTTTAAACAAGCGGCCATTTAACCCTGCCCGTCCTCTTGCTGGTTACGTCATATCCCACCTCCCTGGGTTATACGCAACTCCGTTGAGAGGTATGTGCAGATGACGTGTAAAAGCCTGCAGATCACTTGATCCGTTACTTGGACTGGAAAGTCATGTCCCGTGCAGCTGATAGATTGCGGATGGTTCTCCATCATCTGGACCAATCAAGACTTATCGTATCCTTGTATGACGGATCCTACCTGCTGAAGGATAACGGGATCTGCTGTAAATGTGTGTTGTGCCCGGAAATCTGGGGCAAAGGCACTGGAGTGATATCACGTTCCCGTTTCTACAGCAGCGCCGATGTTTCTAGGACGGTTGTAATTACTCAATTGTTTTCGTATTTCTTAAAGAGGGAGGACATCGGGAGTAGTATTAGTAGTAGTAGAGTAGAGTAGTAGTAGAGGACGAGGGGATCGTCTGCCTTTAATGATCTGTCTTTTTAGAAAGTTTCCGTTGCGTTTAACCTTTCGAAGCTGAATACTGACTACTGTAAACTGAAAATGGACATGCATACACAATTCGTTTCTGGTTGAGTGCCGTAGATTCTTAGTTTACCGAGTACACGCAACTGATAAACTACTTGTTTTTGAAAAGGTACAATTTGGTCGTTATTGACTTTGACCCCGATGGCACAAATCTAGGCGTCGTCACCCACGTCTGCGCAGTTCTCGTCATACCATCATAATCCAATACTGAGGTAAGTGTAGCTGCCAAATCTGCAATCACGGGCCTACATGATCATGAGTAGTTTAGTTTATTGAATTATTATAATGTTTCTAATGATATGAAATGGTTCGCAAACGCCAGACGTAGGATTTTGATCCGGTAATAATTTGGCCTTTTATATTTGAAATGGTTAAGCATGCTCGCTCGCTGTTAGGCTAATGTGATCAGGACCTCTAGGGGTACAGCGAGCTGGCAACGCAGTGTAATAACTTGTGTGGCGTTTGTGATTTATACTCGCCCCATGTTCGCGAGTCTGGTGGAGATTTGGGTGGGCGTGGGGGTAGTGATGGGACTTTTGGCAATCACGCTTCCACAATGGTTGTGAGGGTTGTGTTCAGTCTTCTCAACGTGCCGCAAACACTCACTCATGCACAAACCCACACAGAATATCACTAACAACAGACCTAATGTAGGTACGCAGCGAACCTTTTTCTTTCACTTGCGCTAATGTTAATGTCTATTCACCCACTTCTATCACCCTGGGGTGGGTTTCCCGAAAGCCTCTTGACGCAAAGAACCTCTTTCAGTGACTCATCAGCAGAGGTGTATAATCCAGGGGTCAGAAAGTAAAAATCCTACAATGTTTTCATTCCACCTGTAAACTCCTGTCAGCAGATTTCACTTGTTAGTTTTACCTCCCAGCTGACGAATAGGGCCAACTGACAGGTCTTTTGTGGCTGGAACAATATCCTGGGATGGACTTTTACTTTCTGAACCTGGATTATACACCTCTGCTCTTAAGATTGTTCTTAAAGTAAAGTGGGTTTCACAAACATGTTCCTTACTAAAGCGTCTCTTTAGTTCGCTCTAAACTAACCCACGTAACGAGAGAACACCCGTTGCTTCCGAATATCTTAAATACACTCGCTAATCCGGAGATGCAATGTGATCGGGAAACCCATCCCTGGTGTCCAGTGAACCCAGAAACCACGTGTGCAATATACAACCCCAATTCCGAAATAGTTGGGACGAAGTGTAAACTGAATAAAATGAAAATGCAATGACTTTCAGATCACATGAGCCAGTATATTATTATATCCCCGAACACCGAACGGCGTTTCGGGGATATTATGTTTTTGGTCCGACCGCCGCGCCGCCCTATGTGTTAACGTGATAACTTCAGTAATATTTCAATTATAAATTTCATGTTTTGCATATAAGTAATTATCATAAAGAGGAAGCAATAATTCGATTTTGGACAATTTACAATTTCTAGATTGGCTACTAGGGGCCAAAAACTGAAAAATCACTGTTTTTATCATATCTCTGGAAATATTTGTCCGATTGACCTCAAATCAAGGGCAAATGAAAGGTCATGACCTGAGGATGTGTCCCACGATGACATTATACCTGTTTGGTTCAAATTTTTGACACAAGGTGGAGCTTTGTCACATAAAATTCACCAATTTTGCCATATCTTTGGAACCATTTGTCCAATTGACATGAAACTATGTGCATCTGCAAGGTCATGACCTCACAATGTGTCACATGATGACATCATACCTGTATGGTTCAATATTTTGCCACCAGGTGGCGCTTTGTGATGGAAAATTACCATTTTGGCCATATCTTCAGAACCATTTGTCTGAGTGACCTGAAATTAAGTTAAAATGAAAGTCTATTCAAGGTCTATCCAAGGATCGGGGAATTGGAGGATTGGGGGCGTTTGAGGATATACCCCCAGCCTTCGCCTCCGACGGCATAAGCGTAGTTTACAATAGAGCACAGATAATATTAAAGTAGAAAGACCACTCCAAAAAATTGTTGATGTGTTTTGACCAACATAAATCTTGCAGGTGTCTGAACAGGGGTGGGGTAATCTCAAGAATCACGTTTTCAGCTTCTTACATAATGTTAATGATTCTTGAATCACAATAATTGTAAGTTCTCAATTCATCAATGCATGACACATTCACAGAAAGGTCAATATATGCAGGTTGGTAGATCATGTTACCTGAACCAGTTAGTGATCAATAATTTCGGATTATTGCTATTGTTTTGCTTCATGGAAAAACAAGAGGACAAGAGCATTAACATGGACTTCTTCAGAAAAATGCTGGGTACCATTTAGTAACATTCTCCAAACTGGTCCATCTCTGGATGTCACTGGACGCACAGCCCGGCAGTATAAGTCAGACAAAACTGGGACAGACAACATTGTTGTGCTCTTTGCTGCATTTAGGAAGCAATACCTTTGTTAACATGGCATGGAATACAAAGTTTTAATTTGTTAGTCAGTTTACAAGAATGAGTGTCAGTAAATTTTATTGAAGCAAAAAAAAAAAGTGTGATTTTCAAAATTTGCCTGACCCCTATTTAGACAGTTCTGAAATGTATGTCGTCCAAGTCACATCAACAATTTTTGTTTTGTTATGTCTTATATAATATAGGAATTCGTACAATCTAGTATGTGATTGCCTAATGATTGAAAAAAATGTTGCACAGTTAATTGTGTAAGACCCTTAAAGTGCCATGCGATTCTTGAGATTACCCCACCCCTGTTAAGACACCTGCAAAATTTATATTGGTCAAAACACATCAACAATTTTTCGAGTGGTCTTTCTACTATAATGGAGGGAAAAAAAAAATAGAAGAAAATCCGAGGTGTGCCCCTGGAGATACGGGGGTTTGAACAGGTGGCATTTCAGCATTTTTTTTCACATGTTTTCCCCAGATTATACATTTTAATTCTAATTTGGAGTCAGATATTTATTGAGAGTATAACTAAATTTGGTATTCTAAATATATTATGGAGTCAGATTAATTGTAACCGTTGTGCTTTTGTGCCCGTTCTTCGAATGGAGAAAAAGGATCCATTTTATTGTGATTCACACCAGCCAGGAGGTTGCGCGAGTTAATGCCAACCAAAAGAACACGTGGAGCCTTTGGTCCCTGCAATTTTCGTTGTTGGTATTGTTTTGTGGGTTTTACAATGTGATTTTTCATAAACATTGGCTGTAATGAGTTATTAGATAGTGTTTATCACAGTGTATGATTTGTGACAAACTGTAAAGCCATTCCTCACCATTGTACTCTTTATGCTAGGGCTGGTTGGCCATCTTTGACCATGTGTCAGCTCAGTCAGTGGTATTTGTTTATTTATAAAGTTATTTTAGGTAAACTCCCTCCTTATATTTGTTCCTTTATTGCTCTGAAATCTGACTGTAGATATAATCTGAGATATTAAGATGTGATTTTATAGTCTGTCCCAAGCACACGGACCAATTTGGGGATGAAAGCTTGTAAGTGCTCTGCTCCCCTCGCCTGGAATAATCTTCAAAAAGATTTGAAACTAAGCGAATTAGTTTCTTTGTTTGATTTTAAATTTATTATTAGTACAACGGTGAATAAATCAGTTGGTACCTGTTTATGCCCATAGTTATTTCATGTAAGTCCACTGTTAAATGAGTATTTTTTTACAATAATCGGTGCTTGAAGTTTGTCTACATCTCAGTGTGTACAGAGTATGTTTTCTTGTTATTGTCATGTTGTCTGTAACACCTTATGCTGCCATTTTTGCCACGTCTAACTTGAAAAAGGGATCATTGATCTCAATGGGACTGCCTGGTAAAATATGGGTTAAATAAAAAAATAAGGTTCAGCGGTTGTAGACGTGTTTCGCTGGAAGCCATGAGCCCCGTGTCCCTGTGACTGTTCTCGCAGGTACACACTGGACAGCGATGTGCTCACCTCCAATCAGAGGCTGTCCTATGAGGAAAATGGCTACATCCTGGTCAAGAACCTGGTTTCGGAGGAAGACATCGATGCATTCAGGCAAGAGTCCAACAAATTAATGTGGTGCTCCGATGTAAATTGGAGAGACGCAAAAAAAAAAAAAAATCCCTTTTAACTGATTTGATCCTTACCAGTTTCTGAAAATTTACCAAACTTTAACTGAAACACTCCACACTATCAGCTGTAGCCAGTTACCTTGGTTATGGTTACATCAGCATTGGAACACTTTACTTGTGTGCAAAATTAGGCGGACTTATTCCTGTCCCACTTGAGCTGTGTGCACATTTTTCAGATTGGTATTTGAGCTGAGAGTATGTGATTCAACATGTGATCGATCAGTGTTTGAGTGGTTTGCGTGTGTGTGTACAGGCGTGAGTTTGAGCGTATCTGTAAGGGAGATGTGCGGATCCCTGGACTGCTTGTGATGAGAGATGTAGCCATCTGCAAGTCGGAGTTTGTCGCCGGCCAGCGAAGTGTCTCAAAACTGCAGGATTTTCAGGAGGACCCAGAGCTGTTCCGCTTCTGCTGTCTACCCCAGGTATTGAGCCGAGCCGCGCACAGACGCACGTTCACCTCGCCGAGAAAAGTTTAACCCGTCGGACTGTTGAGCAGCTCTCATCGTGCCCTCATGGAGCAGCAGGGGAAGTGCTGCAGTGACGCCATCCCCAGATGGGCTGTTCTGCTCCTCTCAATCGTTGATGAGCTTACAGTCACATGCACTCAAACGCACCGAGCCTTGACTGCAACCCCTGTTCAGTGCTGCAGTGAGGGGCACACAAAACTCAAAATGGTGGGGGGGACAGGCCATTCATCCCAACAATGCTGTGGAGCAGCGCTTCCCAAAGCTCTCCTGGAGGACCACCAGTTCTGCATGTTTTAGGTCTCTCCCTGCTTCAGCACAGGGGAATCCAGTGTTCAGGTCTTTAACGTCTCCTGAAGCCGTTTGATAATGAGCAGATCATGTGAATCCCCTGGGCTGGAGCAGGGAGAGACCTAAAACATGCAGGACTGGTGGTCCTCCAGGAGAGCTTTGGGAAACACTGCTCTCGAGTTCCTGAATGGAGCAGTCATGACATGAGGTTCCAAAATCTGATCATGGAGTCATTTAGTTTCTACTGTCGGGCACCGTTATTGAGCGCCATCTCGGTGAATGAGGTTTTTTTTTTTCTTTTCCCCCGTTTTGTGAAAATTTTGCGGCTTAAACGTTTTCCATTTTGCAGAATGGCTCAGGTTATCACAATGTAAACAAAATGGCTCCGATTACGATGCTGCAACTCTCCATCTCGAGTCCCTGCTGGTCATCTTCCTTCTGCTGAAGTGCACCCAACACTCATATCATCTCACACTGTACCGAGACCGGCCTCTGCAACATCCCTCCCTTAACGTTTCCATCCCGATGCAGATTCTGAAGTACGTGGAGGCCTTCACCGGACCCAACATCATGGCAATGCACACCATGCTAATCAACAAGCCTCCCGATACAGGTATGATGCACAAACAGTAAAACTTGGCCTGAAAACAACCGAGTAGAAGCGAATAGTGCTAAAATTGTGTAATGGAAAAGCTGTATAAGTAGGTTCAGAGTTTGAGGGGTTAAATTTGAGTTGTTTACAGTGGCTCATTCCCACCTAAGACCTGAAGTGAAAGTGCTTGATTGGACCCGTTAACTTTTAGGCAGTAGATCATGTGGATGCCCTGGTGGTGCTGAGGTAAGCAGTGTTTCCTCGCAGTAAAAAGGTTCCGGGTTCATGTTCCAGTCAGCCAGCGTCTCTCTGCGAGGAGTTTGCATGTTCTTACCAAAGTTGAGGGCAATTCCCTTATCTACTCTGGTTTCCTGTAGCATTAAAGAGAGGGAACCAGTCTTCTCGAAGCATCAGTGTGGGTGTTGCTTTTTTTCAGCCTGACACTAGTACTCCTGACTCTCCTCTGGTTTTGATTGAACTCCCTGATGAGTAAATTGGTTGAATCAGGCACTTAAGCTTTGGACTAAAACACAAATGTGTGCCACACTGGCCCTTTGCGGATAGGATCGGAGGCCCCTGCTGTGTGGAAATGCTGCTCCCGACGCGCTGACCTAGGCTCTAGCCGTCTAACTGGAGCTGCTGCCCTGTGGCTGCCCATTGCTCCTAAATAACTGATCAGTCAGAGGTAGTGGACAAATTAACCCCAATAGGCTGAATAAAGTGCATCTTATCTTTAAAATATTCTAAAGGAAAAAGTAGCGCGGTAACCTTCCTTTGGTTATTTGAATCCTTTTAGCTTAAACCTGTTTTCCATCTCCAGGTAAGAAGACGTCCCGACACCCAATGCACCAGGACCTGCACTATTTCCCCTTCAGGCCGGTGGACCGGATCGTGTGCGCGTGGACCGCCATGGAGAGGGTGAACCGGCAGAATGGGTGTCTCGTGGTCCTGCCTGGGAGTCACAAAACCCACCTGAGGGAGCATGACTACCCCGAGTGGGAGGTTAGCCTGTGCAGCGGAAGCAGAGCATTCTGGGTGTTTTTTTTTCACGGGACTGTCGCCTGTACGTCATCTCTGCCCCTCCCTCTTCTCCGTCTGTGCAGGACGGCGTCAACAAGATGTATCACGGCATCCGCGACTATGACCCCAGCCTTCCCAGAGTGCACTTGGAGATGGAGAAGGGCGACACGGTTTTTTTCCACCCTCTGCTCATCCACGGGTCTGGAATGAACCGAACGCAGGGCTTCCGCAAGGTGAGAGGCCACGGACTCCTGTAGTTTCCAAAGTGCCGGAGAGTCCACAGGTCTGTCTGTTGCAGCTGCTGTCTTCAAACCTGTAGACCCTCCTGCTCATTGGAAACATTGGATCTCCACGAATGAAGATCCCAAATGTGTGCAGTTGGGATCTCCACGAATGAAGATCCCAAATGTGTGCAGTTGAATTACAGGGAAATGTTTAAAATTGAAGTGCAGGGTAGTGATATTACCCATTAGATGGAATGCTATGGCCATAAAAACATGGTGTCCTGGGTTTGAATATTTCTATCAGTGTGAGAATGACGTTGCTTTAGCAAGGCACTAGCAGCAGATACAGAATATGTGCATGACTGTCCTACAAAATGAAAAGGCTTTAAAAGCCTCTGAACCTACTTCAGGGAAAACCTGAATGAAAAGTTACAGTTAAGGGGTTAAAGTGGCAAATATTCCCTGTATCAGTAAGACTCAGGAATCATTACAAGGCGTGGACTGTCCCACCTTTTTCTGTTCGGGGTCATTCATCTTGTGTTGGACACTGGAAATATTTGGATATTGACAGCGCCATTTTGGCAGTCCACCACGGCCTACTGCAGTTCAAATTTTGAGGAGCCAAAAATGTTGGACAGTTGGCTGCTCAGCTGTTGCATGGCAAGGTGTGTGTCACTGTTGAAATGTTTATGGGCCTGATCATATCATGTGCCTGACTCTGATGTGGAGATTGATCCTGTCTCACAATTAATACGCTTTCAGGCAATTTCCTGTCACTACGCGAGCGCCGACAGTTACTACATCGATGTGAAGGGAACGACGCAGGAAAACATCGAGAAGGAAGTGCTTGAAGTGGTTCAACAGAAGTATGGGATCGATGACAAAGACTTCAGCCTGCAGGTGCTGCACTAGCTGTGAATGAGGGTTAAAAGGAATATGTTTTTTGGGAAAAACATCCCTTCTCTGTCAGACTGCGATGAGGTGGTGTTGCGGTTCCCATTCAGACATGTTTTTGTATTTTCGAGGTCCCCTTATCTTAAAATAATTGGAGGGAGGCAGAATCTTGAGAAAATCATCAGACTTTATTCCAGCTTGTGATGACACAATGATCTTATGACCGGAGTCGTCTTGGCATGTATAGAACGCCACACACTCATTCCAAATGGCCTTTTTAAAAATATATACTGTATATACTTACATTTTTTAATATAAACAAAAACCCTTCTTCAAATCACATTACACTGGTTATCTCTTAACCCTTTCCCTTCCCCCTGTTGGTTGGCCTGTTCTCTATGGAATTTTCTGGAAAATGTTGGTGGCACACGAAGGTATTGTCCCCATTGAAAAAAAGAAAGAAAAATACATTTAAAATAGAAAAACGCATTTTAAAAAATAGGATACAAATGAATACGTAAATGGCTTGACTGATTGTTTCCAGTAATATACATAACAAGTGATGCCAGGTGCAACAAACTCCGCCCCTCGCACATACTTTCACCTACTTGTATGAAATTCAATGGGGATCTATTCAGGGTCATTGGCAATCCCAATACTGGATTTGGGGTGAATCTAGCCATTAGTTTTGCCACTAGAGTGTTAACAAACACAAACACAGAAACAAACTGAACCGAAAACAGTTCCCCTTCCCTCACCCTTCGGGTGGGGTGGGGTAACGAGCCCTCAGAGAGCACAGCACCTCCGCCAAGCCAAGGCAATTCTGTGCATGAGTTATTTTTGTTGGCTGATTTAGAGTGTTGTTGTATTCGACCGCCAGATGGCAGCAAAACCCAAAAGCACTCCGATTGGAAATCCAGCCCATTGGAAAAACTTGATATTTTGAACTTTGGCGTATATCTCAGCTGTACCTTGGCCTAGATATACCAAAATGTTCCTCTTATGCTACTGGAACATCCTGCAAAGTTTGGTTAAAATCTATGTTACCATTTTTGAGATATCCTGCTTGGTTAAAATCTGTGTTACCATTTTTGAGATATTCTGCTAACACACAGACAGACAGACAGACTAACCAACCGTTGCTGGCAAAAACATACACCCCCTTGTCAGATGTGAACTAATGATTCAACAAAATGGACATTGTTTAAATCAACTGAACAGGTATTAACGAAAACAGAAATCAACTAAACATATATTAACACTTTGATCCCTCGAACTTCCACGACGGAAATCAACTGCTTATGTGTGTGTGAACTGCGTGTGTGTGCGCATGTGCTTGTGGGTGTTACTGCTGCTTATATAATGAGAAATATTGAAATATGCCCTTCAACAGTGATTTATAACATTTTGACCACTGTACATTCTTAAGTTCTTTTAGCGTTTCCTGTTTGCTCAGCATAACAACTTGGAAGTCTACCAAAGTCATTAGCCTCGCTCTATTGAAGTGAAAGAATAAGCCCACAGTAACTCCAAGCAGTCCTTTTACTCGGTGTATCTCGTATTTAAAATGCACATCTTAGAAATAAAAAACAGAAGTTGTTTGAGAAGTTATATGGTTTGAACTATGATTGATGAACACATATTCCTTCTGTCTAGTGTGGCGATCTGATCAGTGTTTGCCTTCGATTTGCCTTGCCTTTTTTATGCCCAAGGCGAATTTTCATCAAACTGCCTTTAAAATGTCAACTATATTATTTGGTCTCGCGGATTCATACCTTGGATCGATTTATGGATGCTTTTGTGAGGAACAATGTTGTACCAGACTTTAAAAAAAAGTTGTGCTGTATTTGAGATCACAGTTTTGCTCGCCTGTGCGCAGGGAAACCTGCGGCAGTCCGCAGAGGTGTCACAGTCTGCATTGGGGGTTAAATGCGGTGATGCTGATTGCCATCTGAATGTGACGAAGCGGTTTTGTCTTGAACTGTAGGACGGATGGGCTTGGAGAGGTCGTCTGGTGCGAGGAGAGAGGACGACACTGTGATCTCGTCCTCTGAAGAACCCGCAATCCGATCCACGCAGGTTTTACTCTTTGAAATGCCCACTGACTGACATGGAGGATTGTAGACGCTTGATTGTGTTAGTGTTGGGGTGAGTTGTGTGGTTTGGGGTCAGTAGTGGGACAGTCGCTTGTCCCAATTATGAAGCTTTGCTACCTGTGCTATTCCCCAATGAACGTTGTGTGCCCATCGTGTAGTACCTGGGCACTGGTACACTGGTCGATTACGGAGCTGGTTGATGTCGAACACAAACTGTAACCCTTCTGATCTGTTGGGCTGCCGTTTCAGTGGCCTCCTCCTACAGTCTTATTGTTAGTTGCTTTGGATACAAACATCTGCTCAATAAATATAATGTAGTGAGTTGAGTTGTGCTGAGTCAGTTTTATACTTGAAAGCTTTTTTTTTTTTTTTTTAAAGAAGATCTTATGACATGGAGTGGTATGCTTATTTACGAAAGTTTAGAGACCTCTGTGTGCGATTTACTAAATTTGACCTTTGAAGAAATCCTTGTTTTAGTTGCGAAGTGGGTCTTGAATATTTGCTGCTATTAACCTATTATTCACTGCGATAGCTGCCATGACAAATAATCAACCATGACAATGGTTTCTTCTTTATAATGACACTGAACTGATTTTAATGTATGCACCCTGCCATCTCAATCTGACCTGGCGCATTTTTATGTTTTTTTTCTGGCTTTTCAGCAAATGCATTTTAATAAAGAATTTCTTTTCTCCTTTGTATGCTGTGGTTATAAGTTGATGGGTAGAGGGTATTGTTCAGCTTGTTGACGTATTGCAAACAAGCAGCAATTTTTCGCCAACTTATTGAGGACTTCCTTTTTAAAGGAGCTATATCAAAATGACTGAGCATGCTCAGAACATACATCCCAACAAAGTGAATCTGCTCAACTGCAAGTCATAATCTGATACCATCTTTGTAAATCCATGTTTGTTTTGTTTATTTATTTTGGTTACTTCAGCATTATGATTTTTATTCTAAGAGGTGTTCTATGGAAATTCGAGGAGTCAAAGTGCTATTTTAAGCTTTATCCAAGGGACACGAAGAATGCAAGTTGGTTGCAGGGGTGTAAAGTCCGGGTTCAGACTGTAAAAATCCTCCCCAGAACTTTATTCCAACCGCCTGGATTTACTTCGGACAGGAGACAGAGCCAATATGAGTGATCAGCTCATTCTGTGGGAGAGAGAAAAACTTGGCAGGACTTTTACTTTCTGACCCCTGGATTTTACTCCTCTGATTGGTTGCCATTGCAAGTAATCATAGAAGAGTAAAAGTACCCTCCAGATTTTGACTCGCAGATGAGTGGATTTCCCTCATTCAAAGTTGTGAGTATGCGCAGTAATTCTGACACATCTCCTTTCATACTGTGCATTTTCTCTGGGAAAAGAAGAGTAATTCCATCGAGTAAATTCATGGCACCCTGCAGAATCCCCTGGCTCTTGTCCATATGTTTGAACCCTGGCACAACATGGACTGGAGCGGAAGATACTGCTGTGGAGCTCGACCTTCAGTCCATCTGTCTCTCCATCCAGAAAGTGGGACCACGTTTTTTCAGAAACTGCTTCACCTAGATGAATAAAATTGTGTGAAGTTTGGCTAATTTTCCTCTGGATTGGGTTGAAATTTGCAGTGAACAAGAAACCCCAAAGATAATTTGAAACATGAATTAGTTTTAATGGTTGTTGCTGAATATTTTAGTTATCAATATTAATTTTCCAGACAATTTCAATTTTTTTAAAAATTAAAATAAATACATCCCAAGGTTTTCAGCTTTTAAAAAAAATTTTGTCTGGTACGAATACGGTTCTATAACATCTTGGTAATTTGATTCTGCATAAAAAATTGAGTGCCACAGATCTTGCTAAATATCTTCAGACCTTAAAAATCCCACGTTTTAAGGTATTGACTATTTTTCCTGAAGAAGGATTATGTTAATGACCTTACAACTTTTTAGTGAGTGTTACTATCCATTGTTCATATGATGAACACTCGCGACACATTCATTTGTTTCGTCTCTCGGTGCCTCTGTACGCCTTGGTTAATGACTGTGCACTACCACTCAGCCCACTTATAGACACTGATGTGCGGTCTTGTATCCAAGTTGTTAGAGCTACATTAGAATATGCAAGTCAAGTTTGGTCACCTAATTTTAAAAAATATAGATTAAATACATGGTGTTCAACAATATTTTACAAGGCGGATTTGCCCAAATTATATGTCATGTTTAGAGAGATTAGATTTTCTTAAGATTAGAACTTTGGAAAGTAGAAGAATTTGTTCAGATCTAACTTTGTTTTTTAACGTTACAAATGACATAACGTGTCAATGAACATGAACATTACAGATTTATTAATAGGCTACGAGGTTATAACAAACATTTATTGACATTGTAGTAAAACAGGTCAAAGAAAGTTTTATTCGATAAATAGACTTGTATATTATATTTATGGAATAATTTAAGTAGCGACATTGTCAACTCAAGAAATGCGAGAACTTTAAAAAAAAAACTGAATATGATTAATACCTACTATTGTTGGTAGGGAGAGCATTTATATCTTACCTTAACCCCCTCTGTGTTTTTTGTGTTTTGTTTTTACGCAAAGTTTTATTCAAACTAAAACTTCTTCTCAGTCATTGTTTCGGCGGGACATCACTGTTGCGCCTCAGTCATTGTTTCGACAGGACATCACTGTAGTGCCATCTGCTGCACAGGAAAAAAACGGGCTTGGCTGAACTTGGTATGCGTGTGTTCTTCGACTTGTAGATTTGCAGTGGATCACGACAATGAACAGAGCTAAGCTTCAGCTATAAACGTGACACGGATAGTTTAATGACACTACGATTTCTATTCTGTAGTTTCATTACATAGTTTGAAAAGTTGTTGGAAAATCTTCCTCCTTAGAGCCTCACTAATTTTGTGTGCAAAGACTGATTGTGATGTCCCCTTGAGGACACAGGGTCCCAGGACGATGGAACGTGTGTGTGTGTGTGTGTGTGTGTGTGTGTGTGTGTGTGTCTGATGGGGGTGGGGGGACTTAGGGAATACGTTTGCACACCCCGGAATCCTAATTTTTACGCGATCTTTCATTTCACAGCTTTACTATTGCATGGTCATGAATGACTGTTGGTCTTGATCAATTCAGCTAATTCTTATAAAAGAGGTAGCTGCACATACTTCGTTTCCAGCGAAACTTAAATTTACATTTTGTAAAGTGCGCGTATCCAACTTAAACATTTGGCCGCTTGTTGACTTAGATCCAAGTCGGAAATTACTTTTCCCAGTCCGACCGTAAAAGGTTTCAAATGCACAATTTTCGTCACCATGCAATGACGTTTTTAGCGACGTTATTTTGCTTCAGAAATTAATTGGCAACACTGCGCGTCACGCCCGCCCGCGGCCCGAACCAGAACCAGGATGTTCGCCAGAACTTGCTCTGCGCTGTTCCTGCCAAAATGGTTAAGTGAAAATAATTTCATCTTTGATTTTATGATGTGATTTGTATTTTCTGATAATTCAGTCCGTGCAACAATATGTAAACTGAATTTAAGTTTCTGCGCAGGGAACGAGTTTGACACAGGCTATCAATAGGCGTGCCTGAACGGAGCAACTTCCTACACACTAGGTGTTGTATGAATATTGAAACGGCTCGCAATACAGTGTCGACAATTGCATACTTTTTTATATATTATCCTTCATTTTATTAATTCTAATTGCATTTTTGTCACTTCCAGACCGCTAGTGGGATAACCAGCTGTCCCAACGATCATTTTTCCATAACGTTAACTTTAGTTACATGTTGTATTGCGTATTTTGTCTTGCGGGGTGTCTCTCTTAGACTTGAAAGTAAGATTGAAGACCCCAGTGCTAAAAGTAGCCTACTTAAGTCACAAAATGTCCATTATGAGAAAATTGTGAAAATCGACATAGATGCGTTTTCCCAAGCGGTTTCCCATCCTTATCTCACAGAGCGTGAAAATGACTTAAGTAGGTTAGTTTAAGCACCAGGCTCTTCAGTTTTCGTCTGGAGCGGTGCGAGTTAACAGTGTGGAATCCCGTTTGTCAGAGGCGGACATTTTTAAGGTGTTCCGCTTAACCCCTCCTGACAGGGAAATATACGCGTATATCTGTGAACCCCACCCTATTTGCATACATTGCAGTCCAAGTCTGTGCAACACAAAGATTTTATCCCAGCTTTTCAGATAATATGCTCGCACACCCTCGCAAATGAATGCGGGCCGTCTGATTAAACCTCCTATTAATCGTTTTCAAATGCATTTCAAAGTTTAAAATATCCGTATGCATTGGGACAGAGATGATTCTCTCAAGTCACACCTGTATGGTTACATGCGTACAGACGGACTTCGCTGCGCCTGGGCTTAGCTTATATGCGTCGACAGTGCTAAACTTGCTTAATATAGTTTACATGTTAGAGTTTGTTGCTACTTATTCTCATGAATTTCCCAATTCTGGGAACTGTTCCGCAAAATTAATTCTTTTTTTTTACTTAATGCGAATGTGGGATTATTAAAAATGGTTAAACCATTTACATTTTTCTCAAACTGACCCCCATAACACGAGTAAGTTATCCGAAGACTTTTGAATGGTACTTTTTTGCAGTGTTTCTGTTTCTCTGTCCCAGAATGTGCTGTCTATTTATGCACCACATATACAAATTCATCTTTAGATTTCATCTTTGCGCCTAAATTCACACGTGCCATGAATATTTTTGTCTCCAGTGGCCAGGTCAGGGACATGTCTACCCTAAAACAACGTGAGTATCTGGTTAAAATTGAGTGCGTTTGCACTGTAAATCTTATGCAAAGTAATGAGTGAAAATAGTTCGAAGCTGGTGCTCGTCCGGTAAATGACTTTTTTCTCCTCCGTCATTTCAGTCACCATTCGGTTAAAGTCAGTCAAGAGCATCCAGAAAATCACCAAATCCATGAAGATGGTGGCAGCCGCTAAATACTCGAGAGCTGAGAAAGCCCTGAAGCCCGCTCGTGTGTACGGCACCAGCGCTCTCGGTACATCGCCGGGCCGATGCCCCATTATTAGTGTAGTCTCCTCTATGGCTTTCTTACCGCAGATTTCCCGTCTATATTGTGTCATTCATAACGTAGATTTACTATTAATACTCAGGCCTTCTTACGATAGATTTACTGTCGCCTTGTACTACAGAGGTAATATTTATACTGTGGCTTTTTTACCACATATCGAGGGTTTGGAGCACAATGGTTATATGTCCATGTTAGAGGTTTTGAGAAAAATAGATTTTTAGGTTTGCAAATGTTCTATTAAATCAGGTACATCATTTATATCATTTTTACTGCATGGTTCAGAAGTTTACTGAACATGTAAGTTTTCTTAAGTGTGGTTCCGCAACAACATCGCCAAAATTGCCAAAATGGACATCACCTCTGCGCTCCAACAATTCTAGCACTTGATGTGGCACAACACAATGGTGACGGATTGAAGTTAAGTTTGTTTGCAATGGAAGACAGATGATTCTGTAATACTATTCATGTTTATTCATCAAAATATCAATGTTTCATTCATATCAGCACGAGGCTCATGGACATATAATTATTGTGCTCCAAGGATAAACTGATAGAAATGTGTGACAGGAGGTAAAAATATCAAAATCACTAAATTTGGACTTATTGTGCTCCAAACCCTTGATATGTAACATCTATGCCAGGGGTCACCAGCCCTGTTCCTGGAGGGCGACCATCCTGTAGTTTTCTGCTAAAACCCCAATTCAACACACCTGATGCAGCTCATTAGGTACTTAATTGCCCAGCTTGTGATCTTAAGTAGCTAATTAGTTGAATCAGGTGTGTTGAATAGGAGGTAGAGCAGAAACCTGCAGGATGTTTGCTCTCCATGAACAGGGCTGGTGACCCCTCATCTATACTGTGGCCGTTTAACTACACCTAATATCTACACCAGGGATGTGCAACTCCAGTCCGGGAGGGCCGGTGTGTCCGGTGTGTATGCTGATTTTCATTTCTATCAATTACCCTGACTAATTGAGTTAATTGGTTGCATACACAAATATAGATTTTTGCAAAGGTTTGATCAAAGAAAAATGTTTTATGTTGGGAGACAAGATCAGTCTTTGGTGGTCATTTATGATAATTTAAAGAAATGCGCCATGAATGACAGATCTTGTGAATAGTTTGGCTAATTTCGATAATCAACTAATTAAAGCCCAGAAGTTGGTGTGAAAACCAGAGACAGATACGGCCCTCGCTGCCCATCCCTGATCTACACTGTGGCCTTTTAACTTCAGATGTAATATCTATACTGTGGCCTTATCGTAGATTTACTATTGAAAAAGTGGCATCGTTATAGTAAATTAACTATCAAAATTGTGGAGTTCTTTGTGTAGATTTACTGTCTACTGTGGCCTTAATGAGGAGTTAATGCCTGTTCAGAGGCCTTTTTGAAGATTTATTACCCATTTTGTGGCTGCCTTACTGTGTGAATTTATTGTCTGCTGTGGCTGCTTTGTATAGATTTTCATATATTCTGTGCCCTTATTGAAGATATACTGTCCATTCTTTGATTTTGTATTCAAGTGACAGTTGTAGGGTTGGGTAAAATGCACAAATTGATAATAAAATGGATAAGCCTTCAGCGAGATGTACCCTAAATGGCAGCATGGAGGACCAGTGTCAAAAATGTTGAGTCGGACTTGAGGTTTGGCTGAAAGTGGCTGATGTGGGTATGTGTCTCGACACTTAAATGGAAGCTCTGGTGTGTGTGTGTGTGTGTGTGTGTGTGTGTGTGTGTGTGTGTGTGTGTGTGTGTGTGTGTGTGTGTGTGTGTGTGTGTGTGTGTGTGTGTGTGTGTGTGTGTGTGTGTGTGTGTGTGTGTGTGTGGTAGCACTCTACGAGAAGGCAGAGATTCAGGTTCCCGAGGATAAAGACCAGCACCTGGTCATTGGCGTGACGTCTGATCGCGGGTTGTGCGGATCCATCCATGTCAATGTCGCCAAGGCCATGAAGGGCGAGGCCAGCAAGCTGACGGGCGAAGGCAAGACGGTGATGCTGGTGAATGTGGGAGACAAGCTCAGAGGCCTCCTGAACAGGTGCGCCTGTCCGTCGCCTGTCCGTCGCCTGTCCGTCCTGCATTTCACTCTCAGGGCCAAATGAATGGGGGGAAAATCTCCTTTTAAATGTCTAAGTACACAGTTCTTTAGCGTTTTCTCCCTTTACAGTGCCACTTTACAAACTACCTTGTGTTTTACTCGAAAAAACAAATGTGGCTCCCCCACCCCAAAAAAAATTAAATTCTCAGAAACTCCTTAAAGGTACAAGTTTAGTAGCCAATCAATACGCTGACAAAATTTGGGAAGGAAATATAAAGAATATTCGGGGGTTTAGTCTGGAAACATTCTGACATGAGAACCAAGCCAAAAACAATATGACCCCATCCCTGTGAGAAGAAGACTTATTACTCGTGTAAACATGAGCATTGTAGTGCACGGCACATCCTCAAAATTGTATTATACAACATGTAGATCCCACCGAGCAATCTGATTGACCAATCAGACGTTTAGAACGTTCTCTGTGCTGACAACAAAAATTATCAATGGAAATCAAATTTGCCTGTATGACCTCCCTACAACGCCTGGGCATGCTCTGATGAGGTGGCGGATGGTCTCCAGAGGGATCTCCTCCCAGACCTGGACTAAAGCATCTGCCAACTCCTGGACAGTCTGTGGTGCAACGCGGCGTTGGTGGATGGAGCGAGACATGATGTCCCAGATGTGCTCAATTGGATTCAGGTCTGGGGAATGGGCGGGCCAGTCCATAGCATCAATCCCTTCATCTTGCAGGAACTGCTGACACACTCCAGCCACATGAGGTCTAGCATTGTCTTGCATTAGGAGGAACCCAGAGCCAACCGCACCAGCATATGGTCTGACAAGGGGTCTGAGGATCTCATCTCGGTACCTAAGGGTAGTCAGGCTACCTCTGCTGAGCACATGGAGGGCTGTGCGGCCCCCCAAAGAAATGCCACCCCACACCATTACTGACCCACTGCCAAACCGGTCATGCTGGAGGATGTTGCAGGCAGCAGAACGTTCTCCACGACGTCTCCAGACTCTGTCACGTCTGTCACATGTGCTCAGTGTGAACCTGCTTTCATCTGTGAAGAGCACAGGGCGCCGGCGGCGAATTTGCCAATCTTGGTGTTCTCTGGCAAATGCCAAACGTCCTGCACGGTGTTGGGCTGTAAGCACAACCCCACCTGTGGACGTCGGGCCCTCATACCATCCTCATGGAGTCGGTTTCTGACCGTTTGAGCAGACACATGCACATTTGTGGCCTGCTGGAGGTCATTTTGCAGGGCTCTGGCAGTGCTCCTCCTGTTCCTCCTTGACAAAGGCGGAGGTAGCGGTCCTGCTGCTGGGTTGTTGGCCTCCTCCACGTCTCCTGATGTACTGGCCTGTCTCCTTTATTGGGGGTGTCTTGCTAATTGCCTATAATTTCCACCTGTTGACTATTCCATTTGCACAACAGCATGTGAAATTGATTGTCAATCAGTGTTGCTTCCTAAGTGGACAGTTTGATTTTACAGAAGTGTGATTGACTTGGAGTTACATTGTGTTGTGTAAGTGTTCCCTTTATTTTTTTGAGCAGTGTATTTCTCCACCTGTGTAATTCTGGTGCCAACACTGGAAAGCCTTTGCCTATATTGAAATGTAACCGTTAATATAAGGTCGTTATAGATAAAGATCAGCTGTGCTGGTGAGTCGTTGTCATGGCACTTGTTGGCTTAAAAATGACTGAGATGTCGGCAGAAGTATAACTATCAGTCCATGAAAAAAAGAAATTCCAGCAGATACTCTCGTTTTAACATGATTGAGATAGCAAAGCAGTTTTGTGTTGCTATGTGTGGTATTTATTCAGTTTTGGGAAATCACAATGTCTAGAAAACATAAGCCCAAGTTGGCTGGCTGACAAGGACTAGATAACCTCAGATCTCTTGTATTTCCACCGAAACGGACAGAATACTTGGAAAAATACTTATATTTTGAGTGCTAAATGTCCACAGTATGAATAAATTTTGATTATACATTTCATTTTGTTGGTAGTAATTGTAAAATCGCATTATTACACTCGAGGGTGTGCTTGACTGTCACTATTGCCACGACAGTGATGTGGCCAGGCGACGAGTTCCGTTAGCATCACTGAATTGACAATAATGATGGTCAAACAGACCCTCGTGTGTAATAATGCTGAATTATACTATAAAAATATCACACGCTTACATCTTCACCAATTGCCTGCAACGCTCACATTTACACCAGGAGACCTCCACTTTCACTCTGTCGCAGAAATTTAAAACCTCTGAGAGGTGGGAGCTCTGGTCGCAGTGATGGGCTTTATCCTATTGGCCAGAATGATCAGGTGGCATTTCCTGTACCCACAGGACCCACAGGCAGCACTTCCTGCTGAACTGTAAGGACGTGGGCCGGAAAACTCCCACGTTCTCCGATGCCGCCGCCATCGCCACCGAGCTACTCGACTGCGGTTACCAGTTTGACCGAGGAACAGTCATCTTTAACCGATTCAAGTGAGTCTGACCCTAATCCTAGCGCTGCTAAACGACTGTAGATACTTCCATCAGCAGTTGACCTAAAGGGTCCAGCATATAGGTTGCTTTGGTCGAAGTATACCTCAGAGTTCACTTTAAAATACCTTACGAACTTGCTGTGCAATACCTGAACGAGGTGATTATTTGCTTGAGTCAATGCTGCATAAATTGCTGTTAATACGAAACATCTGACATGTAAAAATAAGAGACATGGTCACCTAGTGAATATTTAAGCCAAATTGTTCTTTTTTTCCCCCTGGAAAGGTCTGTGATTTCATACACGACAGTCAAGAAGCCGGTGTTCTCCATGGACACTGTGGCAAGTTCAGGTGACTTTTGTTGTTTGATTGTCGATGGCAATTCCAACTCATTTCAAATTTTAAGCTGAAAATTAGGCATATCTACATCGCTTATGGTCATTGCTCTCGCTGCATTAGTGGGCATACGTGAACAGTACTGCAACCTGTCAGAGTGGAGAGGAAAATTATTATGATTGGATTAATGGGCTGAGATGTCCATTACATTGAGCGCTAAATTGGCCTTCAGTCGTCAGCTGTGTGCACAGACCTGCAGTGCGATACTAATATTCCAACCCTGGTAATAAGCTGGCTGTGAAATTCCCACTTTCAATTAAAATCAATTAATCAATTCAATTAAAATTCGACATTGTGTGCAGCTTTAGCAGGAGTCAGTATTTTATTGGGGCAGCATTAACATGTTGGTATCAGTAGTAGCTCATTGCTTTGAATTTGCTTGTCAGTCATCCATCAGAACAATCGGCCTCCATGCTTGTCCGCTATCGAGATTAGCTCTGGCTAACGGCGTCCTGTCTCTCACCTGATTGGCCAGAGTCCATTGCCATCTACGATGATATTGACGCGGACGTGCTGAGGAACTATCAGGAGTTTGCGCTGGTGAACACCATCTATTTGGCTCTGAAAGAGTCCAGCACGAGCGAGCAGAGCGCCAGAATGACCGCCATGGACAGCGCCAGCAAGAACGCCAGTGAGCCTGGCCTTCATCCCCCTCCTCTTCCTCACAGCGCTCATTAGGGGAGAGGGCTTCCGAAAAAACGGATTTTTGTCTTAACCGACACCTAATCCTGAGTGATTATCGGAAAGCAAATAATGAGCCGCTAATTAGTTATCCATTAGCAATTATGCGCGGTTTTAGTTTCTGTTGCAATTTGCATGTAATATAGAGTAATGTAGTTATTGATATAAGGGTCAATGACGTGACATTGTCCGAGTGCACTACTTTGGTTTAAAATAATTTTAAATGATTCATAATAAGCATCACTTATTCTATAAAACCTGTTAAACTGTAAATATGTTCAAATTAATTATAAAAATTTTAAATACAGTATTTAATGTTTTTCCATCTCGAACTCTCACATTGTCAGGTGGCGTAACTGTCCGAATAGGTTAACACTATGTGAAATGTATTAAATATGTAATTTAAAATATGAATTAATATAATATTAATATGGGGGCATAATTTTATATTGAAAACCTATTAAATAAAGTTTAAGTGTTTAATTGTTCTTAAATTGTTTGGAAAACCAAAATACCTGCCCCCTACAATAAAGAATCCATAAGTTACTTTTAATACCAAGCTCAATTACAAAATAGTAATGTTTTAGGCAGAGTAGACTGTCTCAGGTATACTCCCTAAAAAAGTCACTTTGAAAAAAAAAGAGGGAAGTGTTTTTTTTCCCCAAGAAACATTTGGTTGCGCCACCTGACATTTTTTGGCTGGTGAAATTGCAAACATAGACTAAAACTGTACTACAACCCTGTAAATGTTGTGCAACCATTAAGACTTGTTTAAACAAGCTCTTCCAACTTCAAATAAATGTACTCTGTACATTTTTAAAGATTTATTTAAAAAATATTTTTAAAAGGCTTATTTGTCATTGATCCATAAATTAGTAATGTACTGACTACCTTTTAATTTTTTTTTGGTTTACAGATGATGTCAGTTGAACGTTATACTTTAAGGGACTGTGTCAGCTGGGGCACATGTGTGGTAGAGTCCAGTCGATAAACACTTTCATCCATGCAGTACGATATCAAAGGAGCAGATATACGAACCCAAGCTTATTAGAACGTGTGTAAAGTGTACCTTCGTCGCTGTTTAAAATACAGGAGATGGCCAGCAAATGTGGAGTTGCACAAGTAACCGCATTTATCTTTGCTGAAACCCATGGAGAATAAATTATACTATCCATCCATATTTCTTTGGGTGAAAACACATTGAAAGTGTGAGGTAAGGTAAACCAGTGAATTCGTGGTGGAGTTTCAACCTGTTTGCATTGCGAGCATCCGTGAGAAGTTTGGGGAATTTTTTTATCAAGCAACTGTCTTTAATGTTCGCAGAACCTGTTTGTGGCAACGTTTTGTCGGACATGCAGCTGTCATACATCCTTTTGCGACTGCTTCCAGTTCGACGGCCGCCATGGGACGACCTAATCAACGCAGGCTGATTTAAAAGCATTAATAACGCTACAAAAACCCAAACTATGAAAAACTGATGCTATGAATAGGCTCTACGATCAATAAAGATAGTTTTTTTTGGTAAAAATTTCAATAAACTTCTCGAGGATGAACACAATTTAAACAGATTGAAACGTGTAAACCTTATATCTCCTATGAACTTGAAATAGTTGTTCCAACGTTTCCAAGATGCTCTGCTTCGTCGCGCGCATGAGCCCTGGCTGACATAGGACCTTAAAGTTACACTACATTTGTCATAAACAGGAAGGGTGTCAAACTCTGGTCCTTGGTGGGCCACCGCAAGCCTGTAAGCTTGTGCGGCCTCATTTAATAAGCAGCCGATAAATGCCTTTAGAACAAGGTGTGCAGTTTTTTTTAGCTAATCAGTGCAGTAACGGTCCCAAACTAGTGCACACCGTAGCCCTCTAGGAGTGGAGGTCCAGGATTAATTATTGCATTCGCCTCTCTCTGTTCAGCCGAGATGATTGACAAGCTGACACTGCAGCTGAACCGTACCCGCCAGGCCGCCATCACCAAGGAGCTCATCGAGATCATATCCGGCGCCGCAGTGATGTAAGTATTGTGACATCACAGCGAGATGTTTGTGCGACCGTACCCTTTCACCTCTGTGCACCTCAAGCGGATTAAATGGCAATATAGGCCGTGACCATTGCTTAATGCCTGATTGGCTTGTACACTGGGCTCTATTCAAGTAATTCCTGTACTATGTGCCTTAAAAATGAAAAGTTATTGTGTGAACTTGGCCTTCAGGTTTACCGTGTGTCACCAGCAACGCCAAAAGAAAAATCTTAACCTCTCAGGTGGCTTGCTAAACCTGGTTTGCCAATACAGGATCCACTCCGATCAGCTGGAGTTTCTGAGAGGACATGTTTTGCTTTTTGTTACTTTTCTAGATGAACACTGAAAGAAAAGCCTCCGGTCACTGCTTGCACGCCTGCAGAAGTTATCCTGAAAAGGAAGCTTGACAGAGTTGTGGTGGGTGTCATCACTGTAAGGGACTAGCTTGTACGTTGGAAGATGTTGAAGCATATTTCTTGATAAGGTCTGCATGCTTGTGCACCATTTGCAGTGAAATATCAACTTGTACATCAAAGTGCAAACAATGCTTTTGCCTGTTTGGCTGGAGCAAATGAACATCAAATTAAAATATGAAATCAAAAATGGAGGTCTGGCTATGTTTGATTCACTTGTGAAAAGCAGGATGAGATGTATTCTGATGCATTTGATTTCAGCGCTCAACAAAAAAGCAAAGCAAAACATTCAGTATTTCTGATGATTCAAGTGTAATGCCTGTGGACTACCCACAGTAAACCAAGAATATTATTTCAACACATTGAACCAAAATAAGCATTACCATGAATAAGGAGAGACTCATTCTATTCTTGTTAACAAAAATGGATGATTGTAAAAATCACAAATAGTATATTTAACTTAAGGAGTTGGCTGCGTTCTTGAATACTAAGATTCAGATGGAGATGACAAAATTAAGACATTCAATAGCATTCAACAAGCAAACATGAGATTCTTAAATCAAAGAGACTAACATTCCAAAGCGTAAGAGTCTTGAATTACCCCAAAGCGGTTCATTTCGCAACAATGATAGACTCACTGTACCTTATCCCGCTTACTACATGATGAATTATTTAAAGGACCGGTGTGTAAGATTTAGATTGACAATCTGGCTGAATAACTGGGAGGAATGGAATATAATATTCAAAAGTACATTTTCATCAGTGAATTATTTCCTGAAAATAAGGATCATAGTGTTTTCTTTTATCCAGAAAGCGCCCTTTATATCAACAGAGAGAGAGGGTCCTCTTCCACAGAGCTCGCCATTTTGGGCAGCCATGTTTCTACAGTAGCCCAGAACGGGGAAAAAGTAATTAAATAAAGCACTGACTCGAGAGTGCGCCTTTCGCGTTTTTTTTCAATAAATTTGGCATCTCCAATCCCACCCGAATCTGGAATGCCCAATTAGTGAACTATGTACAAAGCTTGCTCGTATGCGACCCCTTGCTGCCAACTCAGGATAGTGAAGACAGTTCACGACTCTCCTCCGAAGCACATGTCCCTCAGCCACTGATTCTTATACACTCATTGGTCGAATCTTCGTAAGTTACGAACGAGGGCGGAGGATACCCGGACGTGAACAAACCCAGAGTCTTCCTGACGAGCGCCCGTCTGGCCAACAGGAGGCGCTGGAGCAACGAACAAAGCTGTCGCTGAACACCCAAATCCGGCAGTCCCTTCCCAATTTGAAACCCTGTAGCGCGATAGCCAATTGTGCGCTACTCCGAAAAGGCTGCCGACCCCTGCCGGTGGGTACGCCGAGGCTCGAACCCGCGACGTGGTGATCACCTCTGCACTGCAGAGCAGTGCCGCCTTTCGCGTTTTTGCTAGTTTTGAGGCCACCGTAGGTTCTCTGAGAAAGGGAATGATTATTTGGTTGCAATGTATAATCTCACCACTTGATGGCTCTAGATCTCACATACTGGTCCTGTAAGAAATCAATACTTTGACAAAAAGATATTTTTCTGGACCAAAACAATGTGGATTCATGTTATCTGCTTCCGAAAAGGAATGGAAGCGGAGACCGGAATGCAACACGGGCTGTGATGTTACGACTTACAAGCAAAAAGCACAAGATTTCTCTTTTGAAGCAAGGGAAAAATCTCAAAGGATCTAAGGTATTCATGAATGAAAACCTCACCAAGCATAATGCAACCATCGCATGGAAAGCTCGTCAACTAAGGAAAGAGGGTAAGATATGCAGCACCTGGTCGACAAACTGCTGAATTTTTATCAAACCAATTGGTTCTTCACCGGAAACCACCAGACCGGTGCTGATCAAGATGATGCGGGATTTGGAGAAGTTCGACCACTGAGGTCCTTGACAGACATCTATGAGTAATTATCTACCTACGGAAACAAATTTATCTCTGATTAGCAAGACAAATGATCCGATGAGCCAAACTGTTGATCAGGGAAACGGATTTTTGACAGGAAGTCTCCATTCTTCAGGAATAGACACTAATGAAGAACTCGATCCGGATAACCATTTTTTCTACAGCGAGACTAACACATGCGGATACTTTACTGTGGGCAAATTTAAAAAAAGCATTAAAATGGATGGGAGTCTGTCCATTATCCACTTTAATAGTAGGAGTCTATATTCCAACTTCGATCAAATAAAAGAATACCTTCAGTCATTTGCTAACCCGTTTAACATCATCGCCTAATCGGAAACTTGGATTAAAGAAGAAAAGGGCAAGGACTTCTACATGGAGGGATATAACTTTGTGTGTCAGAATAGGCTGAATAAACTGTATTAACAGAAAATGATCCAAATAGAGCTTATGAGGCTTTCCTAGGGACTGTAAATTCTCTGTATGATACTCACTGTTTAGTCAAAAACAAGCAATAAATGTCTCTGGGAGGGCTCCGAAGAGGGAGTACCCTGCCTTCTTTAATATTCTTGGAAAACAGGTAGAGAACATGGAATTGGTAGTTGAAAATTTTAACAGTTATTTTGTGAATGTTGGGCCAGAACTGGCAAAGGGTATTGAACCCTCACACCTAAGATGGGACGACCTTAATATGGATGAGGAAGTCCAAGACACAATGACATTAGTTAAATTGGCTAATAATGAAATGTCTAAACTTCACACGTGGTTTAATGTAAACAAATTATCACAAAATCTTACAAAGACCAAATTTATGATATTTGGGAAAAAAGGCCTAAAGGACGACAGACTTAAAAGTAAATGGTATCAGCATTGAAAGGGTAAACGAATATAAAATCTTGGGAGTTATGATAGATAATCTCTTAAGCTGGAAACCGCATGTAAATTTAGTTCAAAGAAAGTTGGCAAAAAGAGTGTCTATTCTTTGGAAAATGCAGAAACTATTAAACCTCAAGTCTCTTAAAATAATCTATTCAGCCCTCATAGCACCCCACTTACATTACTGCGCTGAAGTATGGGGTCACACTTACAAAAATACACCAGAACCTCTCTTGAAACTTCAAAAAAAGGCCCTTAGAATTATTCATTGCGTTCCGTATGGAACTCATACAAATGATTTGTTTATTAAGGCGAAGTTTCTTAAATTGCAGGATATAGTAAAATTCAACTCCTTGCAACTGGTATACATAGGATACTATAAATTCTTGCCGAAGAATATACAAAACCAATTCCTTCAGCGTGTCTGCAATCAACACACCAGAAGTAAAATGTTGTTGGAAACAAGTAAGGTCAGAACGACTCGCAGGGAGCACTCCCTATCTGTGGCTGGAGTCAGGGCATGGAATGTACTTGATGATAATATAAGAACGGCAGAAGAGCTGAAGGTCTTCAAATATTTGTTGAAATGTGCATATCTGAGTAACTATAAACATGTACAACATTGTTAAATCTGTACTTTTGCATCCACTTGACACTTCAATCCATCTGTCCGAAAGACAATTCACAGCACATTGCTACAGACAGCTGAACCAATATGGATCTTATAAACTGGTCGTTAAATGCAATCGACAAAATTATCTCCACGAGGCGGTCAGGTTCTGGAGAACCGAGATGCCCGGATGGGACATTCCCGGCCGGTTACATCATGGATGCATGGGGAAAGTGGCGTTCGATGTGTATGGCAGTCCTGGACATCCTGGACATCGAGGATTAGCCGAAACAAGCCAAATGATTAAGAAAGGGGTTCCGGTGCAATGTCGCTTTGGATCAAGAGTGGCATTAGACTCTAAAGTTATATGAACACTTATAATTAATAATCTAATTAGTATAATTAGTAATTATAATTCGCATGATATTCACAAATCACATGATCTTATTTTCTGATGTTTAAATCGTAGCGTACATGGACACTAGCTCTGCTGTGATTAATAATCCCTATGATGTCTTAGCCATAATCAAACTGTTTTTCTGGAAGTTGGGGGCGGGACTTTGACAAGCGATTTCGCTTCCCCCGCGACCCTTTTCGGTCATGATACATGATACATGTTGTGTTGTGTTGAAATTGTCATGAAACGACTTTTCAATCATGCCGAAATAAAAAAAAAAAAAATAGACTTGAAAGTGATATTATTGATTTCAAATTAATTTTATCACTTATTTTAACAAATGGCCAATTGGATTGTACAGTTGGAAATCATGCCCATAGTAACAATCTGTTATTAATTAGCAGCAGCCTGCCTTTTGGAAACAAAGAACCATTGAGTGCTGTAATTGACCAATCAGAATTGAGTATTTGACAAATCCCTGCGATTGAATTTTATAACCGTGCACACACAAGTCATAACTGGGTAACGTCCTGACGTAGGCAGGCTCTGCTGTGTCAAAGATTACTCCCCACTTGGCATACTCGCAATCTGCTTGGTTAAAATATGACAATCAGCTAAATCGTCCCGCCCTTTTAATGGGGGAGGGAAGCAGTCTACATTCTGAAGGCCTTGAGACTTGAGACCTGAGGCATGTAGAGAGCAGCTTTGACCCGGAGACAGCAGAGAAAAAATCTGATTGGAGAAGACAAAACTGGCCTTTATAAAAGCTGTTTGCACTGTGGAAGCTGCGCTACCTGGAGTTAAGCAAATAAATCACTTAAATATAATGACTGAGGATATTGATTGACTTTCTGTTCATACATTTAGTTTTAATTAAGGTATTTATGAAGAAAATATAATTTTTCCTATTTATGTAGGCCAGCAGAGAAGGCCTTGCGGGCCCTGACGGCGCACCACTGCTGTCAACAGTGAAAACCAGTCTTAAACTAAGTTCATGCAACCGGTCTGACCTGGCGCACTGCAACGGGAGTACTGTTTCTTTAACAATCTTTGAGCCAGGCTAATGCGCCTGCGCAGACTTGGGCAGAGAGAGAAGTGAGGCTGGTCAGAAGTCTTTGCTACTCTCATATGCTGTCGTGACGGCTTCGTTTGTCCGGGTTCTCGCCCCTTTTTTAAATCTCTCTAATCTATTCATGATAAGGTTAGTGTGCCGTAGCGGGCAGGTATGGGATGGTCCACACTAAAATGAATAAAGCTGCATCTTCTAGTACTGCCAGTCTGATTGCCCGGCCTTTTTTTGGTCAGTAACGACGAGCTCGTCTGCAAGTTGCAAGTCAACGCGTTACAAGTGGCGCCCGAACATCATATCCAACCCGAAGGTGGAGTGACTCAGAGTTCAATTCGTCGGATGACGGAGATTAGTTTACCGGAGTTTGTAAGTTTAAGAGTGTCGCTAACCCTCGATACCCAATTGCATTGTGTGTTGAAGGAGTTTGGCCATTTCGGTCTGCAGAACGGTTTCAATAAGCAGCAAGATGTTTTATTATTATTATTATTATTATTATTATTATTATTATTATTGTAGGACTTGATGCTAGTTTTTCGTTGTATGGAGTCAATCGCCATTTTCTGGCGGACACTGCGTTTTATTTCTTGTTTGGAGACCTAATCGGGGATATATGTTACTATTTGAGCTGCATCTTGGAGTAGGCACTCACACATCCGCTAGATGGCGAGCCTGAGTTTATCTAACGCTCATGAGAAGCGCTACTCGTGACCTCCGCAGGACAGTCGCTGCACGGGGGACCCCGTCTTATACAGTAAATAATGCTAAATAGCGCGCGCCTACCACTTCGGAAATCATCTCAGTCGGTTCTGCAAACCTGAATTTAATATTGACTGATTTTTTTTCCCGAATGCAAACTGCGCCTTTGTGAGTCGGTGAAGTTGCGTCTTGTTTGACGGTGATAACGAAGCCAATCGGTCAGTATCGTTTCGTATTATCACTTTCATTTCAAAGATCTCGATCTTTTCTAATGTGTAAACGGCTTCTCTGAATTCCATGCCAGAGTTGAGATGTTTTGATCCAAATTTGACGTCCACTGGTGTCTGTAAACTGGAGCACATGACTCTGAGCTTACAGTATTATTTACTTTTTATTAAAAAATATTTTCCCTTGGTAATTACTCAATATTATTTGACGCTATAAAATGATGTGCAATTTTACATTGCTAGAACTAAGTTTGAATGTGTTGCTTATTCTCAAAGTCGCGGTGTCGTCACTTCCAGCTGGCCTAATTAGGCACTCGGTGAAAACACGAGCGCACAAGGTTAATTGTTATCTCAACAACAATGTCAATTTCTAATCCACCTTATTAGTATTTGTATCTGCGATTTTTCTTGTCTGCAAGTAAATGCAGCATGTAGGCGTTATTATAAGGTACTACAGATGTCATTTGACTATTTTGATCATTATTGTGTCACAGACACTAAATATTGCTGGTACCTAGAGTTGTAAATCAAAGGCATGAGAGCAAATGGCAAAAGTAATTCCCAGCTAACAAAGTATTTAGCCATTTACTATTTCACCTTCGATAAAATGCTTCCCAAACAGCACTGCATGAGCTGACGGTTCCGACTTGGTGCCGCATACATGCCAACTCTACTCCACCTTTATGCAAGTGAAACTGATTCTTCAATGGGCAAGGATTTATCTCATTAATAAGCGTTCTGGAAGGTGCGGGATAGGGTGATGCAGGATAGCTCCCCTAGCACACTATCCAAATCAGCTTCATGGCAGCACACAGACTCCACACTTGTCGGCATCGCAGAGCAGTGACCGCATGTTCACCATGAGGTGTTGCTGACCCGCTCCTCGCTGCCATCTCCGTCCGGAGCCGCTGCAGCTCCCTCATCCTCCGCAAAAACAGGTCTCTCAACCCCCCTCCTCTTCACTGGCTCAAATGCGTTTGCCATGGGGTTAGATGACAGAAAAATAACCCTTTCTGCCTCGTCCTCTGACATTTTACCTCCCTCTACAACTCGTGAAAACTCTATACTCAAACCAACTAAACCACCAACAAACCACTCCGATGACGTTGGCAGTGACGTAAAATAAAGATGGCGGAGAGTACGCCCTAAAACGTATCATAAATGCATTTAAAAAGTTGATTTGCTTTAAAACGGCTGATTTTTAAAAATGTTTTATTTCGGTAGTGTGTTTTAAAGGTATACACACATCCTATGTTGTCTATTCTGTTGTTTCATGTCCTCTTGAACAGAACATACATTCCCCTTTCAGGGAAGATCACACAATATATACCTCCCTAGATTCAACAGAACGTTGCAATGACCGCACCTGGGGGTCCCCACCTAAATGCATGGGCAGTTCACGTTTTAAACGGGGGGGAAAAAAAAGTCTGCATTCGACTTTGGTGAGTATGGTATACATTCCAAAACAAAAGCAAAAGTAGCAGCCTAACCTTTTTCATGAATCCCTCCTCCAGAGACCGATGTATCCAGTAGAAGGAACCCTCCTGTCCCGTTTCATTAAAAATAATTCCCATTGACCATGTACTTATCTAATTTAAATCTTCGAAATATAACTGAACACTTCAAGGCCAGTTTTGCGAGTCTTTTTTTCTATAAATCGCGTCCATTTCAGCCGCGTAATGCGCGCAACGTAAAAGGGATACAACGAAGCCTGCTGATAAGCATAGGCTTGCATGCTCTGTGTTTGTCCTATCAATGTGTTTCACTTACCATAGAACATTCAAACACTCAGGAATTGGATAAGAAATGAGCCAATCAATAGATTGTTTGGAAGTTTCACGAGGGCGTGACGTCTAACTGTGCAGTTACGTAGAAGAGCCTGAATGTATGAGTGATTGGTAATCAACACCAGTACTCGGGTGGATATAAGGAAGTGCTGAATTTGTCAATGAAGGAATGTTCATGAAAATCCACAGGAGGGAACTATGCATTTTTTTTTTTTTTTTTTTGCCTGTGATGACTGTAATTGACAAAAGGGGTTAACCCCTTTCTGCAGATTTAGACGTTACGTCTATAGAACAGCAAA
The DNA here is from genome assembly GCA_029721435.1 of Gymnothorax reevesii. Classification (NCBI taxonomy): domain Eukaryota; kingdom Metazoa; phylum Chordata; class Actinopteri; order Anguilliformes; family Muraenidae; genus Gymnothorax; species Gymnothorax reevesii. The sequence goes on along the minus strand of CM056593.1, from coordinate 31,626,575 downwards.
TTTAAGCACGCTGTTACTGTACTCAATCACTAGATGGCACCCCCGGATCAGTTATTGAATATTCACAAGCAAGCAGACCTTGAATATGCGGTTTTGAATATGGGGAAGTTCACTCCATTCCCTGTTTTTCAAGAGCTGCATGAATTAAACTCCTCAGCTATGCCTGATGTGCAAACTGGTCATAGTATCGATCGAGCAGTTAAAAAAAAAAAAGATACTTTTTGGACAGAAAAAAATCGTTGTCCTATGTTGCAACCACTTTATCTACAGTGGCTATCGGTATTCCAATTAGTGGTTCAGAAAAATCTGTTTTCTGACGCAAAAAATTCGACATTGTATTGATTCTCTCACATTCTACTGTCAATTACAGTCATCACATGCAAAAAATGCGTAGTTCCCTGCTGTGGATTTTCGTGTAGATTCCTTCATTGACAAATTCAGCGCTTCCTTATATCCACCCAAGGACTGGTGTTGATAGCCAAGCACTCAATCATACATTCAGGCTCTTCTGCGTAACTGCACATTTAGACTTCACTACCTCTTGAAACTTCCTGGCTAACAATGTATCGATTGGCTTGTTTCTTATCCAATTCCGGAGTGTTTAAACGTTCTACGGTAAGTGAAACACATTGATTGGACAAACGAAATGGACGCGATTTGTAGAAAAAAAGACTCGCAAAACTGGCCTTGAAGTGTTCAGTTATATTTAGAAGATTTAAATTAGATAAGGACATGGTCAATGGGAATTATTTTGAATGAAACGGGACTGGAGGGTTCCTTCTACTGGATACATCGGTCTCTGGAGGAGGGATTCATGAAAAAGGTTAGGCTGCTACTTTTGTTTTTGTTTTGGAATGTATACCGTACTCAACAAAGTCGAATGCAGACATTTTTTTCCTATTTAAAAAGTTAACTGCCCATGCATTTAGGGAGACCCCCTGGTACGGTCATTGCACCGTTCTGTTGAATCTGGGTAGGTATGTATTGTGTGATCGGCCCTGAAAGTGGAATGTCTGTTCTGTTAAAATAAGGTATATTTCAGAATTCAGATATTACTGAGTTTTTATTTACCCAAAAAAAATACCAAACAATATAAATCAAGAATATAACTAGGCCTATACTATACTCAACTACTATTACTATACTCAAGAATAACAACAAGAAAACTGTGTTAACTGAACAAACTGACCTAACAAAATAAAATGTGGAAGGAACATATATACTGGTTTGACCAAACCAACTAACACAAAAAGGGGAAACCAAAATAGTTTTAATACATACTATTACACAAAGAAAAAGAAACTAAACCCAAACCCCCCCCTAACACAGCTACAGATGGCATGGCCTAATGAGCTGATTACAGGATTTAACAGGTTCCACACCTTTTTCCCGTCCAGGAGGAAAACCACTCCCACCAGCATGGTAACAAAAGACAAAGAAAAATGATTAATACAACAGAAAATGCATGATCAAACCTTACAGTGTGAAAATGTGTGCACTCCATTTAAACAGTGTAAAGTTTAAGGAGAAATAAAGAAATTATAAAACTCAAACTGTGTGGGCCTGAATTGTTTGGGGTGTGGTGGACTGCAAATTAAACTAACCTGTGAACAAAGTAATGAGGTGAGTGCGCATAGCTTTACCCCCCATTATCTATTTGTGTGGCCTTGGCCATCACATACTTGTTCCTTATAAGTGATGAAATGAGTTTGTGAGCTTTGGAAGAGGGAATCAGCAGTTTATTTAATGGATGTTTGTGCTGGCTTGGGGGACTTTGAAGAAAAATGGGCAAAACTCTCAACTTTATGATGGAGAAAAGGCATGTTTTGTGTTTGGAGAGGTTACTGGTGACCACTGATGTTCAATTGAACTGATATTGACAGGGATGTGATTTTTTTTTTTCCACTAATTCGCAGAATTCCGCTTTTTTATCTTCAAAATTAAAAAAAAACTGACTTTTCAGTCATGAAAATCTGATTTCATATCTACAGCATTCTGACATTTAGTATTTCCGTAACTGAATTGATCTTATGTATGAAGCATAAGGCACTTCCGGTCAAATGTCATGCTGTGTGGGCATTGGCCACGGCGGCAAGTTTCAAAACTGCGGAAAAGAAACTATTTAGATATTGCGGATATTCGAGACGGCAGATAGCTTGTAGTTATAGTTATAATACAAACTCCAAAATCAGTGAAGTTGGCACGTTGTGTAAATCGTAAATAAAAACAGAATACAATGATTTACAAATCCTTTGCAACCTATATTCAATTGATTACACTGCAAAGACAAGTTACTTAATGTTCGAACAGGTAAACTTTGTAATTTTTTGCAAATATTAGCTCATTTGGAATTTGATGCCTGTAACATGTTTCAAAAAAGCTGGCACAAGTGGCAAAAAAGACAGAGTTGAGGAATGCTCATCAAACACTTATTTGTAACATCCCACTGGTGAATGGGCTAATTGGGAGCAGGTGGGTGCCATGATTGGGTATAAAAGCAGCTTCCCTGAAATGCTCAGTCATTCACAAACAAGGATGGGGCGAGGGTCACCACTTAGTGAACAAATGCGTGAAAAAAAGTTTAAAAACAACATCCCTCAACGAGCTATTGCAAGAAATTTAGGGATTTCATCATCTACGGTCCGTAATATCGTCAAAAGGTTCAGAGAATCTGGAGAAATCACTGCACATAAGCGACAAGGCCGAAAACCAACATTGAATGCCCGTGACCTTCGATCCCTCAGGCGGTACTGCATCAAAAACCGACATCAGTGTGTAAAGGACATCGCCACATGGGCTCAGGAACACTTTAGAAAACCACTGTCAGTAACTACATTTCGTCGCTACATCTGCAAGTGCAAGTTAAAACTCTACAATGCAAAGCGAAAGCCATTTATCAACAGCACCCAGAAACACCGCCGGCTTTGCTGGGCCCAAGCTCATCTAAGATGGACTGATGCAAAGTGGTAAAGTGGTCTGACGAGTCCACATTTCAAATTGTTTTTGGAAACTGTAGACGTCGTGTCCTCCGGACCAAAGAGGAAAAGAACCATCCGGACTGTTATAGGCGCAAAGTTCAAAAGCCAGCATCTGTGATGGTATGGGGGTGTATTAGTGCCCAAGGCATGGGCAACTTACACATATGTGAAGGCACCATTAATGCTGAAAGATACATACAGGTTTTGGAGCAACATATGTTGCCATCCAAGCAATGTCTTTTTCATGGACGCCCCTGCTTATTTCAGCAAGACAATGGCAAGCCACGTTCTGCACGTATTACAACAGCATGGCTCCGTAGTAAAAGAGTGCGGGTACTAGACTGGCCTGCCTGTAGTCCAGACCTGTCTCCCATTGAAAATGTGTGGCGCATTATGAAGCGAAAAATACGACAGCGGAGACCCCGGACTGTTGAACAACTTAAGCTGTACATCAAGCAAGAATGGGAAAGAGTTCCACCTGAAAAGCTTCAAAAATTGGTCTCCTCAGTTCCCAAACGTTTAGTGAGTGTCGTTAAAAGGAAAGGCGATGTAACACAGTGGTAAAAAGGCCCCTGTGCCAATTTTTTGCAATGTGTTGCTGCCTTTAAATTCTAAGTTAATGATTATTTGCAAAAAAAAAGTTTCTCAGTTTGAACATTAAACATCTTGTCTTTGCAGTGTATTCAATTGAATATAAGTTGAAAAGGATTTGCAAATCATTGTATTCTGTTTTTATCTACGATTTACATAACGTGCCAACTTCACTGGTTTTGGGTTTGTAATTAATAGTCCTTATACCTGTATTTTGTGTAGCCCATTCGGCTAGTGGAGCGAGGATGAAGCAGTCTTGTAGCCTAAGTTTCAGCGGCGTGAGTGGTTGACGGCTGAACACTGCTGCGTCCCTTTATGTAACTCGTGGAGACAAATGCTGTCCACCGCTGGTAAGTTGCCCGGTTGGTTCAGTGTGCATCAGTATCCCCCAGGAGTGCGAGCGGATGCTCGTCTTAGCTCTTTGACGCACCTTCGCCAGCTCCCATTAATGGTAGTATGGCCAGTCAAACCATAACATTGCATTACGTAAGCTTACCAACAAACCTGATGGACCTTTATTTTCCTGCCTCACTTTCGCACAATTTAATATGAAGCAATATCACCCGACATTTTGACTTCGGTGATGCTGAATTAATTGGTTACTGTGGCCAGCATACGCCCGGGTTATCAGTGCTAACGCAGCTGGGCGTCTCGCTCCAAAGCTAATCATGGTTATTTCAGCAGCTGCCCTGCTAATCCATGACCTTTAGCAATATTAGCGAACGATGCCACTACGACACGTAACTTTTCTATCGCGTCGTATAATTAAAGGTGCTTCAGGACCTTGACGAGGAGCCCTTCCTCGTAGTTGCACTTTTGTTTTTTCATGTAAATGGAGCGCCACTGGACACCGAATATAGCCGAATGTGGCTAGTTAGTGACACTGTTTTCCGTTGTCGTTTGGCTTATTCACTAGGTTAATATGTAATGCATAATATGTAATGCATATTTCCAGGAGTTCCACCGGAATTGTGTTTTTAGTCAATAATTGGAAGCTGAAAAGACTCACACAACTCATAGATGGTTTCTACAGATGATTGGATAAAGAAAGATTTATTAGTGGTGTGTATCTAGTGATTTTGTTCTTATTTTTCATATTTGTTATGACACAGTACTCTCAGGGAAGTCTAAATTCATAAAATCTCGTCAAGGTAGAAGGAATCATGAACAAAGAAAGATATGTGGAGATTTTGAAAGAAAACCTTAAGCAGTCAGCAGTAAAACTGGGTCTGGGTCGTCACTTCATTTTCCAGCATGACAACGATCCAAAACATACGTCTCTCTTGGTGAAGAACTATCTCCAGAAGACCAAAGTGAAGGTAATTGAGTGGCCTGCACAAAGCCCTGACTTAAATCCCTTAGAAAATAAGTGGGGTGACCTAAAGAAGAACATCCATGTTAGGAGACCTTAATCTGGAAGAGCTTGAGAGATTTGCCAAAGAAGAATGGGCTGGGATTCCTCAAAAGACGTGTCAGAGACTTGAAAACTACAGCAAACAACTGCGGGCTGTTATCCCACAAAAAGGATACACAATTGACTATTTGGTCCCAGGGGGCTAATAATTTTGACCCTGGTAGTTTTTGTTTTTTTGTGGAATATTTTCATTTCTGTGTGCAAATTAAAATAATATAAGCATCCAAAATAAAACTCGGATGTTTAAAAAAGCTGTGGTAAAATGTGTTACTCTGCTGAAAAGCACTTGGGAAATACTTTTAAAACAGTGACATTTTTAGGGGGGCTAATAATTTTCCCCTCCACTGTATGTCTATTCCAGAATGTTCGAGTAGTCTGATATCTTCAAGTAATGGTACCACTGCTTTCCCAAGCCCTCATGTTTGCCTGTCTATCGAGCTGAAAAGAAGACGCTGGTGAATATGAGCTCAGGATGAATTGATTTCCTGTGGCAGGTTTCTTATGGTGCAGTAGATGGCACCCATTTTATGAATTTATGTCTTGGATCCTAAACCTTTTAAATGTTGTCTTATATGCCTACTGCTTGCACGCAAAAATTTGTTTACTGCCATAACAGCGCAGTTGTAACATGGGATAACAGCACAGTTGTAACATGGGGATTTTCATTGGTTGTGTTTGTTTGGCTACAATAATTTCCCCATAAAATGTTTTTTCTTCCCATTTTGTCTTGTTCACAAGTGCTAACCCTTAAGAGCGCTGAAATAAAAAAAATATTAATTTAATTATCTTGTGCTGTTTGAAACTTATCATGTGGCAACTTGTTGAGATCTTTTAAACAGGCTGCCACATGATAGGTTTTCAGCAGCTTTGATTTTGAATTGAAATTATGGAGCAAATATAGCTGCATTTAGTGCGCTAAGGGTTAAAACTGTAAGACACGCAATTTAATGACTCGAAATAAAATTCTTGTAGTATAACTTTTAAATGGAATACAATAGTGCAGCACTTCTGATACAAATTTTACCCGCATGCTTCACAGTTGTAACATTAATATTACTTCCTGTTTATGTTATGAAAATTAACTGCTTGACATCATCTCAAGCGTAATGTAACTTATTGTTATACCAAGCACTTATTTGCGGGTGTAAGTGGAATGACGCAGATTCATGTTTGAGTACTTCAGTAGAAAGTGAAAACCCAATACAATATATGGTTTTATACCTGTATAATTATTATAATTCGTCATATTTAGTCTCTTTTTGACTGCTGTAACTGAAATCATGCTCCCATTGTGCAGTACAGACAAAGTAAATATCCTTCTCCGGTATGATTGATCCAATAGCTATACACTTGAGCCGTTCTGGTGTAGCAATTTAGTGAGATGGTATGGAATTCTTTACTTTGGTTTAGATTGACAGATGAGAGAGAATATAAAATGTAAAAGATCAGATTGCTGGAATTATCCAAAATCTGTGGAGAAAATATTTTTCATCTCTATCGTCCAGTTTAAAGTTAAAATCCCTTCCTCCATTTCCCCACAGGAGCTGCACTTCTGAACACATCAGATCAGCAGAATGATGCAGGCAGGAGCCCGTCTGAGACAGGATGCTGAGACGACCCTACCAGAGCTCCCCGCGCTGCACAGGATCAGACAGAAAGAAGAGGACCTACATGGACTGGAGTCTGTCCACATGGCAGAGTCAGAGATAAAATGCACTGCACCAGGACTAGACTCACTGGAGCCAGAGTGTGTTACTGCAAACAGCAGGGTCAGTGATTTACATCACACAGAAGCATCACTGATAAAAACAGAAGCTGATCTGAGCCCCAGCAACACTGGGGATCTAAAGACCGAGAACCTAGACTTTACAGAACTGGCCTTTAAAACCCATCTGCATCCTGACCAGATCAAAACTGAAAGAGATTATGGAGACTATATTAAGGTTGAACACGTTAATGTCTTGCAAGACGTTATCTGTGTTGATATTAAATGTGATGAAGTGAAGTTTGAATCCAGTGAAGGTACAGTGAGTGATCTCATGAATACTGAGCTTAACGTAGCCGGTGTTGATGGAAAAGGCCAGAGAGAACCATGGCAGTGTGCAGGAGAGCCCAACACAAACAACAAAAACTCAGGGAAGAAACTGTCAGAATTAATCCAAGGTGTGGGAATAGATATAATGGAAATAACCCAGCCCTGCTATCAGCATGAGAAGTGTTTTATGGATAAATCTCATTTAAATGACCGACCAAGAATACATGCAGATGAAAAGCCCTACAAATGTGATCAGTGTGAGAAGAGTTTTATTCGGAAAACCCATTTAAATTCCCACCAGAGAATTCATACAGGTGAAAAGCCCTACAAATGTGATCAGTGTGAAAAAAGCTTTTTATGGAAATCTGAATTAAATTTGCATCAGAGAATTCATACAGGTGAAAAGCTCCACAAATGTGATCAGTGTGAAAAGAGCTTTTTATGGAAATCTGAATTAAAAACCCACCAGAGAATTCATACAGGTAAAAAGCCCTACAAATGTGATCAGTGTGAGAAGAGTTTTATTCGGAAAAGCCATTTAAATTCCCACCAGAGAATTCATACAGGTGAAAAGCCCTACAAATGTGATCAGTGTGAGAAGTGTTTTTCTCAGAAATCTTGTTTAAATTCTCACCAGAGAATTCATACAGGTGAAAAGCCCTACGAATGTGATCTGTGTGAGAAGAGCTTTCCATGGAAATGTGATTTAAAAACCCACCAGAGAATTCATACAGGTGAAAAGCCCTACAAATGTGATCAGTGTGAGAAGAGTTTTTCTCAGAAATCTAGTTTAAATTCCCACCATAGAATTCATACAGGTGAAAAGCCCTACAAATGTGATCAGTGTGAGAAGAGTTTTTCTCAGAAATCTAGTTTAAATTCCCACCATAGAATTCATACAGGTGAAAAGCTCCACAAATGTGATCAGTGTGAAAAGAGCTTTTTATGGAAATCTGAATTTACAACCCACCAGAGAATTCATACAGGTAAAAAGCCCTACAAATGCGATCAGTGTGAGAGGAGTTTTATTCGGAAAAGCCATTTAAATTCCCACCAGAGAATTCATACAGGTGAAAAGTCCTACAAATGTGATCAGTGTGAGAAGAGTTTTTCTCAGAAATCTTGTTTAAATTCCCACCAGAGAATTCATACAGGTGAAAAGCCCTACAAATGTGATCAGTGTGAGAAGAGTTTTTCTCAGAAGTCGAGTTTAAATTCCCACCAGAGAATTCATACAGGTGAAAAGCTCCACAAATGTGATCAGTGTGAAAAGAGCTTTTTATGGAAATCTGAATTAAAAACCCACCAGAGAATTCATACAGGTAAAAAGCCCTACAAATGTGATCAGTGTGAGAGGAGTTTTATTCGGAAAAGCCATTTAAATTCCCACCAGAGAATTCATACAGGTGAAAAGCCCAACAAATGTGATCAGTGTGAGAAGAGTTTTTCTCAGAAATCTTGTTTAAATTCCCACCAGAGAATTCATACAGGTGAAAAGCCCTACGAATGTGATCTGTGTGAGAAGAGCTTTCCATGGAAATGTGATTTAAAAACCCACCAGAGAATTCATACAGGTGAAAAGCCCTACAAATGTGATCAGTGTGAGAAGAGTTTTTCTCAGAAATCTTGTTTAAATTCCCACCAGAGAATTCATACAGGTGAAAAGCCCTACAAATGTGATCAGTGTGAGAAGAGTTTTTCTCAGAAATCTAGTTTAAATTCCCACCAGAGAATTCATACAGGTGAAAGGAGAAAGAAAAGGAGAGAAAGATCAGCAAAAATTTGCGCGAACCCAATGGACACTGGAGGAAAAGTGGGTGCTGCTCTGGGCAACAGAGTATGCAAAAACAAAATACATCAATCAGAGAGAAAGATGTCAAGAATGGCAACGGATCTTCCATCACCACTGCCCTAATAAACGAGATATACCCAGAAGCAAACTTACTACTCAAAGACATAACACCCTACTACAAAAATACTTCACAGAAAAGGACTTGGAGTGGATGCAAACGGAAGTAATTAACTTAATCAGCAATAAAATCTGTCCCTGTGCTGAGCCCATAGGAATGCCAGAACGACAGCCAAAACATCTTGAAGAACTACTCCCCAGAGCAACCTCACTTGGGCCACCTGCCTCCCCATTGGCAGATACTTTGGCGGACACTGAACCAGAAATGGAGCAATCTCGAACTCCTGAGAGACAGTGTCAAAAGAGCCCCATACCAACCCAGGAATCTGGAGATCTGCAGCCGGGCATAGACTCAGAGCAGTTAGAGTTGGAAGAACAACTAGCCAACAAAATTGAAGAAACTCGAACAATGAACATGATAGAACGACCTAAACTGATTAAATTAAAACAAAACAAAAAATTCAAAACACTATTATGCAGGGTGAATGCTAGCCTTGGAAGACTGGTTCCTGCAGACGCCACGCTCACTGAGCTGAATCATGTAAACTACGGTGCGGCATGGTTTATACAGACAAAGCTAATCTCGAAACATAAAGAAAGCGGAGAAAAAGGGAACAGGAAAATTAAGATCGAACCACCCTGGAAAAAGAAGCTAAATCAAAAAATCAACAAGCTGAGAGCTGAAATCTCTCAAATCGCGACTTTTAGAAGTGAGCAAAAACATACAAAGAATCTCACCCGTAAAATTAACGCAATAAAAAGAAGATATAACATAAGCGACGACCAGCTTAGTGGACGCCTAGCAGAACATCAAGCAATAATTAAAGCCTTAGCCGCACAAATAAGAAATAAGGAGAGAAAAATAATCTCGAAACAGATCAATAAACAGTACATTGAAAACCCAAGAACAGTCTATAGAACTATGATGAAAGACTCCATAGAAGTGCAAGAACCACCAGCAAGGGAACAAATTGAAGGATACTGGAGGCCACTATTTGAAGACCCAAAACAGCATCAGGAGAACCAGTGGGCTGAAATTACTGAAGGAAAAAACAGAGACAAACAACAAATGCCTGCAATTGTACTAGCAGAAGAAGAAATAAGGAAGAAAATCAATAAATATTGCAACTTTAAGACGCCAGGAATAGACAAAATCCCAAATTTTTGGCTGAAGAAGATGACGGCTCTATATTGCCACTATGTCATGGCCTTTACCAAACTACTGAAAGGAGAAGAAGAATCTCCTGAATGGCTGATCATTGGTAATACCAACCTGATACCGAAGAGTAATGATACGCAGCTGCCTAATAAATACAGGCCTATTTGCTGTCTGACAACTACATACAAGTGGCTGACAGGGATCATAGCTGATGCCATCTATGAGCATCTTCATGAGGGAAAATACCTGGAAAATGAACAAAAGGGATGCATAAGAAAAAGGCTCGGAACTAAGGACCAACTCTTGATCAATAAAACTATTCTTGATGACTGCAAAAGAAGACAGCGAAACCTCAGCATGGCATGGATTGACTATCAAAAGGCATTTGACAGTGTGCCACATTCCTGGATACTGAGATGCCTGGAACTATATAACATCAATAAAGAGATAAGATCCTTTCTTGGGAACCAAATGACTAAGTGGAAAACCACTATTACCCTAAAATACTCAGAGGGACACATAATAATCCCAGATGTTCAAGTGCAGAGAGGAATTTTCCAAGGAGACAGCCTGTCAGCGCTCCTATTCTGCCTCATTATGGACCCGCTCAGTAAGCTACTGAAAAGTTACGACATCGGGTACGACCTCAGCAGAAGTAGAAGCAGAAAAGGTCACAAAAGAGTGAACCATCTTCTGTTCATGGATGACCTGAAGCTCTATGCCGAGTCAGAACAAAAACTTGGCCAACTTGTTGAAGTTGTCCATAAGTTCTCCAAGGACATTAATATGGAACTTGGCCTGGAAAAATGCTCTAAATGTACAATCAAGAAAGGTAAGAAGGTAGTAGCAGAAAATATTCTACTAGGGGAGGAAAGTTGTATTGCAGATCTGGCCAAGGATTCCACATACAAATATCTGGGAATAGAAGAAAATGCAATACTAGAGCATAAGAAAATGAGGGAAGGAGTCAAGAAAGAATACTTTAAGCGCCTAAAAAGTATCTGCAAATCAGAACTAACACCAAAAAACAAGATCACTGCCATAAACCAATTTGCAATCCCTGTGGTGACCTACGGTTTTGGCATAATAGACTGGCCGCAAGGTGAGTTGGACAAGTTAGATATTAAGACCAGGAAGACTCTCACCTTACACAAAGTGACCTACAGAAATCAGTGTATGGATAGGATATATCTCCCTCGCAGAGAAGGCGGACTAGGCCTCACAGAAATCAACCACGCCTATAGAGCAACAGTTGTTAGTATGGGACAGTACCTAAAGAGCACTGAGGAGGATGTGATGAAAATGGTTGCACAACAACATGCTGAGACCCTACCCCAGCAGACGTCTCTAATCAAATTGGCTGAAAACTTTGCTAGAGATATTTTTGAAGAGAGACAAGGAAACAAACTGACAAAGGCAACCAAGCTAGCAAGAAATGCACGGGCAAAATTCAGCAAAATGGAACAGAGTCGCAGAATGGACCGATGGAAGCAACACCGTAGAGCTGGACGCTTCCAAGAAGAACTGGAAAAGGATTACATCGACAAAGAAGGATCAATACAGTGGCTGAAGAATGGAGAGCTGGGATTCGACGGAGAGAGAATCATCGTTGGAGCCCAAGACCAGGGGCTTTTAACGAATGGCTTCAAGAAGATGGCAGGAATATCACAAAATGATCTATGTAGATTCTGTCATACATCAGTTGAAAGTGTGAACCATTTAGTATCAGGCTGCCAAACCCTCCTGGCAGATGGATATTATACCTCCCGCCACAATAAGATCTGCAAATACCTGCACTGGAAAATATGCAAAGAGCTGGAAGTGGAAGTCAAGGAAAAAATATGGGACCATGAACCAGCACCAGTGGTCTCTAACGGGAAAGTAACTATCTTCTACGACAAAATCATTCCAACTGGAAGGTTCATAGAGGGAGGTGCAATAAAACCAGACATTGTCGTCTGGAATAGGCAGGAGAAAAATGCCAAAATTATAGATGTCACTGTCCCCAATGACTATGGACTTAATAGAGCAGAAAGAGAAAAGATAACAAAATACCAAGATCTAAAAAATGACCTAAAAACGACCTGGTCATTGAAAGAAATTGATATAATACCAGTGGTGGTCGGTGCAACGGGGCTTATGAAGAAAAACCTGAAGAACTACACGGAGGCCATCCCCGGTTGTCCTAGTACCCAGGAAGTACAGCTATCCGCAATCAAAGGAACGATTACCATCTTGAAAAGAGCCCTTGGATACAACGCAAAAAATGCTTAGGGTGTAACTATAGACCCCAGGAAAGGGGCCCATTACACACTATAAGAAGAGAAATAAGGAAAATGAAAAGTGAAAAGCCCTACGAATGTGATCAGTGTGAGAAGAGCTTTCCATGGAAATGTGATTTAAAAACCCACCAGAGAATTCATACAGGTGAAAAGCCCTACAAATGTAATCAGTGTGAGAAGAGCTTTTCATGTAAATCTGCATTAAAAACCCACAAGGGAATTCATACAGGCGGGTTGTGGAAATCCTACTAGGCACAAGCCTCGAGTGCCTTTGGTCCCACTGTAAAGATGTGGAATTCCTTGTATGAGGATGTTTCATGTTCTACTGAAGTGAACCCCGACCAAAATTTCCATGAAACAAATATGAAAAAGCTAAGAAAGGATAAAATATACTGGCCGGATGTCTCCCAGGATAAAAAGGTCCCCACATCACGCCCAGGCACTAGGGCGTGTGAGGATAGTGATAGTGCAGCTTCTCCCAGTGGCACAAGGATTAGTCCCTCCTCTGCTAGCACTCAGCTGGATTCCCCACCAGATCAGCGACGCACTGGCCTTGGGCTCCAGCAACAACACTGTCAAAGGACCAGCTAAAGAAATAAATGGAATTATGATACAGTAACTTGGTCTATTGAGAAGAAAAAGATCCTTCACTGCTTTGCCTACTCCAGATATGAGAAGTGGGGCAGGCGGAAAAATGTTGTGTTCGAGGAGCGAATAAAAGAAGCGGATTCACCAACAGAAAAGAAAGAAGCCACCACAACCACCAAACTAGCTTCAATTGCCTCTCAAATTCATAAATACCCATCAGAAGAGGAAATGAAAAAGATGAAGGAAAAAGCTCTAAAACAAGCAGAGAAAGATTTCCATTCTAGAAAGGCAGAAGATCAAGGAGAGTTTGGACGGAGCCACTGGAATGGAGAAGTGGGTGCTACTTTGGGCGACTGAGTACGCAAAAGTAAAATACACAGATCGGGAAGAGAGATGCTGAGAACGGCATCGGATTTTCCACCACCGCTGCCAAAGTAAAAAAGGCGTCAAGAAGCAAACTTGCCACCCAAAGGCATAACACCCTGATCCAAAAGTATTTCACAGAGGAGGAAATAGAATGGATGCAAGCAGAAGTTACCAGCATGGTCAACAACAAAATCTGCCTTCTTACAGTGGCCCTAGAAATGCCAAACCGACAAACAAAGGATACCGGTGGTCCTCAAAGACCACTCCTGTGGAATAATACAAAACATCTTTTGTATTCTTATCAGTATTATCAAAACATCTTTTGTATTAATAATAATAATAATAATGATGATAATAATATTAATATCTTTTACTGCTTAAAACGTCTTTTATGTCAATACCCCAAAGCTTATAAACCTATTTACCCAGACCGTGTGAGAGTGGATGACAGAAGCTGTACAGGAGGGGTAAGGTACAGGGTGGCACAGAAATGCTGGAGCCCTGTGAAAAGAAAACGCCCAAGGAGCAGTCCGAAGTGGCATCAGGTAACTGCCGTAACTGCCTTCCTGTGACCTGACTACAGCAGACTGGACAATACTGTGTAGAAAGGCGGGAGCTGATTAGACTGTGGTTATAGACAGTTATAGCCAATCGATGTACAGCTAAAGGACTGTGGATTATAAGAACTGATCCCCGGGCAGCGCCCAGGCAGAGCGCTCTCCGAACTGTGGCTAAGAACATCCCTCTGTTACAGTTTGTAATTTTTTACTCTTTGTCTGCTATAAACAACTATTTTTGACATTTGGTCTACAATTATTTCTAGTCTGTCTCTCCCTGAACACGTCAAATCTGACTTGACAAAAGGGGAAAAAATCAAGAGATTTGGTGACCCCGGCGTGGAGGAGGGGGGGGCGGGGGGAGAGAGACTCCTGGGTCCGACCAGAGGTCTGTGTTCGGAATTGGACAACGCCTTGACGACAATCGCCAGACACTTCACGACCGGTCATAAGAGAGACGTACGCAGAACCTTTTTAATAAAATCTGCATTGGATAGAATACAAAGTGTCTGACATTTGACGGAAAGGTATAAAATTATATTATTACACTTGTATCATTTGAGTAGCAGAGACGGTATTGTGAAAGTGTACATTCCAGAACTCGATGTCCCAAAACGACTAGTCAACGAAGAAAGTCCCAGGTGGAGAGATGGAAGAGAAAGTGCGGGCGCTGTTGAACAATTCAATTAAAAGAATTTCAAAATCTATTGTGCCAAAAGGCTTTGACAAATCAAGGAAAACTCCAATGCCTAACTCGCCTTTGTCAATACAATCATAATTTTTTTCCAACAGATTCAAAATCGCCATTGAGGTGGCGTTCTTTTTCCTAAAGCCATACTGTGGCGGAGATAGGATTTTAAATTTTTCTAAAAAATCACTCCGTTTACTTGGGACAACTCTCTCCAATACCTTGGAGAAAACGGGTAAAATAAATATGGGTCTATTATTATGGAAGTTATTTTTATCCCCTGACTTAAACACTGGTACGATTCTTGTAATTTTTGACACATCAGGCACAACTCCACAGAGTAAGGACAGATTGATAAAGTAAACCAGCAGCTCCAGAATTTCACTTATTATAGCTTTAAGAATTTTACTGCAAATTAAATCTTCACCAAGAGTGTATGAGCTCTTCATTTTCATAACAATTTCCAGTACTTCATCTCTATCAGTTGGCCGAAGGAAAGGAGAGTTTGGATAATTGCCTTTGAGGTATTGTCTAACTGTGGCGTTGTGTGATTGATTAATCTTTTGTGAGAGGTTTATCCCTATAGAAATGATAGTTAAATCATTGGAAAGTTCAACATTGTTGGTAACATTTCCAGTGGTATTTTCAGCTTTTTTAGAGTTTCCCTTGATTTTGGTGTCAGGGAGAGTGGCATTTTTATGCTTACGACAGATGATTTCATTTAGAATCAGCCAGGATTCTTTTGGTCACCCTGACAAACTTTCATGCGTTCAGTATAGTACCTTCGCTTACGCATGCAAATTACTTGTGTAAGTTTATTTCTATACTTTGTATACATTTCTTTATTTGCATCACTAGGGTTTTTAACAAATCGTTTGTATGATTTATTCTTTTTATTGATTTTAAAATGCCCTCTGTGAACCAATATTTCTGTCTAATGGCACTTTTCTTTATAAGTCTAACAGGTATAGTACAATCCATAGAATCAGTGATTTCATTAATTAGTACATTATATGCAGTATTGGGATCATTGCAATTCTAGACAGGTTCCCACATTTTAGTTTGCAGCTTTACACAGTTTTTGTTAGGATTTTTCATTTGAGACCTTTACCTTAGTTTGAGGCGGAATCATCAGTTTTCTTACCAAGATCAGTGAATAAAACAATTGGATAATGATCTGTGTAATGTGAAAAAAAAGCCACTAGATGGCAGTATTGACTTTTTTTGTTAAGCCCAGTTTAGAGCTAGGTTTTGGGCATGTCTGAGAGGGGAAGTCCCAGTGAATTGAAAAAAGTCTGGGGGCTGAAAAAGAGTATATAAGGAGAAAAATTGAGAGAGTAAAGTAGTTGGAGAAATTGCAAGGAGAAATAGTGGAAGGATACATTTGACCAGACCTGTCACTCTTTTCAAGACCTTTGAACCTCGTTTTGTGGATTTTTGCCTGTGTTGGAGCATTTTCCTGTCCCAAGACAGTGTTTCCCACAGGACAGGAATGCATTTGTGGTGGTGTGGTCCGGGGGGGGGGGAGGTGAGCGTGAGCAGAGTTTGAATTTAAATACTATATACAGATACATTTAAACTGTAGTGCTGTAAATACCTAGAGGATTAACTAAAAGTGTCAATATCACTATGTAAATGCTTTAATAAAAGTGGAAATCCTACCTTGAAATAAGGAGCGAACTCCTCCATAAAGCAGTGTTTCACCTTCGCTTGCTTGTGAATATTCAATAACTGATCCTGGTGTGTCATCTAGTGATAGAATATTGTAACTGCGTGCATAAATTTGCAGCTTCATGACTGCTGGCATCAACATTTGGGCAAAGATACCCTGCCGAGCACCGTTGTTCTTGAACGCGCCAAATCCAGATATTCCTTATGATGAATTACATTCATATTTTAATTTGTAACGAGAAACGAAGTGGCCAGTGACAACGTAACGAAGTAAAAGTAAACTTTTTTCTTTTAAATGTAGTAGAATAAAAGTAGAAGTCCGATTGACCTGAAATTAAGTTCAAATGAAAGGTCATGACCTGAGGGGCTTTATATTGTATTGGGTCTATTCAAGGATTGGGGAATTGTGGAGGGTTGGGGGTGTTCGGGGATATACGCCAAGCCGTCGCCTCCGACGGCATAAGCCTAGTTATTTAGTACGTTAAACCAACTATCCACGACCTCAAACGCTGCCTACCCCGTTATCACAACTGGAAAAGACAAGAAAATGTTTACATGATAAACCCTATATAATTTCGGTTAGGAAGAGAGTGTCCCAAACTTCTACGCGAATAAAAATCCTTTATTCCCTTTTTGCGCTTTCAAACGTTAAGACCATATGAATTAAAATTCACATGAAGTTTCCGTCGCTGCTTTTTGAAATCAAGTTAGGGTCCAGTATCAGGACTAATTACTATAAAGTCGTCCGGACCAGTCGTGAGCAACTGTTTGGCAACGTCCTAAAATCTACGACTTTCCGAGGATCTCCGGTGATGCGCACTAATCTCTGCAGCCTTATCTCCATAATCTGAGATGAGGAATTGAAGAGTCTAAAATCGTTGGAAAGTACTATACAGCACGGGTTTTCGTCCTTATGCAGAAAGGGCCGGTGAGGGCACAGGCTTTCATTCCATCCATGCAGTAACAACCTGATTTTGCTGATCAGCTTCATGACAGGCCTGGGTTATAAGAATCGGGTGCAATAAATCCACGTGGCTTGGAGCAAAGTTTATTGTCTCTTTGTGATGCATGAGCGCTCCCTATGGTCACTTACGCATGCTCAAATCTAGGAATGAGTCTGTTGCCGTGCGTAGATAAGGAATCCAGTCCTGGATGGCCAGTGTGGATGCAAATTTTTATTTCCACCATTTTCCCTGGCTAAATTAGAGTAAGACTTCAGAAATGGTTTGGGTAATTAAGGAAATGAATAAATTGAAGGACAGTCAGAAGTTGGCTGCTCATTGCTCATCTCCATCTTCGATCTTGTCAAAGGCTGAACTCCTGTCCTTTCACAGCTGCGGTCGCAGGAGTCTGAAAATGAACTCGGAGACAATGCAACCAGTGTTCGCTGAACAGCAAAAGCTCACACAAAATAGAGACGAACTTAACGGTCAGGAGCAAGGCAGCACCTGTGGTGGTGCGTACTGTGGGCTACCTGTCGCTAACACAAGGAAGAGGAAGTGTTTTTCGGTATACGGTGAGATCAGTGGTAGACACCGTACACACACTTTGCAGATTACAACAGAGGCTTGCGTGGTCTTCTCAAAGACAGAGCCAGGTTTTTACGAAAGTCTTGCGGGCACAGAAATGACAGACGCACACAGAAGGTCTGTATGAGAAGAACAACCCCCTCGGGCACACACACAATCTGATGGCAAGGACTCATGAGCTTCTCCTGTTAAAGATTTGTTGTGTGTGGTGAAAGGCTGAGAAAGGTCTGATACCCAACCGCCATCATGTCACTGTGCCAGATTTGGCCAATGACAGGCCAAAAAGCCTGAGCTAAACCTGTCATCTTGCCGGTGTTGTAGCTTCCTGAAACTTGCGCTCAAGATTTTGTTCTGTTATTTACAAAGATAAATTCAGAAGTACCAGTCGTTTAAATTTACCAAGTAATCTGCTTTTGGAAGAGGTAAATGCCCTCAAATTATAGCTAGGTGATATGACAAAAATACAAATTGTACTGACAATGTTGGAAATGTGTTTATTTTGCAGGAAAAAAGTAAGTTTTGTACTTTCTTGCCTTTTAAATACAGGGCCATGATGAGAAGCGTATAGATTATTATTAATAATAATGATAATAATAATAAACGCTGCTTTGAGAACATTGAATGCTGACGTGCAGTTTCACCTGAAGTCCCAGCAATAGAGTCTCTGTGTGATACTGATATAACAGAAATAACCAGAATTGGGAAACTTGCAGTAGGATGATGGCTGAAACAATTATGGCAGTTTTTTTAAATGAGGTTTCTGCGTGAAGCTCAGCTCTGATTGCTGACTTTAAATGTAAATTTATGGATCTGCAGAAGATGGAGTCATTCCGAGCCCAAGCACGGTTTGAGCTTCTGAAATGGGGCTGTAACAGACTGTATACCATCTGCAATGCAAGTTCCTTTCTTGGTCTGAGGTGAGAGGAGTATAAAATGTTCCAGAAAGTCAGAAAACGCTCAATTTTTGTCACATAAGCCGTGGGAAAAGCATCCAGATGCACGAAAGCTCATGAATGCAGAGAGAATCTCCACTGGAGCCTGGTAGCCACAGAGAGACATTCAGCCACAGTTTCACAATGAGAAAATATAAATGATATAAAAGTTTATGGTTGAATGAGTGCAAAAGGATGGCATTGGCTCCCCATCGATTGCATTAGAGTCAGTGCAAGCGGCTGCAGAGCGCAATACTGCAACAATAACTGAAATCCTAATCACAATACAATGAGATGATCAATGGGGTGGTTCTTGGCCAAACATGTTTTCTATTTGCTTACGTGGCACGAAATTTGTCCTGGCAGAAGTGTGATTTTTCTCTCCAGTAAGTAAATTTTACCATGTGACACCAACTGAATACTGCTAGAAGGACTGTGTAAAGAATTTAGTCTGTGTAAAAACGAGTTTATGCGGGCCTCTTATCGAGTAAATATTGCTGAAGTCATTTACCTCAGCTTAAAGGAGCCATGTCACGATTACTGCACATCCTCAGAACGTACCTTCCAAGAAAGCAAATCTGCTTGACTGCAAGTCATAACCTTATTAAGTCATAATCTTATTCCATCCTGACCAATCCATCAATCATCCACAAATACATTGTATGTATTTTTGTTACTCTGGCATTAGGCTTTTTATTTGAAGGAGCTTTCTGTGGAAATTCAAGGATTCAAAGCGCTTCTTAATGCTTTAGCCAATGGATTCAAAGACATTGCCAATAAACTTAGAAGAAGAAAATTACCTTCTAGGTTTCGATTTGCAGTTAAGCAGATTTATTTCTTTCAAAATTGAGAGCATGTGCAGTAATCGTGACACAGCTCCTTTAACCTCTATTCAGTTCCCAGAGCATGGAAAAGCAGTGCAGGGTTTAGAAATAGGCAGCGGATAGTTTCCCCTGAACCGGTTTCACATTTCTGCGTCTATCGGGCCGTAACGTCCCGAACGCATGCGCCGGTGTATCACTTCTGGACTCCTTACATGTGATGCATAGAAGTGAATGGATAACGGTGAATAGTCAGAACTTTGCCATTTAGTTAGCTAGCTAGCATTAATTTCGTAACTATTCTCTCTGAATAAAAAGAGAATATTCATGCAAATTAATGCTTGTTAAAGGTCAGGGAGGCTATGTGGGAACTAATACATCAGCCATTTAAGTTTTTAAATTCATGTTACAGGAGCAGAGGTCTCTTTGCAGCGGGGTAAAACAGAAACCCCGCCAAACACCCCATGTTGGCATCACGCTGGCCCACTTCCTGCAGGCATAATGGGTGGCAGCAGGCGAGTCGAATTGCGATCAATACGCCGGTCCCCAGAGTCTGGTTATGACTATAACCGAGGGAGGAGGAGAGAGCTGGCGGACGGCCCCTTGCATCACGTGAGTAACTGATGACATTAATGAGGAAATATGAAGTTCTGCAGCCATGGTCTGTTCAGACTACAGTCACTCATATAAACCAAAACTAGTCTGGGAGATGAGAATTTCCTAACTGTGTTTATTGCCTTTCTAAATGGAACAGAACCGGAGTATTACTGTGAGACAAGGAAAATTCTGAAAGTCATAATTAATATGCGATGGGTAATATCAATGAGGATTGAGCTGCAGATGAAATATTAATTTGAGATGTTTTTTTTTTCAAAGACGATCAATGAAAGCTGCAACAATAGGCCTCTGATGGGTATAACTAATTGATCCACGTTAATTTTAGCAGTTACTGATATGATGCTGCCTATTTGATCGGTCTTTCTTCCATAATCAGGGCTAGTTCATTTATTCTGTTCTGAAAAAGCAAATCTGCCACAGAATTACACTTCACTGGATGAAAACTGCCTACAGTTGCGCGTTAAGGTCAGGGAAAGCCATGATTAACTGCCCTGTTTATAACATTATCATTCGTGTCTTTACTGAACTTGGCTACAGGACCATAAACTTCATTAATATTTTGACTTTAATGCGCCTCCTATTCTAGTACAGAGTTAAAACAGCAGGGTGTGATGTGAACGACCAGCTTAAAGCTGTTGTTTAATTTCCTCTCTCTCACTCTCTCTCTCACACGCACACACACACACACTCACCTGTGCAAGTCCTAAGTCACAACATGATGTGCCATTATCTTTCTGTAGTACCCAGCTGAGACGCCCATGGGATTTACCTGCATCGGAAATTCCAGTCTTAGAAGGGGCCACACGGACAGGTAAAAAAAATAAAAAACTGCACACGCTCGTGTTTCCGTACATCTGTGCTTCTGTGCATGTCGCCATCAAGGGGATTCACATTGTCTGGCTGACTAGCTGTTCGATGCGACAGCCAGTCTTTCCCAGAATCCCCACTGGCTCGTGTGTGTGTGTGTGTGTGTGTGTGTGTGCGGATATAGGCAGCTGTATGAGTGGCAGATATGGTACTGATAACGAGCACAAGGGCCCGTCTGAGACCGAGGGGCCCGTCCCCTCTGTCTGACACCATGCTGCAGAGGTGAGTCGATTGAGTGGCCCATCATTTACCAAAGCCTCCTGTGAATAGAATGTCTTAATTCAACAAACATCCCAGGTAATTTGAACATGCTCTTGGTCAAGACAGTTGCGCCTTATGAGATATGGACTAAATATTTCCATTAGTACACTATAAGAGTTGGATAGTGTTCTGTAATGTGGTTGTAGTGCTCTATGGTACTTTTCACCAGCTATGGTATTGCCATAGTTTTTTCTATAGTGTTATTTTATTACCTATGGTGGCCCTTCAATATTTCAATTGTAATACTAAACTCTCATGTGGTACGTTCCAAAAAAAAACCTATGGTATTACGATAGAAATACTGATAGTTTTTGGTGGTATTTTTTGGTATTCCAATAGTGGTTTATACCAAACACCACTTATTTTGCTTTACTTTTAACAGTAAATCAAATATCCTTCCTCAGTGAATAAAAAATTATATATTAGTACTAGATAGTCTGTTCGCCCGCAACCGCATGGATGTAGCCCCAGAAAGCCCACTTCTCCCCTTCTTTCTACATGATTCAGCTAATACTGCAGTCATGACAACCAAAATTGATGGATGTCAGAACTGAAGTATAACACATGTCCATACTAAGTTTGAAAGTAATCGATCAAAAATTACAGCCTGTACAGCGTCCACAAGGAAGTGTCTACGGACGCGGCAGCAGTGGCGGCGGAAACGACGAGCATGAATCCATAATACCCGCCCAACTTTGTTTGGGGACAATTACACTTTCTTTTTCATGGCGGCAATGGAAATGCAAATGAACGTCATGAGTATATCTGAAAATTACTCTCTATCAAACACAGATTTTTTTGTTGAACGTGTCGGCAATATATTTGGGTTTTTTCCCCACCCTGAACACACCTGAACTGCAATCAGTTCAGTGCAATCACCTGAACTGCAATTAATGCCGGCGTGCGTATAGATCTGTGAGCCTCATTAGAGTGGGGCCTTTTTTCTCTAAATGTGTTAACCCCTTTGTGCAGAAGCCAAATTTGGCTATTTATGGGTTACTCACTTTAATGCTGTATAATTCAAGATTTAAGCTTCACAAAGAGGAAAAATGTGGCTCAATTCAGGAAAGACACTTACAGCATTTAGAATTACATTGTATTTCAGTTTATTTTCATGATTTTGGTAGAGAAAATGAGCAGCAAACATAAAAAATCTTCATGAGAATTCACCATTGAAATTGCAAAAAAAATAATTCTGACGATTGAAAAACTGCTGGGGCTTAAAACTATACATTTATGGTATCATAAACTCCTTGAGCACAAGTAGAATTCATCTTCAAAATTACATTCTAGATTACCTACATGCTATTAGCCAAATTATACAGCTACCCAAGTGTCTCCCCAAAGTCTCAAAATGATTTGCTGTCAAATCATTAAAAAAATCATGTATTTAACACAATTAAAGCTTTAAGGCATGAAATTTAATATGAATGAATGATTTTCTGGTTGAGTTTAGTATGAATTTATCAATATCAGTGCAGTTGAATACCAATGGTCACCAGTAACCTCTCCAAATATGAACGTGCCTTTTCTCCATAATAAAGTTTAGAGTTTTGGCCATTTTTCTTCAAAGCCAGCACAAACACGCATTAAATAAACTGCTAATTAAACGGTCAGAACATTCACCCTGTAATGAAAGCTACCAGTCCCCTCTTCAAAGCTCACGAACCCATTTCAACACTTATAAGGAGCAAGTACACCTCACTAACACAGTAATATCTGAATTCTGAAATATACCTTATTTTAACTGAACAGACACTCCACTTTCAGGGAATATCAAATCCATTGCGTCTCCCGATTCAAAAGAAACGTGCAATGAACGTACCGGGGCTCCACACCAAAATGCACAGGCAGTTCGCGTTTTAAACAGGAAAAAAACCTCGACATTCGACTTAGTTGAGTACATATACATTCCGAAACAGAAAAAAAAAACAAACAAAAATAGCAGCCTGACCTTTTTCGTGAATCCCTCCTCCAGAGACAATGACTGTATAAAATAGAGAGCGATGTATCCAGTAACAAGAACCCTCCGGTCCTGTTTCATTCGAAATAATTCCAATAGAGCATATCGTTCTCATTTAAATCCTGTTATGTAACTGAACACTTCAAGGCCAGTTTTGCGAACCGATTTTCTATAAATCCCGTCTATTTTAGCCGCGTAATGTGCATAACGTAGACAGGATACAACCGAGCCTGCTGATACGCATTGGTTTGTATGCTCTGTGTTTGTCCAATCAATGTGTTTCACTTACTCTAAAATGTTTAAACACTCGGGAATTGGATAAGAAACGAGCCAATCAATACATTGTTATCAGGGAAACTTCAGGAGGCCATGAAGTGTAACTCTACAATTACGCAGAAGAGCTTGAGTGTATGGTTGAGTGATTGGCTATCAACGCCAGTACTCGGGTGGATATAAGGAAGCGCTGGATTTGGCAATGAAGGAATCTACGCGTAAATCCACGGTAGGGAACTACAATTTTTTTTGTATGGGAGAACTGTAATAGGCAATAGAATGTGAGAGAATTTATACCATGTCGATTTTTTTGCCTCAGAAAACTGATTTTTATGAACTACTAATTGGAATACTGTTAGCTCACTGTGGCTAAACTGGTTGCTACAAAGGATAACGATTTTTTCTGTGTCAAGATATCGTTTTTTCAAACTGCTGAATCGACACTATGGGCAAGGATACTGACCAGTTTGCACATCAGGCTTAGCTGAGGAGTTTAATTCATGCAGCTCTCGAAAAACAGGGAGTGGAGTGAACTTCACCGTATTCAGAACCGCGTTCGAGGTCTGCTTGCTTGTGAACATTCAATAACTGATCCGGGGGTGCCATTTATTGATCGAGTACAATAACAGCGTACTTCCAATTTGCAGGTCTATAGACGCGGGCATCTACATCTGCAGAAAGGGGTTAAAAACAGATTATGCACCTTATTAAAAAAACACACACGCGCACCTCTGCTTCTGCTTGGGACCGCATATTATGGATTCAAAAAAGTCCTCCTTAATGAATTCAAAAACAACTCTGAATTATCTCATATAAATACTTCAGGACAGTAGGGTATTTTCAGTCAAGCGAAGTAGGTTGAGTACCTTAGGACTGAGCGCATTGACAAAAACCAATCAGGGAACAGAACTGGGAATCTTTGCCCTGCAAATCCAGTATCCAAACACTTCAAATAAGCTGCCAGTCCCTTTGAGTTTGAGAAGCGACTTCCTTCTCTGTGAAAAGCGCATGAGCTGTCTTCTCACAATGACATTTAACAACCAAGGACAGTTTGGGGAAACGCGCTGAGTCCAGGTTCATGTTTTGGCGAATGTGCTGTGGACTTTTATGTTCTTGATTGTGAAACAAAGGGCTCAATCCTCTACGACACAGGAGAAAAAAAAAAGAAAACAAGTTTGTTTTTCCGTCGTCATTCTGGGAGCCAATTCAGAGCGATCAGCCCAGGACGCCCCATGGAGAGCGGTTTTAACCCTCTCTTAACCAGCATAGCATATCTGCCACATGAAGTAAAAGGGTTAACAGCCTGGACACCCTGCTGGTTTTGTTTCTTATTGCTAAATAAACATTTGAGAATAACTTGAATGGTCCGTCACTTTAATTTTTCATTACCACAATTACCCAATGTAGCAGATTTGCTACAATTTGGAAAGGTGGGCCGAATGTGTCAAAATTTGTCTACTGTTTTTCAAATAATTGCCCAAAATAAACATTTTTTCATCGGGAAATAATTTTAACACAATTGGAAATGGGTTCAGTTAAAAGAGGGTTAACCTGCCGGGAAGAGAGCGAGGGATCCCCCCAGATTAGGGACTCGCTGCCCTCCAGGTAAACAGACAGAGAGGGAGCGTTTAGCACGGGTCCCAGGAGTGGGGGCTGCCATTTGAAGGAAACCATGCAGATAATCATCGCTGTGATTGGACCCAAAGAGCTTCCTCTACACAGCAGGTCGAGCAGGGAGCTCCCAGTGCCTCTGTAAGCA
This sequence comes from Gymnothorax reevesii, assembly GCA_029721435.1. Taxonomy (NCBI): domain Eukaryota; kingdom Metazoa; phylum Chordata; class Actinopteri; order Anguilliformes; family Muraenidae; genus Gymnothorax; species Gymnothorax reevesii. The sequence goes on along the minus strand of CM056593.1, from coordinate 31,601,314 downwards.
AACACGGGCCGAGCCCTGGGGGCAGCGCTCCATGTAATTACCGGACCATCACCGAGAGCACCCTTATCTTCTCACTTAGCTCGCAAACCACCAGGCCACGCCATCAGCACAAGTGAAATATACAGTTTATTTCAATTTATCCGCGCAGTCTCTATACAAGAATGATAACTGGTAGCGGTATTTGCGGCAGTTTTGAATTTTTCAGCGGAACGCTGGATGTTTACTGGATGAATATTAAAATTTTAATAATAATATTAGGGATGTCGCGTTAATTAATCGCTATTAATTTAAGCGCAATAAAAGTAACTGCCGCTATGAGGCAGACAGACGTGAAAGCTTATTACCTTTTCTATGACACATACCTAATGCGGTCATTTGAAATGCTTCCGGGAAGAAAACTATGATTTGAAGTCCGCTAATTATCGGCGAGGTTGGACAGCGTCCATCGCCTTGGCGTAATTAACTCACCTTAAATCAATTCCCGTGTACTTCGCCTAACTTGCAATCAAGACATTTATTCAGCCAACTGACAAATCAAAACCAAAATGTGGCCTATAATGATTAAGAAGAGATAATGAGAAGCAGACAAACCGAACCAGGCTGCCGTGTTAGATTGAAAGAATTTCAAATGCGTTAACAATTTACATGTCACATTCTATACGCTTAAATAAAATGTTTTCCACCTTCACTGTTGGTTATTTAGACGCTCAAAAGTAAATAAAATCAAGTGCTATGAGTTACATTATTTTAAATTACTCTTGTTCAATTATCTAATAAAAATGCCTCAAATTTGCGGCAAAGATTCGCCTGAAAGTGCATTGCCAAATCTTCTGTGCATTTCACTATTGCCTGCAATGCAAACATATTCTCTCTCACATTCATGTTCGGTATGCTTCACAAAATGCTTTCCACTTCACGTAGCCTATATTTTTAAGCTCTTAAAACCAGGGCCATGTTTGAATAATTTCTTCCTTTTTTTAAGAAATAGCCTATCTTTAATAATGCATACAAAATTCCTCGATGAAAGGTGGAATTCAGAGGTCTGCTATTTATTCAGATTATTGAAATTCTTTCAATCTAAAACGGCAACCTGGTTAGGTCCGTCTGCTTCTCATTATCTCTTCTTAATCATAGGCCACATTTTGGTTTTGATTTGTCAGTTGACTGAATAAATGGCTTGATTCCAAGTTAGACAAAGTACACGGGAATTGATTTAAGGTAAGCTAATTATGCCAAGGCGATGGAGGCTGTCCAACCTGGCTGGTAGGCTAATTAGCGGACTTCAAATCACAGTTTTCTTCCCGGAAGCATTTCAAATGACCGCATTAGGTGATTGTCATTCAAAAGGTAATAAGCAAGCATGTCTGCCTCATAGTGGCAGTTACTTTTATTGCGCTTAAATTAATCGCGATTAATTAACGCGACATCCATCAAACCATCAAATGCAGAAATTCTTCATTAGAGAAAACAGCATCCAACACATCTAATGCAACTCAGGTAATATTCAAAGGCACATTATCACAATTTTTAATTTTATGATTATTCTAAAGGCATATTTAGTTTCAATAAAACTTATTGTATATAAGTTTTCCAGTTTTAGAAATTACAGCAGGAAATTTTCGAAAAACTGAGACTGAGAAGTCAGAAAAAAGTTTTCCAATCAGACTAAATTCTACCCTGTTTTGTAAAAATGCATAAGACATTGATCAATTAAATAACATTATGTGTCAATACTACAAAATTAAATGTCCTGGATTACCGTTGGAAATTTGGCATTGCGGATGGAAAGACAGGTAGCACGATGTCATGTAAACAGAGGTCCCCATTGGCCGATGGAAACACAGAATTTAAATGCAGGGCCTGTTGGCCAGTGGGAGATGATTGTAATGAGCAGCTGGGGATATACGGCGGGTTAAGGGTGAGTCACGCTCCTGTGTTTCCTGAAATAGACTCTAATGGTCCATCATTCTGTCAAAATCCAAACATTTGAGTGCTGTTGCAGATTGCAGTTACACAAATAACTTTTAATATCCAGTCAGTTTCTCATATTTAGCAAAGAAACTGACTTCTGTACATTCCTGGGCTTACTGGTCTTTGGTTGTTTGTGAAGATTTCACCTGTTAACCTGGAACAGACAAAAAGTAACAGGATTGACGGTTAAAGTGGGTAACAGCATAACAGTGGGGCACAATGTAACAGTAGATGGTTACAGTGGGGCAAAAACTAACAGGGTACTTCCCAAACTCAGTCCAGGGCTCCTCTGTGTATGTTGGTTTTTGTTCCAACCACAGCTGCCATCATATGATGGTAACAAGCTGTTAATTTGTCAAAATTAGCGTTGAGAGCAGTGATTTGTCCTCTTACTCCACATTTGGACTGATATTTCTGCATGCCATGAAGAATAAAAAAATAATATCCACATTGTGATATATTTAAAACAACTGCCCCAGAGTTTTATTTTCATCAGAGGGAAAATGGACACCAGAGAAGAAGAGCAAAGCCCGGTGCGATTTGGGGCACTTCGCCTTCAGGAAAACCCTTCCGGGAGGCACATCTTCGAATTACAGATCGAACAGCTAGAAAGAAGCAATATGGCGGCACACAACATGCAACATCTTATAATGGCTATTGATGATACTCGACCCTCCATTAATGATATAGAGGCGGAGCTGACGATGCCAAGTCATATTTAGACTCTATGGGCTCTAATGTCTTGAGGCAGTGCAGGGTGGCGCAGCCCGCGCAGTGGTAATTTCGTCCGGCGCAGCCCGCGCAGTGGTAGTTTTGTGCAGTGCTACGCCGTGCATCCACTTTGGCAATTTGGTAGACAGACGTGTGCTGAGATGGGTGTGGCAGTGTAGTAGGGGGAAGTGTCACATATTCATCATGACGCAGTGACTATTTCGTAGGAAAAGTCTTCGCTGGAGTTGCACAGAAAGCTCGCCAGCTCCAACCTGGTTCACTTTCTGTGCAGTGTTAATTTGGCTGACCGGCGCAGAGTGTGCACACGTCACCGAAACCTCACAGGCAGGTTTCCAGAATGTCAGGCACATTTCAATGCAATAAATAAAAATGGCCTGCTGGCCTGAAGGCCTTGTGTCCCCCGTCGCAGAAGTGACCGGAAACATGTGGCAAAAACTGTTTTGATGGCTGAAAATAATGTGGTGCACTGTACCACTAATAATGTGAAGTACAATGACACTGTAGCTCATTGGTCATTGGTTGAACAGAGAGATGGATGAGGGATGGATCATTGTGATATGAGCTAAATATAACCATGGGTCATGAGAGAGATTACAATTTTCATGACTTGTGGATGATGGACGCATCGCCAAGGCATAGTTTTGTGCCCATGGCTGAGATCAACCTAACAAGCTAATAAGAATGTCATATGAATTTTGTGAGCCTCCATCAAAGCTGTCAAAAGTTATTGCGAGTACAGTGTTCTTCACATGTTTTTGCTCAGTGACCTTGAAAACTAGGTCAAGGTCAATCATCATTAAACTTGAGCAAGACCTTCATGAGAGGCATATGTGGTGTGAATTTGGTGATCCTCCGTCAAAGCTGTCAAAAGTTATTGCGAGTACAGTGTTCTTCACATGTTTTTGCTCAGTGACCTTGAAAACTGGGTCAAGGTCAATCATCATTGAACTTGAGCAAGGCCTTCATTAGAGGCATATGTGGCGTGAAGTTGGTGATCCTCCATCAAAGCTGTCAAAAGTTATTGCGAGTACACTGTTCACGGACGGACGGACGGACGCACGGACGGACGAACAGCATTTGTATGTCCCCCGTTCCGCGGGGCGATGGGGACAATTACAGGAAGCACTATTTAATGTTACTATCTGAATCAACAGATAAATTATGGAATCTATATCGCTTGTCCTGATGTCAGATAAAATGCAGTCGGCACGCGTAATGGAAACTCGACCTGACACCCCTCAGGGTGTCAGTGCATTCTATGTGGCATGTTGCGTGCTACACAACACAGCTGTACGCCATAGATGTCACTGACCTCACGCAGGAGACATTACAGGACTTGAGACAGAGAGGCTGAGCTGCATGTACCGTAGCAGCAGCGCAGGGAAAGGAGAGACCACCTGCTGCACAGCTCTGTCCTTAACACTAGAACCGCAGCACTGATGTTAGTGATGCATGGTATTTCACGTCAGTGAAAGATATGAGTCCATCTGTCTATGACTTTTTCTAAATATGTCTTTTCTATGTTATATCAAACCTTTGAACTTTTGTTATAAAACGTAAGTGAGTATTACTGCAAATACCCGTCTGCAATGTGAGAGAGAGAGAGTGAGAGAGATGTGTGTGTGCATGTGGGCGCCCAGCACTTATTTGAGGGTGATTGTAAATATTTTGTCACTAGTATTAACCTTAATTAACTCATTAGCGAGTGCGTGTGATTCTGGCTTTAGTTTTCCTGCCTAAGCTTCTCCTGATTAACTGTGTTTAAAGCTGTGCTTCCCTTCGCTTTTCTTGTGCTGCTTTTTACCTGTCACGTTTAGATGACCTTAATCTAAACTGTACAGTTTGATTGATGGTCTCAGCGTCTTGTCTTGAGTCATTATTGTTAACCCGGTTCTCGTGTAATTGTTTCTGTTTCCAGTTGAAATTGCATTCCAAGTTCCGCCTCTTCTCGTGACTATATATGTAGAAGAGAGAGGAGGAGCTATCAGATGGAACCTTGTTTAGACTCAGAGCTGCAAGGTGAATCTCAGCGCTTTCCGAGTGTTTTCTTTGTATGATTCCTGAGTCTTGTGTTTTGCTGCGCCCTTGTCTTGTCTGCCCCTTGTTTAAGTCTCCCAGTGTGTCTAGTTAGGTCCAGTTTTTGTTTTTCTAGTTTCCATTCTAGGAGTGAATATTTGTTTCCCCCTGCCTTTGGCAGTGTACCCTAGTTTCCACATTTGTTCAGTGCATGTGCACGGTGTTATTTCTGGTGTCTGCCAATTTTCTCCTAGTGTTTTGTTTCAATAAACACTTCAGTTCCTGCATCTGGTGTGCGCCTGACCTCCTCTTACAGCCTTTTTAGCGGGAGCTATGGTATCGGTCGGTGCATATGTCCGTCAAATAAAACTTCTACGTTTTGCTTTGGTGGAAGCTTCTCTGGCCACCAGTGCTTTATTTTTAAGAACAGGAGTTCTCAGGTGTACAGGTCAGAGTGTCACTCGAACCAATGGTGCACACCTGATTCTGCTAATTACGCCCCGGAGTCTTTAGAACCTGGTCTGGTGTGAAGCCGACTGCTTGGCCAGAAAGCCGGTGTTCTGTAGCAAAAATTGACCTTTGAAATTATGCGGGCTTGCGCAGACTTTGGGCTGTTTCTTTGCTCACATCTTAAGTATCTTTAATTTCACCCTTTTTCACTGCACCTTTCGACTTGTAGGCATATTTACTTGGTTTTCCTGAAAATGTAGAAATTAGATAAATGGCAGGCGGCTGGTTTTTTTTTTTAAACTTGTCCAATTTACAAGCTTACAAATGGAGTTACTACTGTAGATTGACTCATGTTGCGATGTCAAAGGTACACTATACAAGTTTGTTTCCTGCGCGATTATATTTTTGTCTCAATTTGCCAACATCTCCCCACGTTCCACTAGCTGCCTGCCCCTAAATTCACTAAAAGAAAACCCGGGCCCTGGAGACCGCACAGGCGTCACAAACCGCAAAAATACACAAGGGGCACAGGCTGTGACCCATAAACTGCCCCAATCACCAAGAGTTGACCTTTATGGAAGCATGGGAGGGAGGGGCGGGCTACCTCTGTTTTGTTCAAATTCGAATGTCAACTGAAGTGATGTCAACAAACTTGCATAGTGCACCTTTAAGGCGAAAACAGAGTTTACGATCGCTTTGCACTAAGGTAGCACTTTTTGACAAGGTAGCATAAATTGTCAGAGAACCGACCCTTTCTGAAACCCACGTGTTAAAGTACCGTCTGTGCGAAGTGCTATCTCAGCTCCTGTTTTTCTGACGGTGCAATATCTTTTATCAAATGCCTTTTATTTATTTCTTTTTTTACTGTGAATTTCTTTTATAGGCAGTTTCATAGAATGTGCCGAAGCTGTAAATTGAAAGTGTGTATCTTTTGTCAGCTCCACGTGATATGTCTGCCATTCAGTAAATGTCTGCAGAAGTTGTGCATGCAGCCTTGACACTTCTCTTAATTTAATCCTTTCCCTCCATAGTTTTCTGGAGAAACGATCTCAAATTTTTTATCAGTTGTAAACAGTTGAGCAGAGCACTTTAGGCTTTAGTCTAAAGTCATCATAAGTAAATATAATTGAGATCCTAAATGGTACAGCATTCAAAATATCGGTCACTCGCTCAACCAGACTGTAACCGTTGGTAAGATAATGTCCTGTAAATAAAAAAAATTTTATTTTGGGTTTGCATGACCGGCACTGTGCAGTCAGGGTTAGGGGATGTGTTCAGTGGATTTGGAGAAACTTGTGTTTATTTGCTTTTCACTCGGGCGGACTGATATGTGTTTAGTGATGTTTGAGCAGTAGGGTAGGTGTTCAATACTCTGCATATACTCTGGCTATATGGCTGCACAGTATGGCAGTTCAGATTGCAAAATTATTCAAGCTTCATTAGCTGCACCTCATATTGCTGTGATTTTCAATTAACTCTCAAAATCTCTGTGCCTCATAAAGTCAGTCTCATTGTGTTCGGAGACAAACTCAGTACTGTTGTCCTGTTTACGCACTGAGATCAGAACCCTTGCTTGCTGATCACAATGTATGATTGGAGGCTGTTCTCGATTAAAAAGTGAAACATCAACCCAACCCTTCTGGTGAGATGCTCATACCTCTCTGTTCAGCTGTTGTACAGACGTTTGACGTAGCGGCTCGGTTTGTGCACTCTGGGTGATTGGGAAAGCTTTTTAATAACTATCAGTTCAGCAAATAAAAATGACTGTTTTTAGTCCAGTTGACAAATCTTCATCCAGCAGTTCCAACTACATTAGTAGTTTTATCTTGGCAGTGTGGACCCTTTCTTCTTCTTGTGTGGTTACTGCAGTGTGGATTCTTCCTCTCTTTTAAGGGAAAATGTCATTTAGTAAAAACAGTGGCGGCTCTGGAACAGGAAAGGGGGGGGGGGGGGATTGGCGCACAGACATGTTCCTTCAGGTCCTGGTTTGTTCTCAATCATTTTCCTTCATTGACGCGTTTTCCAATTATCGTAATTGGCAAGTGAAGAAAGAATCTAACAGCGATGAAATCATGGGCTAAATTCAGTAGGCTACAGCGGCAAAGCCAGAACTGAGAATTGGGTGCCCAAAACATCCGGTTAAAACAATTATTAGTCCTGACCTGTTCTCAGTCATTTTCATGATTAACAGAAGGTTCACTCCGAGAGCGCTCCGCACTTCAACAGGTGCTGCTGGTTCTCCCCGATTAGGTAAGACGACAATCATTCATCTGGATGCGTATTTGCTGTATTTAAAACAACGTTGTTCAAAATTGCAAACCTGGCGACTCTCAAGCAAATAGCATGAGCCGCACGCTTTTTATAGCCTATTTAACGGCCGAGTGCCACCTTTTTTTATCAACCCACACAATACTGAGAGTGAAAGTCAATATTTCATTGGAACGCAGACCGGTTCATTCAACGCAAAGCATTGGCCTATTAATAAGTAAATATTTTTTCTGTTCTGAATTTAGCCCATGATTTCATCGCTATTAGATCGCATATGGAGAGAAACCGTGTATTCAGTTGCCAATTACGATAATTGGAAAATGCGTCAATAAAGGAAAATGATTGAGAACTAGGGTAAAAGGGACATGTCTGCGCCCCCCCAATTCCCAGTTCTAGAGCCACCACTGCTTAAAAATATTGGTGTAAATTTGGTATCCCTAACAATTATTGAGGATGAAATGAAGTCAAATTGGGTCATTTCAATAATACCTGCTTGTTCAGTCAATTGTGTTAGTGTCATTCTCAGTGGGTTTACATGCTCAGTCATTGCAAAGGGAGCCAGTGTCCCCAGTGAAATTCTGTAAGATCCTGAGAGTCTAAGGTGTGAACTGTTCAGGCATAAATCCCTGACACCTGCCGAATGCATACTGGGAAATAAGCCTCCTGTGATTGTCACAAGGAAAGTTTTAAACATCTAATCTCCACTGGAGATGCATGACAGCCCAGCCAGATGAAGTATTTTGCTGCATGGGTTTGTGCATGTCCTTTGTGACTGCCTGAGGTGGCATTACAAGGCCCGGCTCTTGCTTCTCAAACGGTTAGATTTGAGAGCTCCTGTCGAGAGGATGTGCATATCGATTTCATTTCCAGACACACACACCCACGCGCACACGCACACATACACACACACACACACACACACACACACACACACACACACACGCACACACATACACACACACACACACACACACACACTGCGGGACAGAAATGCATCAACGCAGGATGAATATGATCCCCCTGTATCACTGAGTAATGAATGCCATCAACACAGGCCATGACCTTGGCTTTGAAAGGTACAATTGCACCAAGTACCTGCCAAAGCAAACGCTCCCGATACACTTACAGAACCTGTCAAACCCATCAAGTTCCAACACTTAAGTTCACACACTGAGAACAGACTAATTTTACACTTCTGATAAGTTTTTTTTCAATTCTGTTCTGCCATTGCAATAAATTTAGCTAAAATTCTTTAATCACTTACTGCAGAAGTGAACAGTTTTAGTCCTTGGGGCGTTTGTCAGTTCATGCTGACCCCTGACAGAGCAGAATATGCAATTAAATATACTGCTCAAAAAAATAAAGGGAACACCTGGAGTTATATTGTGTTGTTTAAGTGTTCCCTTTATTTTTTTGAGTAGTTTATAATTTGTTCAATGAAAATCATCACGGTGAAAGGAGAAGGGCTCGGTTTAATGCACTTATTCCAGATTTTGAGATTTTTTATATTCAGGACATTTCACATCTCTGTGGTGAGCATGGCAACGTATTTTTCTGAGCAATTGGGGCAAGTTGCCAAGTGGAATAGCAGGGCGTGTGTGTGTGCGCGGCGCAGCAACGAGGCATGTTTAATAAAAGGGTTCAACAGAAGCTTTCAAGACGCCTGACTCAGGTCTGGAAGACTGAATGTAAAGGCTGCACTGCCTGCTGCTTTGACAGTCCGGAGAGTATCCACCATGCAACATGTAGCATTCATATGCTATGTGTTACCCTATACATATAATTACAAGGCAGAATTTTTGCCATAGTTTGGCCTTCCACGTATTATAAAGCATGAGGTTTTTGAATATTCACAAGTGCCCAGAAAGCAAATTCATACTTCATGTTGAAACAATTCTGTTTTCTGGCTTTTACAAATGACTAACTTTCCAAGTGCAACAGATATCTAATATCCATGAATTTTTCAGTTCATATCCAGCTTGCACAGATGCAAACAAAAGCCAAAACCAAGACAAAGCAAAATAACCGAACACTGGAGGGGTCACTGGAGCGAGTTGACCTCTGTCTGCTATCTGGTAGCTATCTTTAGCACAAGAGAATACTGGGGGCGTGACAGAATACCAGCCACTTCTGTATCTTTACTCCTGTATTCATTCATTTCTAAGCACCTTCAGTATGCGGCAATTCTACTAATAATTTTTGGGCACTTTTGGAGAGCACTGTACTTTAATGGACAGAGAAGAGAAATCTCTCACCTGGACTATTTTTCCAAGTTGTCATGGTTATCGCAGTTGCGCGTAGTCCGGGTAAATCTTCACATTTCATTTTTGGCGAAGAAACAAAGCAAAAGTATTACAAATTTATAGAACATTGAATTATAGAACATTGAATAACTCTGCAATATGTGTTGTCACATGAAAATTTGTGATTGGAAAGCTTTGGAGGCATATGACAGAGGTTTCTGAGCATATGAAGCATTTTTGAGGTGTATGACACAGGTTTCTGAGCATATGAAGCATTTTTTGAGGCGTATGACGCAGGTTTCTGAGCATATGAAGCATTTTTTGAGGCGTATGACGCAGGTTTCTGAGCATATGAAGCATTTTTTGAGGCGTATGACACAGGTTTCTGAGCATATGAAGCATTTTTTGAGGCGTATGACGCAGGTTTCTGAGCATATGAAGCATTTTTTGAGGCGTATGACGCAGGTTTCTGAGCATATGAAGCATTTTTTGAGGCGTATGACGCAGGTTTCTGAGCATATGAAGCATTTTTGAGGCATATGACGCAGGTTTCTGAGCATATGAAGCATTTTTTAAGGCGTATGACGCAGGTTTCTGAGCATATGAAGCATTTTTGAGGTGTATGACACAGGTTTCTGAGCATATGAAGCATTTTTGAGGCATATGACGCAGGTTTCTGAGCATATGAAGCATTTTTTGAGGCGTATGACGCAGGTTTCTGAGCATATGAAGCATTTTTTGAGGCGTATGACGCAGGTTTCTGAGCATATGAGGGGAAATTCCAGCTGAAGTGTAAAAGGCGAAGGTTTGCAGGACACAGAGGGTGTTGGATGCACTTACAGACTGGGGCCTTAGAAAGGGGAAATCATGAAGGCCTCTTGAATGGAAACGGTACAAAAGACTGAAACATTGTGAATGATCAGTAAAATGCAGTATTCTGAGCCTCCAGATACTTAAAATCTACTTGTAATGCGAGTAACGTAACGTGAGTAACAGGACTTTTTTATTTTAAGGACCTGTTGCAGAAAATTAATGAGCATTAAGTTGAAATCCTGGTTGTGTTAGAATTTTAAGTAATGAAGGTTCAAATGCGTATATAATCTAATTTATTCTGTAATGCATCATTGATCAAGAAGAACAGACCAAACTTAAGTGGAAAAAAAAGCCACGTTACTTTTGAGTAACGTGAGTAACACTTGAAAAATCCAGTCTGCCAGCATAACCATTGAGGGTTTAATTCTGGTTTTTCTCCAGTAAAGTTGATTATGGTCAGAGGCTGCTACAATGTAGAAGTTTTGAAATTCTGTCCATTGAATAAGTAGCGAAACAATTTTATACTACGTAGCTTAATGCAATAAATGTAATGTGAGAAATGCTGGAATTGCCCTGAAGCATGTTTGGAAGCATATTACGCAGGTTTTGGAGTGTATGAAGCATTTTTGAGGCAGGGAACACAGGTTTTGAAGCGCACCTTTGTGGTTTTAATCTTGTGGCCAGAGGCACAGCTCCAGCCCTGCTGATCTGGCAGAACTTTGCATTCCTCCCCTTCTAGACAAGGTTTCATCTCGCACCACCACTTCTGCTCCACGATAGATGCTGTGACACACACAGACACACACACACACATACACAGAACCGAAAATGTGTATAAGGCTGCACTGGAATAGTCTTTTTTGCTTTGGAAAGTTCCTTACTCCATGAAAATGACCTGAAAATACTAAACCCAAAACCAGTGAAGTTGGCTGGTTATGTAAATACAATGATTTGCAAATCCTTTTCAACTTATATTCAATTGAATACACTGCAAAGACAAGATGTTTAATGTTCAAACCGAGAAACTTTTTTTTTTTGCAAATAATCATTAACTTAGAATTTAAAGGCAGCAACACATTGCAAAAAAGTTGGCACAGGGGCCTTTTCACCACTGTGTTACATCGCCTTTCCTTTCAACGGCACTCAGTAAACGTTTGAGAACTGAGGAGACCAATTTTTGAAGCTTTTCAGGTGGAACTCTTTCCCATTCTTGCTTGATGTACAGCTTAAGTTGTTCAACAATCCGGGGTCTCCGTTTGTCGTATTTTAAGCTTTATAATGCGCCACACCTTTTCAATGGGAGACAGGTCAGGACTACAGGCAGGCCAGTCTAGTACCTGCACTCTTTTACTACGGAGCCATGCTGTTGTAACAGGTGCAGAATGTGGCTTGGCATTGTCTTGCTGAAATAAGCAGGGGCGTCCATGAAAAAGACGTTGCTTGGATGGCAACATATGTTACTCCAAAACCTGTATGTACCTTTCAGCATTAATGGTGCCTTCACATATGTGTAAGTTGCCCATGCCTTGGGCACTAATACACCCCCATACCATCGCAGATGCTGGCTTTTGAACTTTGTGCCTATAACAGTCCGGATGGTTCTTTTCCTCTTTGGTCCGGAGGACACGACGTCCACAGTTTCCAAAAACAATTTGAAATGTGGACTCGTCAGACCACAGAACACTTTTCCACTTTGCATCAGTCCATCTTAGATGAGCTTGGACCCAGCGAAGCCGGGGGCGTTTCTGGGTGCTGTTGATAAATGGCTTTCGCTTTGCATTGGAGAGTTTTAACTTGCACTTACAGATGTAGCGACGAACTGTAGTTACTGACAGTGGTTTTCTGAAGTGTTCCTGAGCCCATGTGGTGATGTCCTTTACACACTGATGTCGGTTTTTGATGCAGTACCGCCTGAGGGATCGAAGGTCACGGGCATTCAATGTTGGTTTGGCCTTGTCGCTTACGTGCAGTGATTTCTCCAGATTCTCTGAACCTTTTGACGATATTATGGACCGTAGATGATGAAATCCCTAAATTTCTTGCAATAGCTCGTTGAGGAATGTTGTTTTTAAACTGTTTGACAATCAGCTCACGCAATTGTTCACTAAGTGGTGACCCTCGCCACATCCTTGTTTGTGAATGACTGAGCATTTCAGGGAAGCTGCTTTTATACCCAATCATGGCACCCACCTGTTCCCAATTAGCCCGTTCACCTGTGGGATGTTCCAAATAAGTGTTTGATGAGCATTCCTCAGCTCTCTCAGTCTTTTTTGCCACTTGTGCCAGCTTTTTTGAAACATGTTGCAGGCATCAAATTCCAAATGAGCTAATATTTGCAAAAAATTACAGTTTACCTGTTCGTACATTAAGTAACTTGTATTTGCAGTGCATTCGATTGAATATAGGTTGAAAAGGATTTGCAAATCATTGTATTCTGTTTTATCTACGATTTACACAATGTGCCAACTTCACTGGTTTTGGGTTTTGTATTTATGAGACACCAAGATAAGTATTAAAATTCTCTCCATGTTAAGGAAAGGTGCTCCCTTATCTCCTTTAGCATGGGGTACACTGGACCATCTTTTATGAAATGAAAGGGATAACTGCGTCCTACAATTCTTAGCGACAGAAATATTTATAGCGTTGCACCCTCCATCCGGCGAATCGCTGAAACAATCGAACATGAAGGGCCAGGGACAGATGATGCCCTCACCGAGAGTAATTTCAGCTGGATTCACGTAGCACCATGGATGTCTTTTGCCAAACGCTTATCAATGACTCTTTACATCTCTCCTTACCCTCATGGTGTCTTCCATCATGGCTGAGGAAAAAAGGTTAGGAGTTGGATGACAGGATGCAATTTTCAGACTGTTTGATTGCAGCCTATGATTTATGTATTGGATCGTACCATCTACGCAGGAGGGGGTCGCCCGGGTGGTGCCAGCCACTTGCCCAGGGTAGCAGGAGCACTTGACCGTTTGCGACCTCTCTTCGATCTTGTTTTTATTACAGCAGCGGCGAACTGCCACCAGCTCGCAGGTGCCGGTTATGGCACGGTGCACTTTGTGGGGAAGAAAGAAGCATGACACAGTATGAGGCCCACTAAAGTGACACAGCTTTGTATTACAATTCACTCCGTGCTAACGGAGTCTTGAGGATCTTAAAGTGTATAGTGCAGGTTAATTTTCTTGTGGGAAATGAATATCTCAACAATTATACATCATATTTTATGTTGTTGGTTTAGAAAACGGAATATAATAAGAAAAAGTTGGTACTTTTAATGGCAGTTTACGATGCTCCCATAATGCAATGCCTACGTCACGAAATGCAGAGAAGAGCTTGTCAGAGTACGACAGTCAATGAGCCTGCACCGTACAGCTGCTTGCAATGAAGAATTATTGTGTTTGTGCGGGGTGTTAGAATTCATCCTAAGCAGGGCACGGGGTCCATTCGTTCCCTGTCAAAAATAAACAAATTTTATGCCAGTGGGTTCAATTTGTCTGCGTTAGACGGTCAAATTTTTGTGACCTTATTGTTGTGAGGCAGTAGTTCTAACCACTGTGCCACCATGCCGCCCAAATATAGCTACTCAACAGGACACCTCGCCAACCCTCCACTCGTTCGCCTCCGACTAAGCATTAATCAGTCTCTGAGGGCCAGTATTTGTTGAATTTTCTTCCCCTCTCTCAAGGCGGACCGGCTCGAAATTATATGGTTGTGACCCACCATATATTTCAGCCGTGTTTCTTGACACCTCCTCAGGCTCCCAATCACTCGCCATAGTAAGCAGAGGCTACTCTCCTCCACGGCTCCCTTAGATGACGTTGTTACCAGGTCACAAAAATCCAGCAAAAAAGGTCACAGTGAGTTACTATACCAAATTTGGTGAAGCTGCGATCAGTAGTTGCTGAGTACTGACCAATATAAGATTTCCTGCCTTAAGGTCACAGTGCTAAGGTCAAAGGTGAAATCCAGCAAAAAACATAACATTGCACATATGGGTGTGACAGTGAGTTACCATACCAAATTTGGTGAAGCTGCGATCAGTAGTTGCTGAGTACTGACCAATATAATATTTCCTGCCTTAAGGTCATAGCGCTAAGGTCAAAGGTGAAATCCAGCAAAAAACCTGACGCTGCACATCTATGTGTCATAGTGAGTTACCGTACCAAATTTGGTGAAGTTGTGATCATTAGCTGCTGAGTATTGGCCCGGAAAATGTCACCCGGACAAGATTTCCAGGGTCAAGGTCACAGAGCTAAGGTCAAAGGTCAAATCCTGCAAAAAGCTGATGCTGCATATCTACGTGTCATAGTGAGTTACCATACCAAATTTAGTGAAGCTGCAATCATTAGCCGCTGAATACTGGCCCGGAAAATGTCACCCAGACAATATTTCCAGGGTCAAGGTCACAAAGCTAAGGTCAAAGGTCAAATCCAGCAAAAAAAAACCTGTCATTGCACATCTATGGGTCACAGTGAGTTACCATACCAAATTTGGTGAAGCTGCAATCATTAGTTGCTGAGTACTGGCCAGGACAAAATCATGGACGTACGACGGACGACAGACGGACGCAGGTGACGACAATACCCCTCTGGGCCGGAATTGGCCGAGGGATAAAAAAACCAGCTACTGCAGAAACAGACAAAAAGTGTCATTTTACGGCATATGTAGATAGTTTTAGAAATACTGAAATACTGTATGTGCATTTTGAAGGTTTTATGCATACATTAGTCGAGAGTTGTGTTTAACCTGCAATATACACTTAAAAAAAATACAAGTATGAAAGTATCCCCAGGGGATATAAGACATCATGGTGATGGATTTTTATGATTCTTTGGTATGTTGTAGGTACATGTCTCAAATAGCAAAAATTGGATTTGGCCATTAGAGGCATGTACCTTCAACATATCAAAGAATTGGGGAAATCCATGACTATGATGCATCATCCCTTAATGCATCACTGGGTGAATCTTTGAAAAACTGGCCCTTAAGGAGAACCACTGAAGCTTTCACAAAATATTTACACAATGCAGCGACGTTAGCAAGATGGTTACGATGACCAAACAAGTACAGGGAACAGCCAAAATGGCCCAAAAAGTGCAGTCAACTGCACGCCTTTACTGTAATGCAGCCTTTAAAACCAGAAAACACAACATTTATAACACTTCAAGATGTTATGATATTCCAAAATTACAGATGTTTTGTGTTCCGGGGTTCTGGCCTTTGGCCAGAACAGTATTGCTTATGGTTTTAACAGTTTCATGTTCCAAGTTTCATAGTTTCATAGTTCATGTTCATGTTCATAGTCACAGTTTTAACAGTTTCTTGTATCAGGTTTTATCATTTCATAATTCATGTTCATTGTCCATGTTTTTACTTTTCCATGTTTTTGTTTTTGCCAGGTCTGCCAAGCCACTCCACCGCTTGTCTGCGTTCCGCCCCGTGTCTTCATTGTTGCACATTTCAGAGCTCTGGTTGGCTTTGGTGTTTCACCCTTCCTTCTGTGCTGTGCTGATTCGGGGCTCTCTAAGCTTAATTGACAATTAACTGTTTTTAAGTTACTAACATTTACTAACACTCACTGGGTGGTGTAATTCATTAGATAGGCACATTACTAATATTACTAATTTAGACAGGGAGTTTATTGTCATGATTCCTGCTTTACTATTTCAAAATCTTGCTGTGCTTTTCTGTTCTGAACATTCATGCTGCTTTCAAACTGCATACTTAATTGGTACTTAAGCTGAGCCGCTCATTCTCTTAATGAGCAGGTCATGTCATCCAATCTCTGTCCATGTCATGATCTTGCCCTGCCTCTTGTTTCTCTTTCTCCAGGTGTTGCCCTTCATGTGTCTTGATTTCTCAGCCTTTATCTGGATGCGGTGGAAGTTGGCTGGCAGAGAGTGTATCAAGTTTTGTTGTTCAAGTCTTGGTTCATGTACAAGTTTGTTTCATAGTCAAGTTCTCGCTCATGTTCCCAAGCCCTTGTTTATGTTCCAAGATCTCGTTTTTATAGTCATTTTGTATACAGCCTCAGCCTTGTTATTCATTTCTGTTTTTGCTTATCTCCCTGGAGTTTCCAGTGGGTTTTGTTTTCTGTCGTTTTCTGATCCTTAGTTCCCAGCTCTGTGTAGCTTACCTTAGTTTGTCTTTTGCAACCCTTTGGGCCAAGTTTTTCGTTGGCCCTCGTGCCTGTTTTATTTTGTTTTCAAAAAATCCTCATTTTCCTTCACCCCGCTCCTGGTGTCTTTACTGATTCCCTATCAAGATGAAATTACATATCATATCACCATTTCAATACATCAACTTCTGGGAGCACAAAAAGGTAGAGTGCATTTTTTTTTTTTTTTTTTATTTAAAGTTTTGATAAAAAGCAATGTAAAACTTTGAAGCAATGCGAGAACAATAATGTGGATCCAACTTCCTTGTTTCAGTCAAAAATGCACTTGACCTTTTTGTGCTCCAAGCAGTGGATATTTTCCAGTTGTAGGTGTAACGCCATTAGAACGCGAGGAGAGCGTTGGTGAGCTCAGATATCAGAGGGAAGGGTAAATCTGCCTTGGACTGCAGGATTTGAAACTTACCTTTCTCGCTTTGTGACGGCTCTGGTATCTTAAAGAAGGTTAGCATGCAGACCGCAAGAAGTAATGTCCCTTTATTGAATTTTTGCATCAGTCTCCTCTTCATCCTACAGCGAAGACGACAGACCCATATACTGAACAAACATGCATAATTATGAGGCAAACATTCATGCATTACTCTGATCCTAATGGAAGGTTCTTTTCTCAAACCCATGGGCCATCCTGTATGGTCCATCACAGACCATCCAAGTAAAGTTTCCAGTGCTTCTGAACACACCTGTAAAGATGGCGCTGGCTTATGTTCGCTGTGCTAGATTGATGCACTGTAGTGCTGTTACATTTTTGTCATCTTATTAGCTGATTGGTACCTTTATCATTGGCTTGTATTGCAACTGAATGCATAGCAATCAGTCTTTTGTTTATTTCTTTGCTAAATTAGTCGAGTTATCCACAGGAGAGTAGTACCCTGCAGCAGCAGTTGAAATGAGTAAATATTTCCTAACTTAATTTTGCCATGGATAACATGAGAGCTTGATAGCTTGTTTTTTGGCTTTAGTGCACATTCTCATTTCATAGCTTTAGCTTGTCATGCTGTCCTGTATGTGGCAAATTTATATTCCGTGTTGCACAAACACCCCTTTAGGTAAGTTGCTCAATGAGTGACATCATCCATCTTTCAAGTTGGTCAGGCAATACGCCAGACTGTCATGTAGCCAAACAATATGCCCCATTTTGTTCTTGCACAGGCAAAAAGTATGAGAAAGGTTCCGCACATTGATAATATAGGACGGGTGAGTAAAAGAGGCGTCACGCCAATTGCAAAACAAAACTTCCGCACACCGTCTAACTTGCAAAAAATGTTTTATTTTTCTAAACAGCAACGTTTTCGTCCAAGACCTTCTGACCGAAACGTTGCTGTTAGATGGTGTGCGGAAGTATGATATCCTTTAATTGCAATCAATATAATGCATCATAATTCAGGTGTGCTGCTCTTCAAATGATCTGTTAAGCAGTCTGTGGTTCTGAAGTGAAAATATATAAAATTAACTCATTTGCAACAAATTCATGTAAAACAAAAAAGGGGGGAAAAAAAAAACCCCACAAAACCCAAAAAGGAAACTCAAAAGTTCTGCCCTGAAGTGCAAAAAAATAAATAAATAGAAAAAATAAATCCAACTTTTTTTTTTTTTATTAACTTTGCAAATAAAGAATGGGCCAGCCCCTTTAACATCAGCCAGTGGTAAAGCTTAATATGCTCCATTGCGTTCCATGGCTGTCGTGAACAAGAGGTCAATTTGTGGATTTGGCAGATAACGATTCTAGACATGAAATGCAGCTCATTTACAGCTTGGGAAAGTCATACGATTGTCGCAGTAGTTCCAACAACGACAAGGAAGATGATCACGCCACAACTTATTGATATTAATAGTTAAAGGTAACTGGCGATATCTTTCATTTTCAAAATTTGAACAAGGTTGAGCAGAAATCATAAACATGATGCTTTTGGCACCTATGGCAAAATGTTTGACAAAAAGTCGATTTTTTTTTCATACATAGGCCTAAACCGAACTTGACACAAGCATTCTTGATTATATTAAAGCAGTGCACCCAATCGGTGCCCATCAGAGATAACATCGAGTTACTGCGCAATTCTGCAGGTCTGCGTCGCAAAAGTGATTTTTCAATCACAACGGGACATTCGCGTCAAGGATGATTTATACTGAGCAAGAAAAGAAACGCAAGTTAATACAAGACTGCCTGGAAACTAAGTATGTGCGTAATTGTGAAAATCCTATCAGCACATGCACGTTTACACTCTTTTTTTTTTTCAATTTAGTTTTACGGTCTCTTCGACTGGGGCGATCATGCTAGTGTAATAACTAATGCTAGTGTAATAACTAACTTGCGAACGAGCTTTTGTTTCGTGGATCAGAATATACATATTTATAAATAAAAAAAAAAAAACGAACAGCCTGCATCAGGGAAATATCAGTCTTTACGCTGAGCGAGTCCGTTTTCAAACTGACGCCTAAGGCGCGAGGAACTAACCGACATTCGCCTGCAATGTGGAAATTTACCTGAGAAACGAGAAATAAATGTTCAGTGATTCTACTCGGCAGTAAGAAGAAAATAAACCTTAAAGCGGTAAGTCGATGAGTTTCATCCGATTTTTACACGACCCGAACGAAACGATGAGAACTTATTACTACGTCCTGGACTGCTTTAAAGTATCTGAGCTAAACTGCTTTCACACCGTACGCGAAACAAATTTTTCGCACGACTGATTACATTCAAAGTCAACCCTGTAATATTTCGTGCGAAAAATAAGTTACGCGTCCGGTGTGAAAGCTGCTTTATTGTAGGCTATCGTGCGACTGCAGCTTACCTGCAGTTCGCCGTCCTTGGAATTAGGAAATATCCATCATGCTGAATTCATCTTCTCCTGATCCGTTTTTGTCATGTTTAACCGCAAACATCTGCGACAACAGTTCAGACTGTCTTTCTTCCAAATCTTCCGAAAGTCTGCGCGTAATGAAATCCAGTCTTGATGCCACTGAGTCTGGGAATTGGTTCGTAATCTTCTATTTTTATTTCATTGTTCATTGATTCACGGTCAATCAAAAACAAATTAATGATCGAGACACAAACGTACAATAAATTAGAGTTTGATAAAGTTAGAGTCAGGCGAACTAATTTAGAGAATCTTAAAGTTCCATCTTCCAGTTCCTCTCGGCAACGATGTCTGCCCGCGCGCCTCCAGGTTTTGAGGGAGGCAGTGTGCGTCTCCGGCGCGAGCCACTGTATTTCTGTACACCCGGCCGGCAGTGCTCATGCGTGCTGATCACAATGTTCATTGGAGATCTCCACAGCGGCAATTCGGAATATAATATTCCATAAGGACAAATCCTTGGTCCCGGGGTGGGTGATTGGATGAATCGAGACCATCCCCAAAGATTCCAGTCCACCGCAAAATATTGACTGGTGCGATAATCGAGTGATGATAATGTGCGTGATATCACGCAATGTCGCTTAAGGGGACTTGTAGTTAAGCAAACATCTTCCCAAGATATTCACTTTTTAAAGTAAGAATTATGGAAATAATTCTATAAGAAATTGCAACTTAAAACACTGAGTTTCTGTAGCATCACGTCAGTGGTTGCCATGACAACGGCTGTTTTATTGGATATAAAAACACATTTATTGAGATAACTTAACAATGTTTGGTCAAAATTTCAGCTGTAACGTGAAGGAAAAAACAATCCTAATGTCACTACAGAGCTTTTTTCCCTCAGGTTTCTATATTCTAGTATTGATTTTGACCCCCCTGAATCAATTTCAGAAGGAAACAGCTAATTAAATATATGCATATTTTAATTTACTCATATTCAGAGGAGCATATTGCAAAGAGCGCTGTACAGACATACATCACAAAATGAAAAAAAAAACTGCCAAATATGAAGTTAATTGGATGTACAGTTGCTGAGAAATCTGTATTTTCTTGATGAAAATCTGTATTTTAATCAAGGTTTTATTGTGCTTTTTAGTGTAAAAGTGTAATGTCGTGTT
The DNA here is from genome assembly GCA_029721435.1 of Gymnothorax reevesii. Taxonomy (NCBI): domain Eukaryota; kingdom Metazoa; phylum Chordata; class Actinopteri; order Anguilliformes; family Muraenidae; genus Gymnothorax; species Gymnothorax reevesii. The sequence continues at coordinate 31,580,670 of CM056593.1, read as the reverse complement.
TTTAGTGGCTTGGTGTGACCCTAATCCTGGATTGCCTACCTGAATTCTGATTTTCGTTGCTACTCAGAAATTCATCGTTCAGCCAAGGCTAAAAAATACCCAATTTAAGATCACTGTCAGTTTGTGATATTTTGGCATTGTGGGGATAATGCCCACCAATTTTGTAATTTCTAATTGCTACATTTGTGAAGATTTGACTCAAAATGTCATTTTGTCCTCTTGCGCAATCGTGAAGACTCAAAAAAAAACTTAGATCCAGATCCCCCCAAAAAATCTATAATTCTAGATGCCAAAAAAACCTCATCACCTCCAAGTCAGGCAAAGATCTGCTTCAGGTAAAAAGTCTCATGCAAAATTTTCCATGAGTTTTTCCCCTTTCTTGCTAAATAACCGACCAACAAACAAACGGGACTGATCGCATGACCACCTTAGCTGAGGAAATTAGTTCATATTACTTTTAATTCACCTTACCTGTTGTCTTGGGTCTTAAGTGGGGGGTGAACCGAAAACCTGCACGTCTTGCAGCTGTCTTGGAGCAGGATTTGCCACTCCTGATGTTGACAGTACAAAATGTAGCAAATGCAAAATCTTAATCTAACCCATCAAATGGTATCAGAAACTCTGAGATATTTCTGATGGTGATGGTTCTGTCTGGATCTTGCTGAGTATCCTTCCCAGAGAAGTTGAGATCATAGCAGGGTCATTCCATATTAAATCAACAATTTCTGAAAAGTTCCACATGACCTCTTCCATATCATCTGAAATTTTTAGCACAGTAATTACAACATATTTAATGAACCTATGCCAAATTTTTCTTGGATCATGCAAAAAAAATTTCAATTGCTGACTTTTGAAGTACAGGAGTGCCAGTCGAAATTTGGGAGCTTCATTTTTTCCGCCATTTTTTGAGTCCTCAGAACTTTGTATGTGATGTAGGTAGATGAACGAAAATTTCAGGGTTGAAAACCACATATCAGCTCTGTTGAAAACATTAATTATAATACTGCCAATGTATTTGTGGCCTTGCAATATTTATTTTATTTATTAAACTTTGATGCGATCGCACAGGTGACAAGGCGCCTATAGTGGGCAATCCTCCAATTACGTATACAGAAAATTGCAAAAAGAAAAGAAGCCTCAGAAATACAGAATAAAAGCGGCCAAGAAAAAAGTTTAACTATAGTAGGCGGCAGCGTGTACAATGGCATTTTCCAACCCATGTACAAGAGTTGTTGGGTGAAAAATTATCGTTGAACTTTATGTAATAATTGAATAACTTCGACTTAAAAACAGCTGTGGTATCAGAAGTTTGATAAAGTGCATTGGCATTCTATAAGTGAAATATTCTATTAAAATATGAATGTCGGAAAGTTTCCGTCCTAGATTTTGGAATCTGTATTGAAAAAGTATCCTCTGATTGGAATGAAACAAACTGCACATGGGAAATGTCATAGTCACCCCTCAAACATTTACACAGAAATACAGTCTATTATGTCACGCCGATAGCCAAGCGGTAATAAGTTCAGCTTCATGAGACGGACTTTGTAATCACTACCTTCACAATCACTGTAACCAAGAATGTACTTGGTTGCTCTCCTTTGCACACCTTCGATGTGAAGGAGAGATTTCTTGGATGCTACAGCCCAAGATTGGGTAGAATATTCCAAGAGTGGTCTTATGAGCGAAGTATACAGTTTTCTTTTTGTTTGAATTTTAACAAGAGTGACCACAAATTCTTTGAATTAATCCTAGCATACGATTTGCTTTACTGACCAGTGCATTTGCATGTGCATCCCATGATATATTAGATGACACCACAATCCCGAGATCACGCATGCAAATATACTTTTTCAATTAAATTACCATTCATAGTGTACTGGTGAAGAATGGGAAATCGCTTCCTTGTAACCCTCAAAAGTTTACATTTGGCATTGTAAAATCTCGTATCCCATTTACGACTTCAGACCAAGATATTTTCAAGGTCGCACTGCAAATTTGAACAGTCGAGAGTGTTTTTGAGCAATAGTTAAAACAATGATTAAAAAAGTTAACCCTTTTTCAGCTTTCACTTGTACGTTTTCTTATCTGTCAAAATGATAGACGATTTTATTTTCAACTCATTTTACTTTCTGTGGTTATATAGCACAACTGCGATAGAAAAAGCTCATAAATTCCCAACGTGTAACCGGGTACACGTCAGTTAGAAGTCCCGTGTACACGTGTAGAAAAAATTGTAAACGTTGACACCCCTAGTAGTTACTGTCCTGAAACCTTCAGCTGAATCTGAAGAGGTAGTGCAGGAGCCACTTGTTGAAATTATATGGAATGCCCCAGCAATATTCCATCGATTTCCAGAACATTCACAACACATTCCGATGTTTCATGCCCATTGTTTGGGCGCACTCGGTCAGGGGCACGTTTCCCAGAAGCATAGTTGCTAACTAACTGTTGCTAACTGTCCATTCACAGTCAATGGTTCCAACTATGTAGGTTAGCACCTGTGCTTTCAGGAAATGCGCCCCAATAATAACCATCTTGTCAGCCCTGGGCTGTAACTTCATAGTTTTTTTACACTTATAATTTACAAAATGCCTGCTTCACCGTGAGTGCTGAGTGAGTGTACAGGCATTAAAAACCATGTCTCTGGGTGTTTGGTGAGCAGATTTGCTTGGCCCAGGGGTCACGCCCAGAATTTTAAAGGGCTGTTGCACCCGCTCTGCCTCTTGCGTGAGTAGATTCAGTTTAGCGGGCAGCAGCCTGGGTGGTGCAGCCCCCAATGACAGTGATGTTTCAAATCACACAGTTGTAGCCCCCGGACGAAGTCAGGGAGCTACTATAGATTCATGCCTGTCATCACCGCCATCACTGCGTCCGTAGAAACTTCCTTTAGGACGCAGTACAGGCTGGAGAAGCGGGTTTTCGGGGCTACACCGCTGCGGTCACGGTCGACAGGACCGTCCAGTTTCACCCTGTTCGGAGAACTTCATGTCTCAATATTGGTGAAAACATTCAGAGCCCTGAATATGCCTTCTGGCCGATGGATGACCTGCTGCAATGTGAATAAAACTGTTGGATGTTTTGAATATTCTAATATTTTACACATTTTACTGGTTACCCAAGAAATTGTTTCGTTTTGCAACGTTACAGCAGGTGTTTGTGAGGGCATCTGAAACATCTCTTCAAAAACAAGTTGTCGCTGTTACCACATTTATGGCCTGAGAGGATACTGTGATTTGATTTTTTTTTTTCGGATACACTTTATTGAACCCCGTGGGGTAATCTGTCCTCTGTATTCAACCCATCCTATAGTCAGGAGCAGTGGGCAGCTACAGAGCGGCGCCCGGGGGTGAATGAATTCTAAAAGCCAGTTCCCTGATCAGGGGTTCTGTAGGAGTCATCCTATGAGGCTTGTTTTTTTGTGGGTGGGGGAAACCCGCATAAACAGGGATAGAACTTGCAAACTCCATACAGAAAGGCCCCAGGCCAGGTTCAAACCCACAGTCTTTTTGCTGTGAGGCGACAGCGTTAACCCCTAGACCCCCGTGCCGTAGGTGATTACAGGTGAGGAACAGGAGTGCATCTCGCACGCCCCAGAAACTTCCAAGTGCGTGATTTGCTTAACTGATGAGGAAATGAGTTCATCTAAGTTAAGATAGGCACTGAACACCAATTACTGCATGCAGTGATGGCACATGTGCATTTAAGTTGGATTTATTTGATGAGTACATGAAATGATACTATTGTAGTTCATTTACAGAAAATGTCAATAGGTCAATCAGTATATCGCCACACACTGGAAAATGATTTATCTGTCACAGTAATTGCATGAAAACAGTATTGTGATATTTACACAAACATACAAGGACATTTACGAGTTGATCTTGGTTATTCAGGGGTATGGAGTGCGTGAATCAAATGATATTGCTGACATTTTATACATGTGAATTGAACACATTCATAATATTTGATATTTAATTACATTTGACATAGCTCATTTAATAATAAGGCTAATGGTGATCAATTATCAGTGAACATATACATGTCTGTATTCCATGTAACCTGACTGATTTTTACTGGACAATTAAATAATTTTGGTCCATAAGCACAAAGCAATAAATGGCACAAGGAATCCCCTTCACTAGGATGCTTGAGAACTTAAAAAAATGATTGTCAAGTTCCCCATCTGATATGAGCTACATACATTTGGTCTGGATTTGCACAGTGCCGAGGAAAAATATTTGCCCCCTTCCTGATAACCCCTGTTTTTACTCATTGGTCATACTTAATTTGTTCAGATCTTGGCCTACACAAAATACCGCAGTAAAGATATGTAGCTAATATCTGCATTTAATGAAAGAAAAAAGGTATCCAACAACTGGCCCTATGTGGGGAAAAATAATTGCTTCCTATGTTAGTCAGGCAATTTACTAAATTTCAATTATTGCCTGGTAAAATTAGGTTAAATCTGATGCCTGAATACTGCCAGCCCTGGTGAATATAACCATCAGCTAAATGATACCTGTCCAGCAATGTGAAGTAGACCAAAAGGTCTCGACAAGCAGCTTGCCATGTCACAATTAAAACTCCATAGGTGGTGAGATGGATATTGAAACAATTCAGTTGTTAAAGCCATTTTTAAGTCTCTGGGTCTCCAGCAAACATGGTGAGAGCCATTATCTAAAAAAGGAGAACACTTAGAACATTTATGAATCTTTCTGGAGTGGCTGGCCTTCCAAATCCCTTTCAAGCGTGCATCACTGGCTCATCTGAGAAGTCACGCAGAACCCACACAAGCACCTAAGGAACTGCAGGCATCACTACCCGCAGAATAGGTCAGAAATTATAATTCCATGATGGATGGAGAGTGGGTAACAATAATCTCATTGGGAGAGCTGCTCTATGTAAACCCCAATGAACTAGGAGGAACATGAACGGTTGTGGCACATTGAGCAGAAACACTGTGATGACCCCCAAATGTTTTGGTATAATGTTCGGTGAGCTGAGTCAAAAGTGAACATTTTGGGAAGATTTGGGTCCCATGTGTTGTAATGCTGATGCAGCATTCCACATGAAGACGATCATTCTGACCATCACTGAGGTAGGAGCTTTGCTGCATCAGACCCGGGGCTACTTGCCGTAACTTGCAGAAACATGAAAATGAAAGAATTTCCTAAAGGAGAAAGTCTGGTCATCAGTCCATGAAACGGAGGCCTAATTTGGTTATGCCACAGATCCTTCTTTGAGTGGCTCAAGAGAAACAAAATTATGACTTTTCTGTGATCTTAAAGTCCCGACTTGAGCCCCATGTATATGCTGTCTTGTGTTACATTTTACATGAACACCTGAAACCATATGATGCAAAAAATATACAAAAATAGAGGAAATCGGGGGGGGGGGGGCAAATACTTTCCCTCAGCACTATATATGGCTAAAAGGACATTTAATCATTGATACAGTATTACTTTTTTCCTGGTGGTTATTATTAATTTCTCTTCGGAGTGAATTTCACTCCTTCATTGGACAACAGATGTCATTACTGAATCCTAGATTAGTCTATTGCATAACAAAGTATTTTCACAAATAATGTATATTGAAAAAAAAAAAACATTTTTGTTTTTTAAGGTATGTTATATCATATACCTTCAACCAGAGAGCACGGTGATCAGCGCGTGCAAACCCGCATGTGCTGCCTTCATGTGCCAATAGGAATATTTTATTTATAATATAAATTCTTAAGCTGTGACATTTGCAAGGCCTGTCGTCCAAGCTTAATAACCGAAAGCTCAATAGTTTGCTGTAATATAAATATGCTCACAAATATATTGGACTTTATAATGGCAATACTTGTGGTCAGTATTTAGTTTTAGTATTTTAAATATATTTTTAGTTGTCATGCTTCATTTGTGCATATGCTCTTGTTTGCTTTTTCAAACTTTTTGATCTGGCTAGCCCAGAAAAACTTCCATTTGAGCAATTATTTTTGATAAACTTGTACCATAGCACTTAAATGCTTGGCGTTTCATAATTAGGATTCCTGAAGTCAGATGTTTGACGTATGATGAGCACATGAAGGCAGTAATGTTTGAGCACCACAGTTTTAGATGCTTGACTCTATTCAACCAAAATTTGCGCTAAATTTTCACCCCTGATTAAATGCTAGGATTTCACTTACAAAGCTGGGTTTTAATACAATACAATGACCTGTTGAATTTTTTTAAGTCCTATTCAAATTAAACAATCGTCATTGATTATCTTTGGCCCAGTACAACTGCCCTATAATAAATCAAAAAACATTTGTAATTTGAGGACCAGCATGACATACTGGAAGGTTAAAGTTCATAAAAGTGCAGTTCACAGAGTGTACAATACTAGAGCTACAACATTGCTAGAATACTGGGAGAATTTCCCAAATGCTAGTTTAGGCCTACAACATCATCCTAAAAGGTATACAGACCTTATACAGCGAAATGCACTTTTTCTAGTGACATCAACTAACTAGTCAGAAATTTCAAAACACTGAACCAAAACTAAAAAAATAAGGTTTCTCTCTGACAAGAGCAGCCATTACAAAAACTTTTTTTACTTTCAAAACCTGCATTTGGTTTCGGCAGCAGTTTATTACGCAACCAAAGGGGGCAGTGTTGGACGATGCATATAAAAAAGTGGGTGTACATTCCTCGTCAAATTCAGTTGCATCCGCTGAACAACATAGCATGTTACCAATAATAGATTTAACATATGGCATGCAAAAGACTACCTGACTGTGTGAGGCCACAGGAAGGAAGCCAAAAAAACGGCACTGCTGCACTAATAATGCATCTCGGCTAAAACAGAAAATGGCTGTTATGGCAATGAAATGGCAAGGATGTCAGTTTTGCTGCACAAGATGGCTGCCGCAAAGCGTCGTCCAGCCTTTCCAGTGTATAGAACTTCTCGTTTGAGGAAAGGTCAACTAAAAATGTGTTACCAGCATACCATGCATAAAAGTGGCTACCCTGTTTGCATGGTCTGGGAGTGCTTGCAGTGCTATTGAAGTTTAGCTGGGTTCAAAACTGCTCTGACCAAAGACCTTTGATACATACATTTTAAAAATTCAGAGCAGATTTGGGGCAAAGTTTGACAGTTAAGTTTTAAAACTGATTAGTTTTTGGGAAATCCTACTGCTGCCTGTTAGGAATCCCCATTTGCTCTTTCTGTAATAACTGCTGAAATTCCAAGCTCCATGCAACATGTTCAATTCTTCCAGTTTGGACTAATGGGAGTTTGAGCCTTTAGCGTTGAGTGCCTGTTCTTAGACTGGGGTTTTGAAACCTGGCTAAGACCCGACCCTGTGTATGCTGGCTTTCATTGCAATCCTTTAGAAATGTACGGTAGTGCAGAATTTTATATTTTTTGGTGTTTCTCAGGAAAGGCACTACAGTCAATCCTACACCAGTTGGCAGTTATAAACAGCACTAACCGATAAAATAGCTTGATCTGTCAACCAAGTACCTGATATGTAGGACTGGCTGAATATTTTCATTGGATTATAAAACGAACGGGTCCAAAGCATAACAATGTGATGTGTGTTTCAACTGTGTGTCAAAAAACGTTCTACAGTACTGCATGCTCATTGACGGTCATCTCAAAAATATTTTATCTGCGCCAATTACACATTCCCTACGGAATACTTTTACATAAAATTGTCGTGTTTGTACGGAATACTTTTCCCAGAAATTACACAATATAAAGTATTGAAGTGCAGGTGTTCCATGACCGCAAATGTCAACTGATTTCGTGTTTTCATAGGACTGCGAATGGTCATCCACGCCGCTGGCACGGGCTTACCGTAGGGAATGGTAGAATTTGCCGTGCCGTTGGCAGCAGCTTGCTGTAGGGAATGAGTTAAGGGGCGCATAATGTGCCCTATTGCCGGAAAATTGGCCTTTACCAAAGAAGCAGATGAAATGTTTTTCGGTGGCCAATGCTCAGAAGTCCAGTCAGAAAATCCTGGGGTTCAGAGGGTAGAATTTTTCCAGATTAGACCACCAGCCAATTGCACTGATTTGTTACAGCACCTGCCTGAGGATTTGTGCCAATTGTGCCGATTCTGGAACAAAATAACAGGGAGGACGTTAGAGTTCTGCACCTGGAGTCGGACTTAAGAGGCCCGATGTCGATGTTTTATACACTGAGTATATAAAGCTGTACATGTTATAGGATTGCAAATAAAATAACTTGGCTCTGTCTGAAAGACACGGTGCTTTACGCCACTTTGAGTACATGGTTGAAATAGAGGAGGGACAATGACTAGCATGATAAGCGGAAATGGGAAGTGAGGAATCATTTCCTGTGCGTTTTTAGCGAGGCTGTCCACCCTGCCACCAGAGGATCAACTTTTCCTGTTAGTTTGGACCACAAACCTAAAGAGCTCCTCAACAGCTTGAGATTTTATTGAGCAGCAGTATTTTCTGTTTTATGGGTGATATTTGTTTGGCTCTGTTTTGTTTCAATGAGCACTGTGATAATTTGCAGCAAAAGGGTACTTTGGATTTTGCAGTTATTAACCCAAAGTAACATGCCAAACTTCGACCTAGAGTTATAAAGCTCAAATTCATCAACAAAAATATTATCCAAATTGGACAAAGTATATCTCAATAAAATTTGTTTAAAAAAAATGCAATTTGGCAAAATTACCCTATCACTTTAATTCAGCGGCCATGAAATATAAAAAACATTTAAAAAGGCTGAGGGGGGAGAAAAAAAATCCTGTCAATCATATTGCAAAAAACCGTAGATTCTTGTCAGCACCCAGCTAGCATGGCGAGATGGTGATTATGCTAAAATTTGTGGAATAAACAAAAGTACAGCTGAGGCTCCTTTTCAGAGAGAAAAACGAATTTGCGTAAAGGAACCAACACCAGAGCAGCTGTGCACGTCTGTGTATTCTGCTTCTCTGCAGCGCACATTAGCATTTCGCTATCGGCTTTACCGATGAAAATGCCACTGCTCTTTTCCATATAAGGATTATCCCTGATAATAAGTAAAAGAATATACCCTAATCACTGAAACCTGCTATGTTCAGAGAGCATAGACTCCGAAAGTTTTTGTAGCTAGCGTAATTTTTTTTCAAGACTTGAATATTCTTAATTGAAAAAACAATAAAATTCTGTTAAAGGATTGTTTCAATTATTTAAGTTGGTGTCAGAGGACATAAAATGGAATGACGGACAATTTGACAAAGGGCAACGTTCATTTGAAACGACAAATGACACAACAATTATTTAACCGTTATATTGGCTGAACTGGTTGGAAACACAGACACATGCACTGACACCAGTGGTGGCAAATGAAGAGTTCTAAGACAAGGTAAATGGGTGTTGATTTAATGTTTATTTCTCCAAGTAGGTCAGCTGAGAATGTGCATCACTCTGCAGCATATGAAAGTGCAGCATGTCTGAGGCTGTTTGAAGACAGAGTGGGTGTGGCGCAGATGCAGAGATTGACTGGGTGGCCGTGCTTGTGGGTGCGGCATGCCGGTGTTCACTGCTTCAGCTTTAGGACCCCTGGAATTAACCCCTATGATCCCCAAATCATGGCACTCGGGCCGAGAAGTACTAGTTTCCCACCCTCCCTTTACCTGAGAGTTGGGTGTGATGACAGCCTGACCAATCAGTTGCACTAATCACTTAATTGCCTGTTTAGAAAGAAAACCAGGGCCGGATTTGATTTCAAGGGGCTTACTTCAGTGGCCCCAGCCTTTGATACAGATATATGAAGCTACCCATGACTACGAAGGTAGATACCCAGTTTTGAGGAAATTTGCAGAATACTGCAAAATGTAAAACCCTGAGAAAAATAATGTGGCATCCCTTACTATCACAGTGTGTCAGGACCAGAGTTTAGCACCTCCGAAAGCACGGTGTCCCCATCACTGTACTGGGGCCACCGGCAGCTATTGATTCGATAAGGCAAGACTGCCTCCCCTCCTGTCCCACCAAGAGCTTCATGAGCAGCAAACCCCGTATCGCAGGAGGTCCCCCACTCAAGAACAGCCAAGTGACCAAACCTCTTCGGTCTGATATGTGAAATGTTCTTAGGTAAAGATACTGTTGGCCTTGAACTGTGTGAGTACGTACAGTAACAAGCAGTAGCTTTGGCAGTTTGTCATATGAACAGAACAGTGGTATGTTTGCCACAACTGCAACCTTTGAATTGAATTTGCAGTTGATTGATGGGCTGACTCTGATAACCAGCGCATACAGGGAACTTAAAAGACCCGAAGCACTCCAGCTAAACCGGCAAAAGCAAATCCAGGCTATTTCTCATGCTAATTTGAACCCTAATTTCCCCTTAAAACTGATTCTTCTAATGTTACATAAGTCCCTTAAATCATATACCAGGAGTTACCGAGAAGATGCAGGTTTTTATTGCCATGAAGTTCTACACCAGCGTATTAAGCTACTGACTTCCCCCTTCGAGGCTAACTGGTGAGATAGCAGGTGTGGCGCTTGGTGAGTGGTACACAGTCTGAGATCCCTGTTCTGGCACAGGGGGTACTTAATTGCTTAATTGTCCCCATGTTGATATCAACATGATAATGTTCGGTAATGTTCGGATGCCTTTCCATGGCATGGCTATATTGACTTCTTTTTGTTTTTGTTTTGGTTGAGGGTGGGAAGAAAAAACTGACGAATGATGTGAAATTCCACTTTGTTCATGTTATACATGTCATTTTTATTCCCCCCGGAATATAATGCAGGAGGATATATTCATTAGTGCCGTATTCTGTCCGTCCGTCTGTCAACACATCAATACCGTTCAATATTTTTTGACGGAACTTGCGGTGCATATTAATCAGGTCCTAGACTGGTGCCTATTGATATTTTGGAATTTCTGAGAAACCGGGGGGATATGTCATCTGATGACTCTTGTTTACCCATGTTATCCTATAATTTACCTGGACTTTTGAGTGATGTGGCATCAAGGTTGCCTCCGCATGATCATTTTTGCAATGCATGAGCATTTTCCTGAAACAATCTACAAATACTTTACGGCAGTACTACACAGCCAGTGGGATATGATTTTTAAAACGAGCAGAAATATTTCTTTAGCCTCTTACCACTCTTACTTTACTCACCGCGTCTGATTGCCCATAAAAGTTTTCCATACAGCAGATGCCAATATGTACGAGAAATTCGTAGTATGTCCGAAACCTCTGTATGGATCAAACTGTTTGCGAACAATACCATGAAGTTATACTGCATTCGGCTGAATTCTGTAATGGACACAGCTCTATCCCATGAGGCCAATGGCACTGAGGTGACAAGCCGTTTCCATGACGACAGAGGAAGCGATTGCTCTCAGTGGAAAACAACACATGAATATTTATGATTAACAGAAACACTGTCTCAGCCTAAATTTTTAAATAATATTCGTAAATGCCACCGATTCTGAGGTAAAGTTGTCTTTAAATTTCAGGGGGGAAGGTTACGTTCCGTTGTGGGTAAAACGGATCAGGTTCTGGCTGAGATTTCAGCAATATTTTATGTCCGATTTTGTAAAGCTGATAGATATACATTGTATCAACTACATTGACAGTTGAGTAGTATCAATATACAATAGTGTGGTTATTTGGACGCAACCTGGGACACCCAGGGCCAAATCAGTTTTGCCGGAGAGCAGTACCAGTTCACAGGACTGGAATCGCTCAAAGCTGATGTTTATAAAATAAATGTGTCCTTTTTTAACCATCACAGCCTTAAAATTGATAAATTACAGCCAAGGTATTTCCAGTGTTGGAAATTACGATTATTGATTGCAATCGTAGTTAATTATTTCGTCCAATTGCAAAGCCCCCTTTTCAGAGCCCAACACTTGTGTAAAATCAACACTGGATAACCCAGCCCCTTTGTGAATGTGTGTGCGCGCTCACACTTGCTCGGCCGAACACACCTTTCCATTAGCATGCGTGACTGTGTGTGGTCAATATGCAGGAGCAAACGCTGTCCTTGAACATTTTTTCCAAGAAGTGGAAAAAATATTCATACTAATGATTCAAAAACATGAGATGTTCTCCTAATCTACTTTTACAGTTCCAGCACACGTCAACTTCGGGAATCAAATGCAGAGCCCTGTGAAATAATGCCTACTGAAAATGTGGCATTGCAGTTAAATGGATATAATAAACTAAAAAAAAAAGTAATATGGTCTGAAGCAAATGGAAATTTTAACACCATCAATTTTGCCTTTGTCTTCAGTCAGTAGGATTTACAACAGAGAATAAACACAGTTTCAAAAACACCAAGATTTCCAAGTGATCCCAATCTTTTCAATGGTATAATACAGAAGTGCCTTTTGGAGCGTAATATATAATAATATACGCCCTATCCATGAATCTCAAATTTGGGAGCTGGAATGTGAATTTAATTTCTATGACAAACCCTCAAACCTCTTGGCAGCAGATGCTGACCTGCGCTTTGGGAATCCGCCCATGCATTCGCTGACGACAGCCTCTTAAATGGGAGAGGTGGGTGAGTGTTTATCATGAGTCACGTGACGCAAATGCCAAAATGAACAGCTTTAAAATAAACTGTAGAAAAAAAACTAAATCCTGGAAAACACATGTTGGGGCTCACAGCTGGAATTTGCTCCTCAGTCCACCGGCTGACTGAAGGTTTTCAAATTGTTTCACCATTTTTCTTGACTTCATTTTTTGGCGGTGAGAAGCCCTCCCTCGTCGAATACGACGCTTCGCGGTGTCTGTAGTCTTGGGCACTCGCCTTGACCGGGAACATCCGTGACACCGCCCCCACCCCCAAAGAGATTTCTGGCAGGATCTGCTTGGAGGCTTGGGGGTGGAGCAAAGAGAATAGGGTGGGGCTAAGGGAATGAGGCGGGGCTCTGATGTCACTGGCTGGGCTTATTGGAGCTCTGGGGGGTTGTGGCTCTGGAACGGGCCGCACGGGGTGGGACCGATGACTTGGGGGACGGGGCTAAATATTGGTCTCTCGTTGCATAGCGGAGGCATCGTCCTCTTCCTGCTTGCTGGTGCACAGGCTCTCTGTGGCCTCCAGATCGAGCGCCGCCTCGGGCTTCCCGTCCACCTCGTGTTGCTTCAGCTTCTCTTCAGCCCGCCGCTCTCGCTCCAGCAGCCGGTAGTTGATGGCGTTTCCAATAAAAAGCCAGATGCTGGCCACAATCACGACTGCCCCGCAGCAGAAGTACATGGAATCGTAACTCCCTGTTATGTCCACTAGTTTACCTGAAACGGCAAACAAACAAGCTTCAACAAAAAGTAATACACCTAATAAAATTTGTGGAGAGACACTATGGTTTCCTTCTGTTAGGTCATTTGCTGCAGTTTCATTGCGCAGTAGTATTGTGTGCCTACCACAGGGTGGCAGCAAACTCCTTTAAACAAGAGATGGATGTAGTGCCCAGCCCCGAACTTGTGTGCAACAAGAAATACTCTTAAATATTGATAATCTTTAAAATATCTTTTGAGTTAAAGTAGAAGTCTCCAACTTAAATTCTTCTGTATTTTAAGTGCAGTGATGTGGGTTCATTTACAAGCTTGTACGTTTGTTCTTTAAATAAATAGTTTAAAAAATGCATGTATGGCTGCTATTTCGCAGACTTATGAAAACAACCCATGGGGCTTTTATCATAGCATGTCCATATGTAGATAACCATTTCAGAATCCACTGTACATACAGCTGAAAGGACAAAGATGATGCATAGGAGCCAACAATGTCACTCAGTCATTATGACTCCCTTCCCTTCGCAGATGGGAAATATATTTAAGTTTTAGTTTTTTTTTTTTTTGGGTGTCTTGCCCCTGCGCAAAATTGTATGCTTGGCCAACTCATGGCCTCACTTCAAATATTTTAATTGGCCAGTCCCACCCCTGTCCACATACCTGCCAGCGGAGGCCCAATCAGCACAGGGCAGCACTCGACAATGGTCGTCAGCCCCACGGCACTGGAGAACCTCTGGGCACCAACTAAATCCATGAGCGTTTCGAACAGCACCGAGCTGACCATGCCGAAGGCGAATCCAAAGAACACTGAGTACACCACCAGCCCGGTGTAGCCCTCCGCCAGGGGGCACAGGATGTGGCACACGCCGTTGTACAGCACGGCGAAGCTGAAGAAGTACTGGATCCGGGGTCTGATCCAGCGGGAGTTGGCCAACAGGCCCATGGAGGGTCGGGCGAACATGTCCACAAAGGCAAGGATGGAGAGCAGGAAGGCAGCCTTGTACTGGTCAACGCCCGTGTCCTTGGCGTATGCAGCGAGGAAGACGATGGGCGCGAAGAAGCCCAGAAACATAATGCAGTTGCCCGACAGGTAGATGAGGAAACCGCGGTGTTTAAAGAGCGACAGGTCCAGGTACTTATTGATGATCTGGAAGACAGTAGCCCGGCCCTTCTTCTGGGACGAGCTTGAGGACGGGGCTTGTTGGCTGGGTGGGGGCCCTAAGGGGCGCATGAGGGACCCCGCCACGCAGCAGTTCAGCAGTAGCCCACCCAGAATAAGGAAACTGCCCCTCCAGCCGAAGCTGTTGAAGAGGTACTGGTTGAGAGGCGCAAGGGTGCTGAGGAATACTGGGCTGCCCGCCATGGCTAGCCCATTAGCGATCGGCCTCTTCCTGTAGAAGTACTTCCCGATCATCGTCAGGGCTGGCTGGAGGTTAAAGGCAAGGCCCAGCCCTGGGGGGGAAATGGGGTTACGCTCATGACGACGACATAAAGCGAAACCTGTATCACTGCCACCTTTCACCTCCCAGCTTCAACAAAGAGGTGGATGACCCCCATAAAAGTGCTGACTAATCGAGTATACTAGTCTCGTACAATGCAGACCAGAAGTATTAGGCCATTTTTTTGTTAAAATAACTAGATGTTAAGAAATTCTCAATGTAAACACAAAGTGGAGGATCGTGGAAAAATCTACAACTAACTACTCCTTTTCTGCCAAATTTTTTTGGCCGTAAGTATTCCTGCCACGTTGGAAAGTTTGATGTAGATGTAGTGGACAACAGGACTACCCCTCCACCTCTGTGTTTATTTTTGAAGTAACATTCATCTGTGTTATCAGTAAGCACTGCATAGAAATGTCAGGGTGTTTCATGTAAATACTGATTGGCCTCAGTACCGCGTTGCCCGCTCAAGGTGAACGAGTAAAGCCGACCGGCGAAAGAGGAACTCTGGCTTACCCCCAATGACTCCGATGCAGACGTACAGCTCCAACACGTTGTTGCAGAATGAGGCGGAAACCATCCCCACTGCGCACAAACAGCCGCCCATGATCATCACGGGCCGGCATCCATACGTGTTCACCAGGATACTGCTGATGGGGCCTGGAGGACGAAAACATTTTTTATAAATGATTGCAGAAGCTCTTGTGAAAGAATCTTCTCCAGAATGACTGAGCCAGACGTTGGTTGTTGATTTGGATCTGTTCTACAGTCCACAACTTTGGATGTTTAATCAAATGGTCCGCGTCCTAAATGAAAGTACTATTTGCCTCGATTAAAGGGTACTTAGAATACATTTTGTTTTCTACGTATAGAATTTACAGATCATTTTCATGTGCTTTTCCAACCATTCACCTCAGGACCCCGTAATTTCTGGTTCATTTTAGCAAACTGTGGCATTATAACCGTTCAGGACTGTCATTGGTTCATGCACCTGGTGCTAAGGGGTTCCCATTGGGTCACAGTCTCTGCAACATGTACAGTGCTTAACAAATGTATTAGACCACTACCCAATGTAAGGTTTATGCCACAACTGCCGCAAATTTACAATGTTGGTAATTACCAAAATTATTTTTATGTTTATGTAATGGTTAATTCATCAGTATGTGCAAGCTCTTTAACTGAAATATTTTTAATGCTAAAATATAATTCTTTTTGTTATCCATGAATTTTCAAATTTACCGTTTTACAAAAAAGCAGGAAAAAATTATTAAGCACATTATTATTTTTTAATAAGATGCCAAATAAGTTATTTTCTTTCATTCCTGAAGATAAAAATTTGTTTTAGAGGTTGAATGCAAGAATGCAAGCTGTTATCAAAGCCAAAGGAGGCTGTACAAAATATAGTTTTCTTTTTTTTTGGTTTTTATGTGTGAATAAGGACATTGTAGTGGTTTCAGTTTGAATAATTTTTAGTTTTAAACAACTTTTGGACAAATTTCTTAAATATTCATGTCCTCTCGTTTTTTTATGTCAGGTGGTCTAATATATTTGCTACGCACTGGATATACACTGAACACAGAGCAGACCACATCTGGTGCTTCCCAAACAAGTGCCGGTTTAGAGAGCAACCCAGAGTTACGCAGATGGCCAGTAAGGGTCGCTAGAGCTACCGAAGAGGCGCTCCCATTGGAGAGTTTCCTGCCCCTGTTCACCAGCAGCACCCAAGAGTGACAACGTCGCCCCGTCACATGATGGAAAGTCTCCCCCCCCCACTTCAGGTCACTTGAAGGGCAGTGTTAACTGCTCTGCTGACGCGTGGCGAGTGCCATGCCCTTGTCTGCAGTCTTGTGACCCGCTCACTGTTCGTGTAAACAAAGCGTGGAAAATGGAGCATTTTCTGTCAAGCAGTGTTGCAAATGCTGGCTTGCACACCAATACTGACAAAGGGGTTTTTGTGAAGATCTGAACCGTCAAATGAACTGGGTTTCTGGAAAAGGTTGTTGGGCAAGTATGAATTTGATGTAAAATACACTGTTTCAATAGTCAAGATATGGAGCCCGAGATGCCACTGTAATGGTGGCCGAAGGACAAATATGGGTGGTAGAATGCGTTATCAATGCACATATTTGTGTTCCTGTCTGAATTTTGATATGGAGAACTGCAGACAGATTACGTCTCCTGCTTCAAGGTCAGCAGGCGAAATGATGTTGGCGCTCAACGTCCTATCAACAGTGAACTAGGACTTACAGCTCTGTTATCGGTTCTAAAGTGGTACGTCCCCCCAGTTCCTGATTTCCAGCCTGTTATAGCCCATCCAAATGCGAGTCCGATTGTGTCAACCAGTCATGGTGTGATGAAGGTGAATTTGGCAGCAGAAGATCTTATGTGATTTCTGCTCTGAGGCTGTGAGCAGAGTGTCCACAGGCGCACAATCCAGGTTGAGAAAATGGAGGCCACCTCCAGTATTTCCTCCTAACCCGCAGGACAGGCCTATCATCGCAGCTCTTCAGCCAAATGGTTGACGTCAGCTGACTGAACCCTCCCCCACACATGGCAGGACCTCAACATCTGACCCCATAACTTGACACAAATG
Organism: Gymnothorax reevesii; assembly: GCA_029721435.1. Taxonomy (NCBI): domain Eukaryota; kingdom Metazoa; phylum Chordata; class Actinopteri; order Anguilliformes; family Muraenidae; genus Gymnothorax; species Gymnothorax reevesii. The sequence goes on along the minus strand of CM056593.1, from coordinate 31,563,398 downwards.
CCCCCTAGGGCCATATCGTAATGCAGGACAACTCCGTTAGCTAGGATCAAGCACACAGGAAGCCTTTGAGTCTTGCAAATTCAGGTTCACGGACCGTCGGGAAAAGCAGGCCGGAGTTTTGCCCAGTGTAATCATCTGTGGTAATTTGGAGACAAACCCCCGCTTTGTTCCAAGGACCCTCACTTGATTCTGCTGCCGCAGACTCTGCCTATGGTGCGTGGAACGAGGGAGGGTTCTGCTTCCCCGAAAATTCTGTAAGAGCTTAAATTACTTAATCTGGACAACTCCCGTACCTCATTACAAAGGCCCAAGGAAGGTGACGCTGAAATAATCCTGCCGACTCTTCCATCTAGTCAGTATTTTTTTAATCAAGTTTACTTGCAATCTTTGACTGAATAAAACACATCAAAAGCCGGTACTGCAGACCACAGGGTGGAGTAAGAGGTGGGGAACTCCGTTTATAGCTACACATTATCGATTTTCACCTCCACCAAGGAGATTGTCTTTGGCAGCACTGGTGTGTCAGTCTGTGTACAAGATAAATCAAAAAGTAATGAAAGATATCTCTGAAATTTTGTGGGTGGATAGCTATTACATCAGGGATGGACCCTATTGATTATGACATGCGATAGCTGCACTTTGCTTTGGGGGTTTTCAAGAGCAGGCTTGACCTAAAGCTAAATACCATTGAGTCATTCAGTATCTGAAGGGATATATTCACAATAGTATAAAGAATTTGGCGAGTGTAGTTGGGCTGAAAGGCCTGTTATGTTATGTTATGTTATGTTATGTTATGTTATGTAGCATTGACGTTCTTATTTTCGGAGATAGATAGGATAAAACCTTTTCTGTCCGAAAATAAGAACGTCAATGCTAGTTAGTTACCACAGACAGTATGAACTTTTTTGGATTATGTTATGTTATGTGGAAACAACGTACAGGGGAAAGTGGTTGTATAAATAACAGGTGTTCGCTGTTGTACTGGCAACACCATACAATTTAGCAAACATAATTTTTTTTTTTTTTTTTTTTTTACCTTTTAAGGCCTGATTTGTTGTTTCTATTGACGAACCGTCAGAGTAAACCCTTGCAGAAGCCTCACATAGTAAATGACATGTAAATCTTTAAATTAATTAGCAGCTGCTAATGAGAAACTAAAATATAACTGCTTCAAGAACATAGATTTTATTAATTTCAAAAACATAATTTACAGACCGAGTGCCATTAATTTTGAAACACAGAACATTTATGTTTGATCCATGGCGCACTAAACCCTATATTGAGTTTATGAACGATTACAATGACATACATGCCGAAATTCACAGGGATGTAAAGCCATAAACCCTCCAAATATGAGCTCAAATTTATTACTCAAAACAAAGGGACTGTAGAGCACAGGCAGATCTTTGACAGCATTCTCAAGGGCAGAGGAGTAAAATCCAGGGGTCAGAAAGTAAAAGTCCTGCCAAGTTTTTCTCTCTCCCACAGAATGAGCTGATCACTCATATTGGCTCTGTCTCCTGTCCGAAGTAAATCCAGGTGGTTGGAATAAAGTTCTGGGGAGGATTTTTTTCTTTCTGAAACCGGACTTTACACTCCTGCTGAAGGACATATTACTGCTTCACTTTTGGTGCATATTTCTAATTATAGGACAATTGGACCTCAAGAATATTTCACCCCAATTCCTCCTTTTTTTTAAATACTTTTAAGCTATTCTTCAGCTGTGAGACGCAATCCCCAAGGACCGGAACTCTACTATTATCTCACGTTAATATCGATGGCCATGCATCCTGTTTCTGTAATTGCTCCGTCTGCATCACTTACAGCTTATAAAATTAACACTTTTCTGTTAAAGCCGTTTTCCGTGGGGCAGGCTGACGCAATAGCTTTTGGTTGAAGTGGACACACCTTCTACTTCCACAGTCCTGCATGTGGAGCGAAGCCAACTGCCCTCCAGAAAGGAATAACAAATCAGGACTGCAAATGGGTTCTGCTTGTGCAATTCCAGCTTTCAGGGGGAGAAAAATTACATCTCCACCCTGTATAAAAGATTAGACGAACATGGCCTCTGCAGTCATGCCCAAATCTAATCCCACCAATCAGCTCCCTAATTCTACAGACTACTGGCAAATTAGAGTTGGAGACACGCGTAATGCTTCACTGGTTAAATATTGTTTTATTCCTCCTTCATTAAACCCTCAGTTTCAAGGCATTCTTAGAGCTGCACTTTTCATGTATTACATGGTTTTACTGAATAGCTGTGCGATTCCTCAATGTGTCCTCCTGGGTTACGAAAGTAGCTATCCACTGCTACTTCCTGTATCGGGCATAATTCCTCAACTTTGTGAGAAACTCAATGATCTGGGTTCAAAGTCATCAGGGTACCAAAATCATTGGATTTAGTGGCGCTATGCAAATTATCACCTGGAAATATGCATCTGAATGTTCAAAGAGGGTCAGAAATTCAATTAAAAAACCGAAAAAACAAAACTGAAATGTAAAAAGGACCATGTGAAATTTGTTTTTACCTTTAACTAGTAAGGAGAGACACTGCAACACAGCTGAGTGCTGCGCCTGTCCTGTCAACACGATGACACAAAAGTGTGTAAAAATGCCATTTAATTACCGCAGAGAATCTGAACATTAAACCTATTGAAGACAATAATAATTTAACATCTACTGTTGGTTACAAATCCATAATTGAGGAGTACACAGCCAATTACAAAAAAGGCTTTCATCCCAAACACTGTGTGGCCAACATATAGTAATGCCAAAATACATTAATTAAATTCATGAACATCTGAAAATTGCAGTTTTGAGCCTCATCGCTGTTTTTTACCTGGGTTACATTTCCTAAAAGCTTAGTTGCTAACTGTATTAGCATCTAACTATGTTAGCAACTAACACACTTCTCTATGCGTGGCTTTGGTTCAAGCGATGTAAGATGTTAGCATAGTCGGCAACCATGCTTCTGGGAAAGGAAGCCCTGGTCCATTTTCATTTACCAGTCTGTTCTTCAAGGGTTCCTGCATGAGCTCATGGATGTGCGTTAGTTATCTTACCTCCGGCGTACATAACGGCCAGCATGATGGAGGAGATCCAGGCGATCTGGCTGTAGGAGGCCCCGAAGATGACCTGGATGTCCTTGAAGTAGACGGTGATGGCTTTGGGGAAGGCGTAGGAGAAGCCGATGGAGATGAAGGAGCCCAGCACCACCGCCCAGCCCCAACCACCGTCTGGTGGGGTGACGGGCGGAGGCTGACCTCCTGCAGGGGGCGCCATCTCACGCCCAGCTCAACCGTCACCTGGGGATACACATACGCGGGTAAGAGCTGCGTTCGAAAGGTCTTTTTCTCTAACTAAAATTCCTAACTACTGGAGAACGGCCCAGAAGTATTAACCTGGTTGCCATAACTACTGCTCAAATTCTCTTAGGGACTCGGTGCTTCAATGCTCCCTAGCTTATCTCCTTTAGCATATGGTATGCAAAACCATCCTTTTGGAGAAGAGCGGAATGCCTTCCCACAATTCTGTGCAGCAGCAATATTGAAAGCGACGACCATTCGTTCGGCCAATCAAGACGACTAACGCACATGGCCGGAGAGAGACGCATCATCATGGTGCCTCATGTAGGTGCACCGACACAATAATGCGCTGCGTGGGGGTGTAGCAGATGTTCTCAAAGAAAATGTTTTCGACTTTAGAAGTTCCTCAAAGGACATAAACCAAAGCCACAGAGTCTTCGGTTAAAGATAATTATCACTGTACAGTTAGCATGATTTTTCCTTTCGTACAAATTGAAAACGGGTCATTTTGACCCAAACACCACAAAGGTGCATTGGCAAAAGGTCGCAGTAACAAATACGAGCCTTTGGATGGCATCGGTGTAAGGATACGACAAACAAAAAGTTCACCTGGCGCAAAGGTGAACAGCAAACTTTTGGTTACAGTGTTTAGCCAGAATCACTTTGGTAAAATGCACGGCTTTGTAAATGAACCTTATTTTGAGGATATCAGTCCTTCAATTCGGTGTGTATTACAATGCCAAAAATATTTGCATCAATTGCATCATAATTCGCCGAGTTTTTGGTGCCATCTCAACTGGAGTACATCTGCCGCAGTTAAAAAAAATAGTGTTAGAAAGCCCATCGGCTTTAATAAATGGTGCGATCTCTTATGTACAGGCCGATTGGCACCTATTGACACATGGTCATTCTGAATCGCCATCGGTTTGCATTGAGCTTTACCTGCTCCATCCTTTTAACGAGGACACAAAGTGGAAAATTGGTCAGACTCATCTGTGTGGCACCGTACGATTTATTCATTTATTTTTTACTTTTTTGTTGTTTTTTCATTTAATGAATTCATCACAGTTAATTCTCTTTTATTTTGGGTTTTGGTAGTTTTGTTTTATTTTGGTCTATTTTCGGTACTTCTATTTGTCTTAAATGAAATGTATACAGCATTATGACTCAGTTTAAAAGTCAGTTGACTCAGTCAGTTTAAAATAAGCTCGGCAAATGAACGCGACTTGAAAGCACCGAACCGTTCCCACGAGGACGCCGCCTGGCCAAGGATAGGCGAACAGTCGCGGTGACAGAGGGGAACACGGATAAGATGGCGGAAGTTCCTTCTTACGCCCCTTCTTCAGTAAACACCGCTGGCCTCCAGCACTCTCTCCTCAAACATAACGCTAAGCCCAGCGTCAAATCTGACGACCCACGCTGTGCAATGTTTTCTTTTCTCCATTTCCTCCCCCTGAAGGGCACGACATCTCATTGGTTACTCAGGTTTGTGGACACGCCTACCCCCTGTGTCACTGTAACAAGGTCAGCGCTAATGCTGAGGTTAGCCTGCCTCTCCCAGCCAAGGTTGTGCAGGAAAAGGCCTGACTCAGTTTTGGCCTCGGGCAGCACAGGCAGACGGGTGGAACGAGTGAGTGAGAAACAGCTGAAGTTGGAGGAGGATAAATACTCCGATAACCACAAGCTATTTACAGAACAAATACAAGCGCGGCTTAATCATCACAGAACGGAAAATATGAGGGTGCAACACCAGCCATAACATCAGTCTGCTTTCTGCAACTGAAATTAAATGGCTAACTCAAGGGTGGTGAATTCTATTCAAAATACTAAATAAAGAACTGCCTTACTTTTCATAAATTCCCCTTTTTATAAACAAGAATATACTGAGGATATCACTAAATTACGTGCGCCCTGAAATTTCATGCTCTAGAAATAAAAAAAATGACCTTCTCAATTCAAGAAATAACCGATAAAACTAACAATAGCACAGATGTCAGACTTCTTCCATCTTTACTGTGACCTTGTAGCTCAGTAAAATCGAGAATAAAAACTTGTATAAATTTTTAGAAAAATTTTGATGAAAACCTACAACACCTGTGTTGTATGCATACGCAGACATCTGCAAATAATACTGTCAAAGCAACTTCTGTGTTTACAGTGCCACAAGTGACTCTGTCCATCAAGCTTGTAATTTATCCCAATTACAGGTGATTACAAGTAAAACAATTCCTCTCTTTGTTCGGTCCATAACTGCCATTTCCCAGTCAATTCTGATGAGTAGCTGCATGTGTGACCTTTGATCGCCTGTGTTTTCAGACGAAGGTCAGTGGGTCGTGTATTGAGGCGTAGACAATGCCTGGGAGAAAGGATGATGATGAGGCCTCGTGGCTATGCTCTGCTGAATGCCTTGGTCAGCTGTGCATGGTCCAGTAATGACCTGATCGGCCCGCGGGCGCAAGCATCACCAGACATGAGTCTGAGGGCCAGGATGACTGCAGCTCAACAGAGAAACTGCTGCTCATGCCACCACAACCCCCTCCCACATTAGCCACACCGCGCGAAACTCAAGAGCATTTCAAGGACTCTCTAATCTCTGCTCTTACACATTATGCGCTGTTCATTTATACTGCTCTTTAAATTTACTGGAGATTCAGTCTCCCTTAAACTGTACCTTACCAGGGAATTGAATCAGCAACCCCTCTGTTTCAAGCCCAGTTTGTAACTGTCCTGCTCTTGGAGTTTAGCGCCCTCCATAGGGCCCCTTCCATCCCCTGGATATTTCGTCACTCAGAGCCACTTCTTTCTTGCCTAGAGGTGACTGTTTCTTTTCGAATTGTAAACATTCCATTGTCTGTTTGCTCAGCCATTTCATATGACTCTGCTGCACTGACCCTCTAGTCTGTGCATAACTGTTAGTGACGGAGTTCATTCATGATTGATGAGGTCTGTACCTTGTCTGACCTGTGTTGTGTAACTCAAACTGACCTTCCAGAAACACTAATGTCACATCACGTTGTACAAAAGTACCAGATTAATGATGTAATTGAGGTGCTCCTCTGCTGCCTGATTTGAGCAAGTAGACCGACTCATGTTAGAATCATCACATTGCAGTAGACCAGCTCATGTTGGAATAGTCAGTGCATTAGACCAGCACATGTAAGAATAGTCACAGACCAGCTCTGAAATAGTTGCACTGCTGCAGAGAAGGACAGATTTAATACAGGACTGTCCGTGCTCCATCAGGCCCTGGATGTCCCCTACGCCTCCGGCATTAGATGATGTGCCAGCAGGCAACACCCTCCTGCTCCAGTGCAGTATTTACAGATACTCTGCTTGCTTGAGTGTTTATTTCAAAAACAAAGCCACATGTTTCAGGCAACATCATACTTCAAAGGCTGAGGAAATGAAGCATGAAAAAGGTGATCAAAGCCATAAAGGTCCCTTCTAATGGATTTACTCTAAATTAACCTCATTACAGTAGAAAATATGAGCCTATTTTGTGACTACATGCTTGCCACATGAAATCGTCAAACGGGGAAAAAAGAATAAAATTTCACAGCGGACATAGAATTAAGTTTGGCAGTTTTTTTGGTTCTTGCACTGAAAATGGATGTGAAGGCCAGCTATGAAACGCCCTTAAGTGCAGCTGGGATTGATTTAAGTTTGTGGAATGTGCTCGGCACACGCCATCCCCAAAATCCCTGTTCACAGCCATTTCCCTCCAAGGCTACGACCCAGCGCATTAGCAGTAGCTTATCACTGCTGTTATCAGACCATGTTCAAAGCCAATTGCTCTCAAATGAGGGAATTTCTGCAGCCGACTACGTCATAATCCACGCGTATCATATTTAAAAATGCTCTCTTCTCAGGGTTTAGCTGGGGCTCTGCATAATGACATGGGTAAAATCTTGGGGTCGAAAAGTAGAAATCTGCTACGCGATTTATCACTAGACGCAGTCCAGTCGGTCACCCGCGACCGCGAGTGGTGTCTCCCGGTGCGCAGCTGTCAGATGAAATTGGGCAAAACCCCATGGGCATGTCCATTGCCCATCGAGTAGATAATGCTGTACTTGTAAATGTGAAAAATGGTATATATATATTGTTGAATTAGACCTCATTTTGAATGTTTAGGTGTATTGTGTATTGTGTTTCTGGTAGTTTAGATTTCCTTGTTTTATTATTTTTCATGTTTTAGGTTATTAGTTATCATGCCATGTTTTCATTTCCATGCTTTGCACTTTGTCTCCCCTGTCTTGTCATGTGTGTATCTTTGCTCACGGTCCCTTGTCTTGTGTGCCACTCATTCAGGTGATTTATTGGTTTCTGGGTTTCAATCTTCTTTCATTATCTCGTGTTCTTCCTTCCTCTCTCTTTTACTGTCTTACTAACACATACTAACAGTTTATTGTTTTTGCTAATTACTAACCCACACTAACCTTGTATATTTGGACTAACTTACTAACAAGCACTCGGGATTGTATAGCTGCACATACTAATTGACTAATTGCAGTTTTCTGTGGATTCAACATTTACTTTGCGCTTTCCTTTCTTTTATCTTGGCGCTTTAGTTCTCCTTGACCGGAGCTGTTCTGTTCATAGGTTTTTCTTGTGATCCCTGTCTGCGTTTTGGCTACAGCCAAATTCATGTAATTAGTTTATTCCTCACGTGTCTCTTCCTGATCATTGTTACCATTGATTGCACCTGTTCTCCCTGGTCATGTGTTCACCCCGGATATGTATATAAGATGTCTGTTTGGTTCACTCTCTTGTCAGATCGTTCTTCCTTGTCTCCTGTGCTATGGTTTTTTCGCCTTGATTCATTGTGATTTCGGACTGGACCGTCCTTGATATCGAGCTTTGCCTATTCCCTGTACTTTTACCGCATTCTTGTTTTTTGACCTCTTTTGTCTGACTAAGATTTTTGTGATTGGTGCCCTGTGTATGACTCTGGATTTCGCCCTTTGGATTCTGATTTTGGATTGCGGACTTTGTACTGTTGCCAGCTCTGTTGGGGGGTTTCCCCCTTCAGAAATAAAGCCTCCTTTTGCATTTTACTGGAGTTTGCTCTTGGTTCATTTTGTAAAAACCTCAATGATTGCAGAAGTCCGTTGTACCATAGATCCAAATAACGTCTCTCTCTCTCTCTCTCTCTCTCTCTCTCTCTCTCTCTCTCTCTCTCTCTATGATGTACAACATATTGGGCTCCTGGAGGGAGAGGCTTACAATAATGTGAAGAAATGACCAAGTGTATGGGTCAGTAATCGCTGTCATTTGTTTACAATATTGTTCGCCACTCCGATCGTAATACCTGTTTCTTTTAGCATCAAATTGTTACTATATTTTAATCTTGAATGGAATAGATCCACACGTGTGCTTCATTGAAATATCCATCTCTGGAATAATAATTGCATGCTGCACTCGTTATCATAACGTTTCGTTTCTCTCCAGGAGCCTGATTAATGTCCAGTGGCCCAATATGTTACATCGTGAATACTAATTTTAGATAACAACTTAATATAAAACTGAATAAATATGTGTATTTATAATGAAAGAATATCATTACACACAGGCTGCATTAAATAGGAGTGGTGAGATGGACATATTTAAGTATAATTAAAGTCATGATACATTTTTGCAAGTTATATTTTTCATGTGATCAGGTTATATTTATGCAAAACATCAACAAAGAACTATTGTAAAAATAATTTAGTACATTCTGCTTCTAGCCTTCATTGGAACAATAATTGTGCTAGCCATATGAAATTGAATAACTAATTATTTATAAGGTAGAGCGACCATTACAACAAAGTGCCAATTTTTTCTCAAAGAACTTTTTTCTGAAAATAGCAACCTACCTCAGGACCCGATATGTGTGTATGAAAAGTTTCATAATATCTTCATAAATGTTCATAAAAAGTGTGTGACGTTGTGTGGTACGGCGATACAACCAAAATTCAAGATGGCCGCCATTGCGGCCATGTTTTACTTCCGATTTGGCCGAAATTCAATAGCAACCTACCTCAGGACCAGATATGTGTGTATGAAAAGTTTCGTAATGATATCTTCGTAAATGTTCATAAAAAATGTGTGACGTTCTGTGGTACGGCGGTACTTTCTCAGCAGTACTTTGGCCTAGATATGCCAAAATTTAATCACCTCTTCCTTGAGTTAATACCTACCCAGAAAATTTCGTGAAAATCCGGCCGTAAGTTTTTGAGTTATGTTGAACACAAACAAACAAACAAACCAACAACCAGACGGCACCGAAAACATATACCTCCTCAGCGGAGGTTTATAAGGAGACCCTGTCCAATTTACAAAAATACAGGTCACGGATAAAGGCTTGTTCATGAAAGTGCTTATGGTCTCTCTTGTACACAATGTGTGGCTTGGTCTTAGGGAGTTTAGCATTTCTAACCACTGCGATGGTGGAGTGATCAGTCAGATCATTTGCAAAGACACCTATGTTATTATATTTATGAGGTACATTGATCAGAACTAGATCAAGAAGTGAAGATCTAGATGGAAATTTAATATTGGGCCGGGTTGGTCTATCGATGAGCTGAGTGAGATTAAGAGTGTCACAAACCCGTTTTAGGCTGTCTGAAGTTGAGGATAACCAGTCATACTTTAGATCCCCCGCAAGAACTGACTGGAGTTAAACCCTGCCACATAATTTTTTATACGATTCACCTGTCAGGTAAATGACTAATTGACTCTCCGGTAATTGAGGTCTCACATTCAATTGTTACAATTACTTCAGTAAAAAACTCAATCGCGAATTGTATCTAAAAATAACGCTGGCTGCCGTCGCAGCAACTTGGTCAATATTTCATTTAGACCCCAGAGACATAAAAAATCAGCGAGCGTTGTCAATATGGCATCTTTTAACGAGAGATCTCTTAACAATAAGAGCTTTTTAATTAATGATAATATTATTGATAGGGAATTGCATTTTATGTTTCTTGTTGAGACCTGGCTGCAGAATGATAGCGCTGCAGCTTTAATTGAGGCTTGTCCACCTGACTACAAATTTGTTCAAGCAGCAAGACAAGGAAAGAGGGGAGGTGGCATAGCTGCTATTTATTCCAATAAGTTTAGCTGCTCCGAGATTGATCTCGGTAAATTTGCCTCTTTTGAATACCTTGCGATCCTCTTGAAAGCTGCCTCAGGTGTGCGCACAGCTCATTTTCATAACCCTATTGTGTGTGTTGTTGTGTATCGCCCTCCTAAATCGATTGACGGTTTTATGTCAGAATTTTCGGAGTTATTGTCCTCAGTGGTTTTGAAATATGACGGAATCATAATAGCGGGTGATTTTAATTTTCACAGGGACGTTCCCTCAGACAGCTTGGCCACTGAATTTTTAAACCTTTCGGAGTGCTTCAACCTAGTCCAGTGGGTGTCTGGCCCCACGCACAAACACGGCCATACTTTGGACTTAGTTTTTACTCTGGGTGTGAATTTGAATGACCTCAAGATCGAGGATCTTTTCATCTCCGATCATTTCGGTGTGTTTTTCAGAATCGAGGCCCCTGTTGCTCAAACCAAAGTGCAGCAATCCTTTCGTTCTCGTGTGGTAACCTCCCACACAGCCTCAAAATTTTCGTCCATTTTTTTTAAATACCTGCTTCAATATAGCGCATGTTACAGAGAGTAATGAAATGCTACATTTGTTTAATAATACGTGCTTGTGTGCTCTGAATGCTGTTGCGCCTCTCAAAATTAGAACAACACCTGTGCAGCAGAATTCACCTTGGATCAATGATAAGATTCGCAGCCTTAAGAGGGAATGCAGAAAAGCGGAACGGAAGTGGAAGGCCTCTAAACAAAATGTTCTTTATGTACGTATGAAAAGCCTGTTAAACTCATATAATCAAGAAGTAAAAAATGCTCGGCATAAATTCTTCTCTGAATTAATTGCCGCTAATCAGCATAATGTTAGATTTTTATTCAAAACAATTGACCGTCTGGTGAACCCTCCAGTTGCTGTTGCATCAGCTTCATCCCCCGCTGATTGTGAGAAGTTCTTGAAATTTTTTATTGACAAGATAGCTGTTATACGGTCTAGTATCAGTCATGTTCCATCTGTTACTGTTTCGTGCCCTCGCTTAAACTTGCTGAGTTGTTTCGCACCGATTTCTCGGTTGGATCTTTCTGAAACTGTGTCACCTATGAAGCCCTCATCTAGTCCCTTGGATATTATACCCACTAGGCTCTTTAAAGAAGTAATGATAGCTGTTGGCCCTGCCCTGCTTTCCGTGGTAAACAGTTCCCTCTCTACTGGGTGTGTTCCAGACTATTTTAAGATTGCCTGCATTCAACCCCTTCTAAAAAAAAACCAAATCTTGATCCAGCCATTCTTAGTAATTTTAGACCAATATCAAAACTGCCTTTTATTTCGAAAGTCTTGGAAAAAGTGGTCGCAAAGCAACTTTTAGACCTGTTGGAAACCAACAATATTTTTGAGAAATTTCAATCAGGCTTTAGACGTCAGCACAGTACAGAAACGGCCCTTCTCAGGGTCACTAATGATCTTTTGATGAATGCTGACTCTGGCAACTGCTCATTACTCGTGCTTTTGGACATCAGTGCTGCCTTTGATACAGTTGATCATGTCATCATGATTGATAGGCTGAAAAATTGGGTTGGGCTCTCTGGGACGGTTCTGAAATGGTTCTCTTCCTATCTGTCGAACAGAAAATTTTTGGTTTCCATCGGTGAACATGTATCCTCGTCTGCACTGCTTACTTCAGGTTTACCTCAAGGCTCCATACTTGGGCCTATATTGTTTTGTATTTGTATGTTACCTCTGGGTTTTATTATTCGTCAGCATAAAATAGGTTTTCACTGTTATGCTGATGACACGCAGTTGTATATTTCAGTAAAATCCTCTGATTTCAGCAATGTGTTGGTGTTACATGACTGTTTAGCTGATGTTCAAAATTGGTTGTCTTAATTTTTTGCAGTTAAACTCAAATAAAACCGAAGTCATTATACTTGGTCCAAAGTTGGTGTCGGATAAAATCCAATCATCACTTGGACCTCTTGCTTCTAACATTAGGCCCTCTTCCCGAAATCTCGGTGTGATATTCAATACTGAACTCAAATTTGAGCTCCACGTAAAGAAGCTTGTACAGTCATGCTATTTGCAACTCCTTAACATAGCTAAAATTAGGTCTGTTCTGTCATTTGAAGATACGGAAAAAATGATTCATGCTTTTATCTCCTCTAGATTAGACTACTGCAACTCATTATTTACTTGTCTGAATAAGAAATTTTTGAACAAACTGCAAGTGGTTCAAAATTCAGTGGCAAGATTGCTCACTAGAACAAATAAAAGAGCCCACATTACTCCGATTTTGGCATCTTTGCACTGGCTGCCCGTCCAATTCTGAATAGATTTTAAAATTCTGTTGATTACCTTCAAAGCACTCCATGGCATGGCACCAGAGTATATAAGTGAGCTTTTAAATCCTTACAGACCTAAAAGATTGCTAAGATCCTCCAAGCAAGCATTATTGGCTGTTCCAGAGTCCAAGTTAAAAACAAAGGGTGATCGAGCCTTTTCGGTTAAGGCTCCAAGACTCTGGAACTTCTATCATTAATAGAAATGTCCTTATCTGAAACATTTTTATTCAGCCAGGTTTCTGACAGCACGAGTATGTCTGTGTCGTTTGACCGTATCCAGAGTTTAATTAAATCCATTTTAGGGAGCAAACTCCTGACATTTATGTGAATGATGCCAAGTCCGGACCATTCCCTAAATTCGTGGGGTGTCAATAATGCTCAGAGGAGGGCCTGGGTTCGGTTGAATATTACCTTACAGTAAGACTAAAAGTAAAATAAAACACTTCCTCTTTACAACAGTTGTTTTAACAGTAGCCTCGCTATTTGGATTAGATATTTCCATAATTAAAGACACTGGGTTTAAAATTGTTTTCCAAAACTGAAAGGCACAACAGACGAAGGAGACAAAAATCATTTAGAACTGGCACATAACAGGGCTTCAACATTTGATTTGTCATGTCAGTGGATGCCAAGGACCAGGAAAGTGTAACTGTACTAGGAGGACCCCCCCCAAACCCTGCCAGGTGATGTCACAACTCATCTGCATTTGAGCTCAGATTCTCAGGTCCAGGGAACTGACATGAGAAACTTTAAATAAAGACTTTCTTAAGTATCGGCATTCAGCATGTGTTCAAGTACTATATGCTTGAAAACTACAAGTTTTTACTTATTGGCAAATCTTGAAGAATGGTTTTATTTTCACCTTCATGGCAGGTTTTTTGATTGAGCAGAAAATTAACTTATCACTGAACTAATTAAAGATTTTATAAGCTTTAATGTTATAATAATGGCCAACGTTGACTTGTTTCATCTGCGCAGTGAAGGCTAGCCTTCAGAGTCCCTGGGCAGCGGTGGATGTTGCTAAATTGCACTTGGCTGTCACTCCAATTTCGTGCTAAAGTGCTCCTTTCCCTTGAGAGGGGATCCTTTCCAAGATCACTATGCCACTGAGCACAGAGTACAGAGCACGATCTTGGCACCATCTGTCCTGAACACTGACGCGCAATTGCTTTTTACATTTACAGACCATCGACAGATAACTACACTAATAGCAGAGAAGAAAAAAGTTAGCAGTTCCCTGTTTATCAATTCCAGCATCATTGGACAGGAACTTTGCAGCCGATGCTGGTTATTTGCCTGATTGAGCAATTTTCTATCCGAAGGGTAATTGTACTGAACTTTCAAAGCCTGTTCTATTTAACTGGCCATTCTTAATGTCACCTGTGGTATTCACTGTAAGTGTGATTTAGTGATTCCGGCCTTTTAACAGTTTGTATCTGCCATGTTAATCATGCAATGGTTCAACAATAACGCATTGTGCTCTGTCCAGCAAGTATTGCTTCTAGTACGGTTAAGATACACATACTGTATACAGCTTATTTTCACAAGGCACAAACAGAAACAGACAGTAATCTCCTGAAAGGTAATAACAGCATGTCTGGGTTATGGTTATGACCTTACTGGACCCCCCCCCCCCCAACAACATAAAATTAAGGCTGCCAGAATGTTAAGCTTTTTAAATAAACATATTCAAATTAACTGTGAAACATGACAGAACAATAGAGCCCCACAGCTGATCATCTTTCCAGCAAACATTACCTGCTGATTTTCTGAAAGGATTTATGTTGCCTCAACTGAAAATGAAAGCAGAGATTAATCTTTTGTGACGCACGTCTTGGTGCAGATTTTTGATTAATCTAAAAATATCATTTTAAAGCATTACTACATTCCACATATTGCCTGGCTGCACCCATCAAAATAAGGCGATGTACAATTTAATTTACCGAGTAGTCCTATGGTCCAAATATTTACAGCACATTGTAAGCTTTGAAAAATAAAAAGTTATTCACAACAAAATAGCGCATCAGTCAAACACCGCCTTCGACAATGTGGTCAATGATTTGTTACATGATTTGTTTTTGAGGTTTAAGCAAAACTCCTGAACACTGTCACCAATAAAATTCTGCGTTTAACGTCTAAATGAAGCAAGTTGATTTGATTCAGAAGCAGGCAGATGACCTGAGGCAGCCCAAAGCCACATGCAACTGTAGAAGCATCACAGGCGCAACGCGACAGTCTGAGACCTCGAACAGCATCTCGATAAAGTAAATCACTCGGTCCATCAAAAATAAAACATTGTACTTACAACTGGTGAACCTTCTCTTCCTGTTGATGTGTGAGAGTAGGATGTGTCGACCGACAAGGAGCAGAATTTGAGCTGTGAATCGGCTCGGCATATTGCGAACCGAGCACTTCCTCCTTTTTGAATTTATTGCTGTCACAGTGTTTTAGCGACATAACCTCCAGCTCCTAGCGAACATGCGAATCGGAAAACAAAATAATGGGCTCCTCCCTGGTTACAACCTCATCAGCTTAATTTAGATGAGTTGCTGACTCACTCATCCTGTGGGACTGCATATCTGCGTGGCATGCTTGTAGTAAGGTAAGAGTAAAGCTCTCTCAGACCTGACATGGCCGACCTCAGCTTAACAGTATGTGGGCACTCATTGGTCAGGGACAGTT
Source organism: Gymnothorax reevesii (assembly GCA_029721435.1). Taxonomy (NCBI): domain Eukaryota; kingdom Metazoa; phylum Chordata; class Actinopteri; order Anguilliformes; family Muraenidae; genus Gymnothorax; species Gymnothorax reevesii. The sequence continues at coordinate 31,548,000 of CM056593.1, read as the reverse complement.
TTCACCTTTAAGAAAGGCCCATTCCCATTTCAGCATGAGAACATGCCCTTATGCGGAGGATGAGATTCACAAATGTTCTGTCCTGACTGCTGAAGAGCAGCATGAAATACTCCGATGGCTGATATCTAGCCTGGAAACGAAATGTGGTGGAGGGACAGAGAGGCTGACTGGCAGACAGACAGAAGTATAGACGGGCACATCTACACAGTAAGATGAAGCCACGTGAAATTTTGTGGAGAAATATTGAACAGCTGGGGAGTTCCGGCCCGGAAAAAAGCGTACCGAACAGAGGGTCACGCGGAAGGACAACAGTCATTCCTGTTTCCATCTTCCTCTGGTGGCAGGGGATTGTAACCTGAGTAGAACAGCGCTAAGCTCTGACTTCAACCCCATCAGACACCTTTGGGATCGACTGGGGAGCCGACTCACAGCCAGGCTGATTGGCTCAACAGTACTCCCCTATTCAACCGAACCTTTTCCGAATGAAGCGGAAGCAAGTCGGTTCAGCAATGTCCGTACTTCTGGTTCAGAACGCAACAACGGGAGCCCAAGTACAAACGATGCTGGAAGAGCTGGTGTGTTGATGCTTTTGGCCATTTAGGGCACACTGACTAGAATATCAGCGGGCCTTGACCTTGAGGTCCAGTGTTCTCACCCTGGTGAGTGCACGGCGATTCTGAGGCCCATTCCATAGTCTACTCAAGGAACAACTAGGCAAACGGAACTGCTTGACCTACGGAAGTGGTTTGCTTCCATAGCAGACACGAAGATTGACGTCCGTCAGTCCATTCTGAGGTTATATTTATTTCTGTATGTACTTCAGTAGACTTTCTGTGCGTTAGGAAGTTTGGGCTGCACTTTTCGCCAGGCGAGAACGTGAGGAACAGCCCTCGCTGAGTCCTTCACGTTTGCGTCTGTGCTGCTTGCGTAAACCTTGTGCCCAGCTTGAGAGTCAAAAGGTCGGAAGGACCCTGATGCTGCTCCCCAATTATTTCTACGCTTGAATTGAAAGGGAAAGACTCTTATCACTGCCGTGAACACTGGTTTTGTTTCATCCGAGTTGATATCTGAACTCTGGTTTCCCTGAAAGAAAAGATACTTGCCCTTTGACCACTAGTGACCATCAGGCCTCTGGAATTTGTGCGGTCGACTAAACTTGGGGATCCATACATGGACCAGCTGGCCTGTTTTCAGGAATCGTCAGTCTCTGGTAGACATGTCCTTCCTGGCATGGCTAGAACCCCATAGAAACCTTTGATGTTCCTTAGCCTAGTCTCTCATGTCCATTTGAAGCATTTCATCCCCTTCCAACAAACAAGCTGCACACACCAGCTGATGCAAATCTTCAACTCATGTTCTTTCGTATGATGGAAAAGTGTGGGGTAAATCAACCTTGTTCTATTTCAGGTTTCAATTCTCTGAACACAGGAGGGTGCATTTCTTCTACTTTACATGCCAAAATGCTGCACAGCCATTGGACGTTCTACCTTCCTATGGGTCTCCCATAGCCTAAGTGAATTTGGGTTGGGACTCTCAATAGGTCCAGACCCATTGCATCACCAGGCTCTTTAGGAAATATATTTGCATTCTGACTTCAGTTTACTGTGAGGAGCCCCTATAAAGACCAACAGTTTTTTCTGAACATCTGAGGAAGGCTCAAAAAGCCCATGAGGCAAATTACAGGGGTCTTCCTGCAAGTAGAGGGAGTCACTACTTTGGGTTGGGCGGCTTTTGACACGGCACCAGTGCAGGTTTAACCTAAGCATGCATCAGAATTGCTCTTTAGATAAGATATACTTTATTGATCCCTGTGGGGTAATTTGTCCTCTGAATTTGAACCATCCTATAGTTAGGAGCAGTGGGCAGCCACAGAGCAGCGCACGGGGACCAACTCCAGTTCTGAAGCCAGTTACTTGGTCAGGGGTTCTAGTGGGAGTGTTCCTATGACGCATGTTTTTGTGGGTGGGGGAAACCCACACGGGGGGAGAACACGTAAACTCCACACATAATGGCCCCAGACCAGATTCGAACCCACAACCTTCTTGCTGTGGGTCCCGTATACTATTGAAATTGAACAGAGCACCGTGTGGGTCTGTTAGTTGCTGTATTGTATTAAGTCTGGTCATCTGCGAGCAACACGTCGATTGTCATTCCCATCTACCACTGATGACCTCAAACCTAACTGCTCTAACTTCATAGTGCAGTAGGCGTTCACAGTGGCTCACAAATAAGTGAGGTCTTTACTGGGAAATGTCGATGGTTTCTTCAAGTCATTGAACTCTTCAGATAACGCTGCCCCTGGGCCCCTGGGTGATCAGCATTGATCTCCAGGATGTAAGGCTATATGAAATCTGCACTGGCTAACACTGGAGCGGATGTCAACCTCGTGACACACAAAATCGCACTCGTATTCGTGCGCAAACTCAGTGCCGCACGCGTTCATGAGCGCACACTGTCACACTCACATGCTTCGTTGCTGACCTGCATTATGGACAATGACACGATCCAAAACTCTTGTCATTCCTAAATTAGCCAGTGTTCGCCATGAGCGACCAGCATGTGACCTATGCAGCAGCACTCATTTTGTAGGCCATCAGTCTTTAAACACCTTGCTCAGATGCAGATGCCTGTACTTCACAGGGGATTATTGTAAAAATAAGTCTTAGGTGTGCTGAAGATATTAAATGAGACCACCCCCCCCAAAAAAACAGAATGGTTATACTTCACCGCTCATTTGTCCGTCTTCACATTTTTCAGTGTTCATCTACATTCCCCTCTGTGTTGGTTACCCTTAGTGGAACTTTTACATTTTGAGCCGCCAGGCCCAGTTCTCACCAACAGATGGCGATGTAGTGCAATCAACCTTTGATTAATCCAGAGATGACAGGAACTGCTTTATTCAATTCAGTGAACTTGATTGACGCATTTGTAGTAGTATGGTCTGCCATCATGTTCCGCACGTGTGCATCTCTTGAAGTTTGAAAGACTGGAGCTGGTCTCAGAGCTGCGTGAGAACCAGAGAGATGTTACATGAACTTAAAAAAAAAAAACCCTGCTTAAGCTCAATTTCAAAATTTATGTTGAGCTGGGGACACAAACCGTTACGGCGTAGAAACAAAATTACCCTTGTCGTTGTGATTTGACCCAGAAACTGCTGGTTTCAGTCCAGATCCCAGAGGACTGCCATTTGGATAGCTGAGATGACACAAGAATTATCTGCTGGCAGCGTTTTGTCACAGGAGGATAAATGGAGGTAGACTTTAGTTTCTCATGTAGTTTGGGCATGTTGGCTATAACAAACTGTTTGTGTGTATGAAAACCGAAACAAAACATTCCGAGCGTATACAACCCCAATCAGGGGCGTAGCTAGAACCGGGAATTGGGGTGGCACAGACATGTCCCTTTATGACAATTAGGATAGTCCTGGCTAGTTCTCAATTATTTTTCTTTATTGACGCGTATTGACGAGTCATGCAACACAAATATTTCTCTTTCAAAGCAGCCCACGTCTGTAGTAAATACTTTGCAATATATGCGCCGTTGTTTGACAGCGGGTTTGTAACAGGGGCCTTACAGAGTCACCAAACAGTTGCTCTCTCATGGTACTTATCTGATCGGCCCAGTGCCCAATCAGGAAGGATCGCTCGGCATGCAGTTTGGACAGCTCTACAACACAACCTCTCTCACACAAAGCTAAACAAAGTCCGCCTGCCTCACTCTGGGTTTGTCCATGAAAATTTCAGTCCTTGAATGCAGTATGTTTCAACAATGGAAACTAAAAATCTAAAAATTCGCTGCAGGTTCCTCCAAGGAAACAAAACTTCAACACGCAAAAAAGAAACATGATGTTGCTTTCACAGACTTCAACTGCCACACATTGCATGCCAAACCATTTTACCCACCATTATGAGAGATTTGGGGCTTATCAAATCACTTTTCTTTTGTCGCCTGTCAGGAAACAATTTTAGCTATCGCTATTCCAAGAAAACTACAGAGTGGGTATGTAGCAAATTCATAATACAGTACCCCTAAATGGTGTACTTGGGCACTGTACACTTTTTTTTTTGCCTCATTTGCGTTATCAAAATGACCGACAAGCCTCCACTCAAGTTTATTTCATCACAAAAGGGAAAACAAAAACAGGGTGGCCATTTCCAACAACTGTTGGGTAATTAAGAGTCTCCAGAGCTATTCACCCAACCACACGCAATAAAAATAAATATTCTGTGAGCGACCCTTTCAGCAAAATATCCATACGCCGCCATTCTCTCCTGCCCTGATCAGTGACATGGTCGGAAAATGGTGGCGCCCCAAAAGGACATAGAATTTGACAACTTATCAGAATTCCAACTGCCACTTTCACAGTACTGTGGAAAGAACAATATCCTATATGTGATGGCTAACTGCAGAACCATAAAAAATGCTCACAAAACTAACAAAATGATAAATTTGTTATCTTTGCTCTGTCACAAAGAGTTGTGGTAATAACCATTCTTGTGGAACCTATTCTCCCAACGGTTGGGGCCAATAGCCTTCTCTGAATTAAAAATGTGGGGGAGGCTATTTGCATCTTTGCATTGACTTTGAATGTCATCTGTCATGCTAAAAACTTGTTTCGCGTCCAGTGTGAAAGCGCCTTTACTCCAGAGTTCTGTGTTCATGGAATGCATATTGCTGCACTGAAGAGAAGCAGCAGTAATGGATCTTCAGTCTGATATCTCATCACGCTCTGATATATTAAGTCAAAATGGAACATTAAAGTGACCCAGGCCGTTGAGAGTTCTTGGGGAAACCTTTGAGTTTTAGACTTTTACTTTGACCGTAAATCTGGCATTTCTTGCCGCTATGGTGTGCCTCAGCCAACGAGTCAAAAAGTGAAATATTTGCATGAGTTGACCTTTCAAGAGGTTTGAGTCCGTGTTAATGTGCCTCTAAGGAATTCTGTTAAGGGGATGAATTAATTGATACACAATTTAAATTTGTTAGACAAAAATTTATATCAGCCTAATTTTATGAATTTTAGATGTGTAAGCTTCCCTTCTGGTTTGCCAGTCATTAATCAGATGTTTTTTCCACAAAAACTTTTTTTGTGAAAACGTTAAGGCAGAAAAATGCCCAAAAATTAAGAATATGTTGAGAGCATAGTGTGGCTGAGTGTGAGTATTTCAGTTTGGGACTTGGAGAAAATAAAGACTCAGAGAGAGTGCATTAGAATTAGAGAGTGCATTAATTGCTTAGAATGCTAATTACACAAAATACAATGTGTTAAGCCATTATTTCAATATTTTTTAAACTGAAAAAAGGACATTGAAAACATGTTGAGGTTTACGCCCTCAAAAAATGTGAGAACAATGATGCTCAGCCCCACGAATCGACTTTTAATAAAAAATTAATATAATTAATTAATTAGTTAATTCATTAATTAAAATTAACAATAAAAAAGGTAGGGGCAAAGTTAGGAAAGGAGACTAAGGGGTGATTAGATTGAGGTCTTTAAATATGTTAAAGGGATTAACAAAGTGAATTATGTAGGATTCCTTCGACCAAGTGTTGTGAGTAGAACTCGGGGTCACAAATGGAAGTTGACCAAAGGTAAATTTAGCACTGATATTCGGAAATATTTCTTCACCCAAAGAGTAATTTCAATGTGGAATAGCTTACCTGACCATATTGTTGAGGCAGAGACTTTGGGGGTTTTCAAGAGCAGGCTTGACTTAAAGCTAGATACCATTGAGTCATTCAGTATCTGAAGGGATATATTCACAATAGTACAAAGGAACTGGCGAGCTTAGTTGGGCTGAACGGCCTGTTCTCGCCATTCATGTTATGTTATGTTATGTTATGTTATGTTATGTCATGTTATGTTATGTTAAAGTAATTATAACGCTCCGATTTAAGACCTTTTTTTCTGGTGGAGGTGGACTTTTTAAAGTGGTACCGCTGGAATCTTACTGTTCGACTGATTAAACTTGCGCGCCCAAAATCGATGAAAAGTGATAAATTACTGCTGATTACTGACAGTAGTTGTCGGTGAAATATGTTACAGAAGACTGGCCGCGGAGAGTGTCCCCAATAAGACACGTTGTATCATCACTGGATATTTTAAATCCACAAGTGATGCACAAGAATACTTCGTTTCAGTTGAATTGCCCAGCAAAAATCGAATGTAGCGAACCCAGTTGAACTCGCACGACCAAATATGTCCAATGGAAAACGGCTTGACCCGCACCCCATCCCGCACAGGGGAGGTTTCATCAGCCGACGCTCACCTCCGGCTCTCCGGATGGCGCGGGCCGCCGGGAGCCAATTACGGCGACGCGACGAGAAACGGGATACAAAGCTGTCGCTGTCACGCGGGCGCGTGATGCCGGTCTCGGACACGAACATGACATGAAATCGTCTGGCAGCACGTGTTCATACATCGAAGGCGCTGTTTTCACAAGATGTGCGCACATCTTACAACCGAAAGCTGTTTACATTTTACGTTGCAAAACGCCGATACTGGACAGGATGCATAATAAATAGCCGCACATGCTAGCGCCTGTAGCGCACGGAGACTGGAACGACGCTGAAGAGCAACCCCGCATGAGGAGCGGACTGCGCGCAGAGGTTAGGCTGTGTGACAGTCACGCCCGGAGAGCGGACCGACATCCGAATGGCACAGGCACCGAGAGCCTAAGTTACGATAAAATAACTTGCAATACTGTCCAACGTTGCCCAGTAAATACCATGCGCATCATCGGGTGCAATAGGATTAACCACAATTAGCTGTCATGCAAGTGCCGGTGTCTTATTTTCTCAAGCGAGAATTGGCTGTGTAGTCGGCGTTAAAATAAGTACGTTACCTTTTAGAGTCCAAAACCAGATCCCCTCGCCTACTGTGGTCCTCTGTCGCTGACCTTGCCTGTGCTGGGAGATGACTGCTGGAAACAGAAGCGATCTGAGCCTAGTAGCCTAGAGGGATGACGTAGCTCCCCGCTGGATGACGAGGCTCACACAACCTGCCATTGCTGTGCATGGTCAGGCATAGCGGAGACAAAGGACCCGAGTGAAAGGGATTTCTTTTGGTTTACAAACGACAAGGGAACATGTCACTAAACTGGCGCAGTGTAACCCAGTTTCTGTTAGGCAATTCGTCTACCCCATTAAGAATTGAATTTTTGATGGCAAATACAATGGAAAGCCAAAAATGCGCAGCCTTGGGGAAAACGGATGAAATGGAAGTAGGTCAGACGTATTTACTATCATCGGGGATTAGTTTAAATTTAGAGCCGGTCCGTGTAAGGAATGGAGAGATGCTTTAAAGCAACGCACAGCGTAGTTGTTTACATGAGTGGGGCCATTTCACATGAAGCCAGGGCAGCGGCTGCGCCCGTTTCCATATCTGAGCAGCATGCTGCGGGCTGCAAGTGGAGAGCGGCGAATGCTGCGTGATGTTTCCGGATAGGCATTAGCTATTCGCCCCGCGGCGGGGTGAACTGGGGAAAAGTGATCAGCTCTCTGCCCCGCAGTGGGGCCGGCAAGATAAGCAGCTCTGCTGTTCACACCGCGGTGGGAAGGATAAGAGAAGCACTTCTGCTATTTGCCCCGCAGTTGGGCCAATTAGAGATTTCACTTTATTACCGCCCCGCTCTTTCATCTTTCGCGCTATACCACCACTGGGCGAATAGCCTCTTCCTATCCGATATTCGCTCATGAAAGCAGCCAGGTCTGAATTGCAAGAAGATGCATGAGCCTAAATGAGCTTTCTGGGTCAAAACAAGCAGAATCAATTATATTTTTAGGCCTGTTGTCTACTGATAAAAATAAAGTGACGTTGAAGGTATCCTATGTAAAATCCATTGACACTGAAAGTACATTTGCTTATAAAAGAAAGCCATTGTTTGCGTTTGGACTTGTAGGTAAACTTGCATGCCCAGATGAAAATTCTAGGTTTAATCAGTCTGAGCTGGTCTGGCTGTTTTTGAACAGCGTTTTGACTGTTGTTTTTTTTTTTTTTATGGTCATCCAGTGACCTTCACTAGCTGACTTCTGCTGACTCGACCAGCCTAAATTCCTACATTGTGTAATGTGGAATGAAGCCACTAGATGGCAGTATTGACCTTTTTTTTGTTAAGCCCAGTCTGGAGCCAGGTTTGGGCATGTCCTGGGCATGTCTGAGATGGAAAGTCCCAGAGGAAAAAAAAAAGTCTAAATGTGGGAGGGGTCTGCAAAAGAGTATATAAGGAGAGAAATTAAGAGAGTAAATTAGTAGGAGAAATTGCAAGGAGAAGGATACATTTGACCAGACCTGTCACTCTTTTCAAGACCTGTGAAGCTTTTTGTGGATTTTTGCCTGTGTTGGAGCATTTTCCTCACCCGGAACATCACCAAGCAACCCCATGTCAAGGGACTGTAAATATTTTTTTTTTGTATATTATCAATCTTGGTCAGTAGTGTAAATTGTAGGTTAGTGTTGGTCTGTGTTTGATTAAATCTGTTTAAGTTTTAAAATTTTGTCTGTCATCCCTTGTTGTCGTAAATGTAATAACAAATTGGGGCCATAACAATTGCTAATCTTGTGACATCTCTTCCTGCGAGATATATGGTGTGGATGTGACAGCAGCAAATTTTCAAGTAGGGTTTTTTTTTTTTTGGTTTGGTTTGGCACTTGCTAAGCGCCTCTGCGGAGGGGATTTGCCTTTACAGCAGAAATAGGGCAAGCTCCTGCACTCAGCCATTAGTTTGGATGAAATTTGCTCATCTGTCCTCAGAGGACAAACTTGTGAAGTGCATAACAGTATGCTGATATAACAGTAAGCTGATCTTTGGACAGATCCTCCTGTTTCAATCAGCGGGGTTCCCACCCTTGTCAGTGCTGTAACTTGTCAACTTATTGTTTATTCTCCTTACAAATGTATTCCGTATCCGGTTTCTCAAGTTTGTTGGGCAGCCTTGAGTAGGCAGTGTTTGGGGATGTGCCAATTTTTTTATTTTTTTACTTGTGTGTGAAACCGCTTGTATAGGCTTGTACTGCAGCTATACAGTGGCGCTTGAAAGTTTGTGACCTCTTTAAGATTTTCTGTATTTCTGCATAAATATGACCTGAAACATCATCAGATTTTCACACAAGTCCTAAAAGTAGATAAAGAAAACCCAGTTAAACAAGTAAGGCAAAAATATTATACTTGGTCATTTATTTATTCAGGAAAAGGATCCAATATTACATATCTGTGAGGGGCAAAAGTATGTGAACCTCTAGGATTAGTGATTAATTTGAAGGTGAAATTAGAGTCAGGTGTTTTCAATCAATGGGATGACAATCAGGTGTGAGTGGGCACCCTGTTTAATTTAAAGAACAGGGATTTATCAAAGTCTGATCTTCACAACACATGTTTGTGGAAGTGTATCATGGCACAAACAAAGGAGATCTCTGAGGACCTCAGAAAAAGCGTTGTTGATGCTCATCAGGCTGGAAAAGGTTACAAAACCATCTCTAAAGAGTTTGGACTCCACCAGTCCACAGTCAGACTGATTGTGTACAAATGGAGGAAATTCAAGACCATTGTTACCCTCCCCAGGAGTGGTCGACCAACAAAGATCACTCCAAGAGCAAGGCGTGTAACAGTCGGCATGGTCACAAAGGACCCCAGGGTAACTTCTAAGCAACTGACGGCCTCTCTCACACTGGCTAATGTTTATGTTCATGAGTCCATCATCAGGAGAACACTGAACAACAATGGTGTGCATGGCAGGGTTGCAAGGGAAAGCCACTGCTCTCCAAAAACGACATTGGTGCTCATCTGCAGTTTGCTAAAGATCACATAGACAAGCCAGAAAGCTATTGGAAAAATCTTTTGTGGACGGATGAGACCAAAATAGAACTTTTTGGTTTAAATGAAGCATTATGTTTGGAGAATGGAAAATACTGCAATCCTGCATAAGAACCTTATCCCATTTTGTGAAACATGGTGGTGGTAGTATCATGGTTTGGGCCTGTTTTGCTGCATCTGGGCCAGCAAAGCATGCCATCATTGATGGAACAATAAATTCTGAATTATACCAGCGAATTCTAAAGGAAAATGTTTGGACATCTGTCCATGAACTGAATCTCAAGAGAAGGTGGGTCATGTTCCAAGACAATGACCTTAAGCATACAAGTCATTCTACCAAAGAATGGTTAAAGAAGAATAAAGTTAATGTTTTGGAACGGCCAAGTCAAAGTCCTGACCTTAATCCAATCGAAATGTTGTGGAAGGACCTGTAGCAAGCAATTCATGTGAGGAAACCCAACAACATCCCAGAGATGAAGCTGTTCTGTACGCAGGAATCGGCTAAAATTCCTCCAAGTCGATGTGCAGGACTGATCAACAGTTCCCGGAAACGCTTACTTGCAGTTATTGCTGTACAAGGGGGTCACATCAGATGCTGAACGCAAGGGTTCACATACTTTTGCCACTCACAGATATGTAATATTGGATCATTTTCCTCAATAAATAAATGACCAAATATAATGCTTTTGTCTGATTTGTTTAACTGGATTCTCTTTATCTACTTATAGGACTTGTGTGAAGATCTGATGATGTTTTAGGTCATATTTATGCAGAAATCTAGAAAATTCTTAAGGGTTCACAAACTTTCCAGCAGCACTGTATGTACCGGCGTGTTATGGAAAGTGTCACCTTTCAAAGTGATGTTTAATTCATCTTTCGTGTTCTCTGTTTGGTCCATTTGAGGGAGGTTTTACTGTCAGTTTTGACCACAAATACTAATTTTATGTCCACTGCATAATCTGCATTGCTAGGAGGTGTAAATACGCATACTTTCCGCGAGCACAACCTCAGAGCTGAACTTTCATCAGAAACTGTTCTCTTAAGTGGAAATGCACACCGAGATTTACATCAACCTGGGGAAATATTGCAATGTTATTTAGCGCTCCATGGGGGGCACTATTTGACCTCTGAAAGCTGAGCTTCGTTTCGAAACGGGATGCTCTCTTCAAAGCCGTACCGTTCAGTGTCAGCCTTCAGATTTAGCGGTAATAGAATTACTTCTTTACGGCTAGTAGTATTGCGCTTCGGAGAAAGTTATGTTACAGTTGACCTGATTAATTAAAAATTTTTAATACTATTCACAGATGGCCGCGTTCAATAAAGGGGTCCGTGAGATACGAAGCACCAGAATGAGTCTCAGTCCGGACTGCAGTTGACAAGTTTAGACAGCAGGTAGCAGTGTAGCCATATTTTCTATCCTCGGTCTTTATAAATTGACAGAGGCTCATTGCATCTGACAGTCTGCATCATTATTTTGAGCATTCACGTCAGTAACTGTTCCAAAATTATTTAGCTGGCTTTTAAAGAGTGTCGAAAAACTGACTGATAAATAAGACGAAATAATGCAAAAGAAGCCAGACATTTCGGCTTGTGGCAAGATTTGCTCATTTAGTATATAGATTTAAGTCACCAATCGGTTACTTAAGACGAGCTCAAATATTCGAGGAAAACTTATCACGGAGCATCGCAAGTTCGTTCAACGACCGTTCAAAGCGAGGGCTGCCTGCGAGATTCAGAGCATCATGGGCACGCTCAAACTCGCACCGCTCTGTCTGTGTTTTATGGGTCGTTATGGAAACCGTGAGAATATGAGTCTGCATGACACAACTGGTTTATTTTCATTTTATGGGAAGCAGATGCGGCCATTCCACTCATTTTCCACCGGGGGTTTTCAACATTACTAAGCGAGGACCTTATTGGGTGCTGGCTTTTATCGCAGCAGAGCAGTCACTCCCCTGATTCTCCAAATCAACCTCCGGAATCTTGGCTAAAAACATTAATTGGTGAAATCAGGTGTGTTTTTGCTTGGCTGGAGTGAAAGACTGCTCCCACACCAGCCCTTTCTTTTTCGGGTCGAGAACGCCTGTTTAACACAATTCACCTGCATGCTTGCCGTACACACCTGCACTTTTGCGCGCGCACACACACTGACCACTTGTAGCTTACACACATATGGCGCACGCACACACACACACACACACACACACACACACACACACACACACACACACACACACACACACACATTTGTATAGCAAACTCAAATCCAGCCACTAACACACACACATGACGATAATTACTGAAGAATATAGACAGGCAGACAAATACGGAACACACACACACACAGCACACACACAGGACGTGTACACACACAGACTCACACGCAGATGCCCTGGCACAGTCACACTCACACAAGCTTTCCGTCCCTCGCTGTGAGGTCTCTCTCCGTGTTGTTTTTCTATTGGCACTCGACACAGGACTGGCACTCAGCGGTTTCTCAGGCAGTGTGGGCCCATGGGCTGATGCTCAAGCGTCCCGTTATCCCTCTGCACCTCGCAGGTGCTCTCAGTCCAACTCCACTGCATTCCTCCTGTGCCTCCAGTGGGGAGGTGTCCCATCTTTTATGGCCCCCTATTATGCCACCAGGTGCACAGCTAATTAGCCATAATGAGCCAGTTCAAAATCGCCCCTTCTTGACATCACAAGGGGGAGTGACCTCCCAGAATAATGAAATCTGATTGACTGCTTGGCTGAAGTTCATTGGTTCTCCTTGCCTCTGGTTGATTTCTTCCCCATGTGATGTCAAGAGGGGAAAGATTTTGAAATGGCTTGTAATAACTAAATGGCTGTGCACCTGGCGACATTATAGGGGACTTTAAAGCAGTATGAAGTTAATACTCTTTTTACGCCTTCATTTCACCGCACTACTAACCAAAACAAGTCTTCAGAAGATAACGCATCCCCCTGGCCCCCGCATGAATTTAATGACAGAAATCCCAAAATATCAAAAGGCAACAGTCTAGAACCTGATTAATATGCGCAGCAAGTTTCATTAAAAAATACTAAACAGTATTTGAGTTCTGCTCTGGAAATGAAAGGACCATGGACTGACAGACGAACAGACAGATGACCGCGCTGACAACTCTATCCTCCTGCAGTGCATGCCGGGTGGGATAAAAAGTAGCATTTCGGTCTCTTCTTAAATATGCTGTTTATTTGCTAGTGTGGTAAAGTGATTGAAGTCCTTTCATGATTTGCCAGTGGGTGAAGATCATTTCGCTTGACACAGAACTAATCCAAAACGGGGCAGGAGTCTCTGCATGAGAGCAGATATGTTTGTCCACCTCAGTTAGGGTTAGCGAAGAATCGGAAGTAATGTTTTCCCCAGCATTTGTTTGTTAATTACCTTCCAAAATTGTATGATTTCAGCAAGTATATCAGTCCTTTGCATTAGACGTCTGTCAGTTACGAACCCTTCTGCCAGTCATCCTGCGCCAATCTTACAAAACTGGGAGACATTAGCATAGGCCACTCACGACAGACCCATTCTTTTTTCAGTTTCTTTGTTGAAGGTCAAGGTCGAAAACACAATTTGATCCAAAACTTTGTTTCTAATTAAGCTCGAAACATGAAACTAACGCCATTCTTTTCAATGCAGAGTTCTTGCGATTGGGGGTCGCAACGCCGTCACTCTGATGCAAGTGCTTGAAAATGACATCAACATGTCTTTTCCTTGAATTTTTGATTCTGTTTAGACAATATATATCTTTTCACCTTTTTAAAATTTCGGCAAGCTGTCGTTCTAAAAACGACCTCAGTTTTAATTCAGTTAATGGGATCGAGAAGTTGTGGCTGGATGGCAGCGGAAATTTGTGTTGATGGATACTGTGCTGGGTAAGTAGTGACTAAATTCTGGTGACCATCCAAGTCATATTCTTGATCCTGTAAGGGATTGTTCTGGAACCAAATGCAAGACCAGGAAGTTTCAGCAAAAGTTTTATTAAAGTTGGGGGGGAACCCCCACAGGGCAGAAGGAAACGGTACAGAGTCCACAATCCAAAATCAGAATCCCAGGGACGTTATCCAAACTATGCACAAGGCAGCAAACACAACTCTGAGTAGGGCAAAACCGGTTCGGTACACAGGCACAGGTATGTCAGAATCCAAAGCCAAAGTCCAGTAGACGTAATCCAAACCATTAGCAGGGCAGCCGAGACTAAACTCAGGGTCAGGCAAAACAGGTACGGTACACAGGCACAGTACTATTGAAAAAAAAAGCCAAAATCAGAATCAGGGATGTTCCAGTCAGAAGTATAACACTATGAATACGAGGCATCAACGATCGCAGCACTGGGAAAACGTTCTAACAATAGCTGTGAGTGAAATGACTGCTTAAATACACGTAAGGGAAGTCACATGCAATGATAGGGAGCAGGTGAGCTGGATCAGACTTATTACAAAGGAATGAACATGAGGAAGTTCCTAATTACAAGAATTTTGGCAAAAGACAAAATGCGGACAGGGATCACAAGACAGCCTATTGACAGACATACGGCTCCGGTTAGGGAGTTCTAACGTGCACAGATAAGGAGGGAGAACAGAGTTTAACAAGTGTGGAGGATCCGCTGAAACTGCAGCAAAGGAGATTGAGTAAAGCCAAAGGGGTGGAGACTAGAACAGGGCGAATGCTGACAGCAAGCAGTGCTCGTTAGTAACTTTGAATATAAACAGTGTTAGTTTGGGTTAGTAAGTTAACTAAAAGAATAAACTGTTTGTTTGGTTAGTAATATAGAAAAGCAAGGTGAAGGAAGTAAACGAGATAAAAAGGAATGATTGAAATCCCAGAAAGCATGAAATCACCCGAAAGTGTGGCACACAATACTGGGGCAGTGAGCGATCACATGACAAAAGACCAGACAGGGGGAGACAAAGTGCAATGCATGGTATGACACAAAACAAGGACCGGAATATAACTGCTGGAGTGGAATATGGCAGAATATACAGAAACAAGGTAAAACGAAACATGGCATTGAATACAAATCGCAATATCAAAACATAGTCAGACAAAGCAGAATTCATAATCAAACATGGCAGAATCAAAAATAAACATGGCAAACAGGCAGAATCAGAACAGATCCGGAATCAAAAAAAATTTCTGCGCCTGTAAAAACACCTCTGTTGTGCTCATGCGCTCTCCGAGTGCCTTTTAATTTTTTTATCTTCAATATTTGCCAGGAAGTGTTCACTTAAACCAAGCTATCAACACGACCTGCGCTGCCTGAAATGTTTAGTGCTGTACCACAGAGGAAGACCTGATGACTGACTGCATGGTTGAATAGTAGTGCTCCCCTTCGTTGTAACCGCAGTGAAAGTGTTTTATTGTCCAGATGAACCTTAGACCGTGGCTTTCTCCCCCCTGTAATGGGCACCAGCTGGAGCAGGTGGTCTACCAACGTCAGCCAACGAGTCCCCCAGGTATTTCTCTTGAAACCGTTGGGTGTCAAATCAAAAGTACGATTATAATGTTTTTCGGTGAGAGTCATAACTCTAAGATTCGACGTTCCAGCGTTAAAGAACGCAATAAGTGCGAGAGTCTGGGCGGGTGAATCTCTGGGCCCCGGTTCAGCAAACGCACAGAGAACATATTCAACTCATGCTGGGGGAACCTTTCTCCCTCCAAACCAGGGAAAATTCAACCACATAAGTCCTTAAGCCAGGTGGGCGAGTGGATGCTTGAAGTACCGCAGGTATTTGGTGCCAGATCCGGCGTCGGACTGTAATCCAGATTACGATCGTAATCACTAATTTCGATGGGCCCATAATCGTAATCTCTAATTTTGCAGGGACTGTTGTTATTATTTAAGTTGTTATTATTTCACAAGTAATTCTACAATACAAAAACAATGTTTAATCATTTCACATGCTGTTTTATAAATACATATGCATCAATATGCCAGTACCATAATAAAGATATCTCCACAAAAAAACCTTAGTCTAACCAGTCGTAATCATGATTTTAATATAGATTGTAATCGTAATTGTAATCATAAATTCTAAACCCATGTAATTGTAATAGTAATCATAAATTTTTGGAGTACTGTAATTGTAATTGTAATCATAGTCTTTACAAAATGTCTTGTAATCATTGTAATCATAATCGCACTGATTATGCGTAATCCACCCCAGGTCTGTACGGTGCGACTCAAAGTTTTTGTTTTTTTGATGTCAGGAGTGACGCCAGAAACTACCCTCAACAAAAACACTGTGTTTTAACCCGAGAATGTGAAATGTACAAACTGAACGCAAATTCCAAAGTGTCGTTCATGTCATTGGTGCTAATCCAAGCCCCGTTCCCAAGCTTCCCGAGTTCCCCCTTCCGAGTTCCCCTATTCCAAGTCTGCCCCTGTCAGTTCCCGAGTCTGCCCCCTGGTGTTCCCTTCTATTAGTTTTGGATTCCTGAGTTCTCCTTCCTTCAGTGCAGTTGCACAGTGTTTCTGTTGGCCGGAGTGCCCCGTTTTCCCCTTTCGAGTTTTTCTGGTTTTATTTAATAAATATTTTTTTGGATCCCTGCATATGGCGTCTCATCCCCCTTTGTCTCCGTGTTCCTGAGTCCTTGTTTCCAGGTGTTTTCCCTCCGAGAGCAGCACACGCGCGCGCACACACATGAACACGATCACTCACACACACACTGAAGGATGATTCCTGTTCTTTATTAAACTGCAGTATTTTTTTTAATCATTACTGATGATTTTTTTTTTCTGTGATTATATGTCGATATTTATGGAAGACTAACTACACAATGACTATTATTGTGTCCTCTGCCCTTTATCTGCCTGATAAGCCTTTTGGGGGAGAGCAGTTTGAGTCACTGTGTCTGAATGACAGAAGTGTTGGTCTCTTGAACTTCCAGCTCCTTCTGACTCTCAGTGATTTCCTTTGGCTGGTTTAGTTCAAACCCTGATCATTGTAATTGTCGCAGGACCCAAAAAAGTGAAGTATCTTTCTCAAACACCTCTGGACATGTCAAGCGTTCCTCTCAATCATTGTAATACATGCTTCACAGTATCTGAATAAATACAGCAACTAAAATCAAATGCATTTTTTGGCCCAGTGTCAGTTTTTCACCAATATTGGCAGCAATTTTTGTGAGAGGGCAAAAAAATCTTAACCGATTGAAGCCTTCAGCAAGGCCTCTAATGCTCAAGCAGGTAAATACTGGAAAAAAAAACATACATTGTCATTTCATGTTATGGAAGCTGAATATTATTCCATTGTGCTCCAATTATTGGTACCAGTAACAGCTACAGCATTTTTGAAATGGCAGTACTCTCGAAGGCTGGGTGGGCCTCTGCTGATTTTTTTTAAAGTCAGTGATGCCATTATTAAATATTACCCCTTAGCTACATGACCGAGTGACTAAAGAGCCGTCTGTTGTTGAGACACGTGCCACGCGGTCTGTTTGACTCCGAATCGATGCTTTCTTGACACGAGTGACCCAGTTGGCTCTCAAAGGATCGATGGAATTGCTGCATTTGATTGACTATCTTTGCTGTCATTCCTCTCCATAGACGCATCCATATGCATTAGCTGACCTTCTCCAGAGCAGAGTTTCAGGCACTGGGAGTTCAGGGGGACGGGAGAATATCCCTGTGTGTGTTGGTTAACGGCAGTAATGCACGAGTTAGCCAGACATTCCAAACTTATGGCATATTTCTGTGGCATCAGGAGATGTACACCAAACCTCTTGTTGGAAATGATCATTCCAATCCGCTTTTCACTTGGAGTGAAAGATGCTTATCCGCACTGAACCTGACTGTGGAAAAAAATTCTGAGCTCGTCAGTTCACAGTTTTTACCACAGGTGGTCAGAGGAATGTGCTTCCCTCTCGAGTCATGCGTTGTTTTTAAAGGAACGACACAGCACTTGCCTGACTAGTATCTTCTTCTCATTGGACTTCAAGTTAGAAGCAAGGGAAATTTTTCAGTGACACTCCTTAAATGAAATAGATTTGAAACCGAAAATATTGCTTGCCTGTTGGCTCTCGAACACTGCTGACAGGGTGCTCTGAAGATACTGACGGAATATGAGCCACTTGAAGCAGGGTTACATCGAATGGCTGAGCTGTTCGTTTCGAGCTGCTGGCTGCATTTGGAACACGTACCCCTGTTTGCAGCCGCCTGTGCAGACATGCTCAAGGGCTCGTATGTTACCTTGACAACACACTGACCCCACCCACACACAGGTACAGCAGCACAGGTGTCTGTTCTGAAAAACCATTCTGTGCTTGTGCTGGGGTCCAGGGAAAGTCCAAATTTAAAGATATTTAACATAACATAACATAACACAACATGAATGGCAAGAACAGGCCTTTCAGTCCAACTACGCTCGCCGGTTTCTTTGTACTATTGTGAATATATCCCTTCAGATACTGAATGACTCAATGGTATCCAGCTTTAAGTCAAGCCAGCTCTTGAAAACCCCCAAGGTCTCTGCCTCAACAATATGGTCATGCAAGCTATTCCACATTGAAATTACTCTTAGGGTGAAGAAATATTTCCAAATATCAGTGCTAAATTTACCTTTGGTCAACTTCCATTTGTGACCCCGAGTTCTGCTCACAACACTTGGTCGAAGGAATCCTACATAATTCACTTTGTTAATCCCTTTAACATATTTAAAGACCTCAATCAAATCACCCCTTAGTCTCCTTTTCCTAAGACTAAAGAGATTAAGGATCTTCAGCCTCTTCTCATAGCTTTCATCTTTTATACCTGGAATAAGCTTAGTGGCTCTTCTCAGAACTTTCTCTAGAGCCTCTATATCTCTCTTAAAGTATGGTCCCCAGAACTGTACACAATACTCCAGATGTGGTCTGACGACTGTGTTGTACAAAAGAAGCATCGCCTCCTTAGATTTGTACTCAATACTTTTGGCAATGTATCCTAGCATC
Organism: Gymnothorax reevesii; assembly: GCA_029721435.1. Taxonomy (NCBI): domain Eukaryota; kingdom Metazoa; phylum Chordata; class Actinopteri; order Anguilliformes; family Muraenidae; genus Gymnothorax; species Gymnothorax reevesii. The sequence goes on along the minus strand of CM056593.1, from coordinate 31,529,238 downwards.
CGATTGGCTTTTTTAACTGCTACAGCACAATGGCTAGAGCCTGTGAGGGTTTGGTTAACAATCACTCCCAGATCTTTCTCTTGTGCAGCACATTCCAGTTTTAAACCTCCCATGAAGTAATCCCGTCTAATGTTTTTATTACCTACATGTACAACTTTACATTTCGCTACATTAAATTTCATTTGCCACATTTCTGCCCAATTCTGGATTCTATCCAAATCATCCTGAATTCTTCCTCCCCCCTACCCTGTCCTTTCACCATTTCCCAATCGATACCAGGATACTTTAAGTCACCCATAATAATAGTCCCTCCACCTCTACAAGCTTGCATAATCCTCTTACAAAGCATTTCATTGACTGTACTGTCCAAAGCTGGTGGTCGATAGCACACTCCTATGTTTAAACCTGTCTCGTGTTTGCCAATGAGTCTGACCCAGATATCTTCACAGGACAAGGAATGTTCAATTTTGGGAATTTCCTGTACATTTATGTTTTCGTTCACATAGATTGCTACGCCCCCTCCTTGCCTATTACATCTATCCTTCTTAAAGAGCTTATAACCTTCTATATTATATTCATCTCCATCCTCTTCATTAAGCGATGTCTCTGTAATGCCAACTATGTCATAGCCCTCACTAATCATAGCGGCCTCAAGCTATGGAAATGTATGTTTTATGCTTCTTGCATTAAAAAAAAAAAAAAAAAAAAACATTTCAGGTTATTACTAATGCTCTTCCCCCTTGATTTCCCATGCGGCCGCTGCTTCAAGCCCCCCACTGCGTTTTGTTGCTTTAAAAGTATATCATTAATAGTGCATGTAATGCCGTCAGCTTCCATCAGGGCAGTCTGCATTTCCCTATGTGTAACACTCACTAACCTCCCTGCCCCCCAAGTCCCTAGTTTAAATAATCCCGTGCTACCCTCAACATACGCTGACCCAGTGCAAAGGTACCCCTCCGGATCAGGTGCAGCCCGTCAGGCTTGAACAGGTCACCCCTGTCCCAGACAAAGTTCCAGTGCCCCATAAACCTGTACCCCTCTTTCCTACACCAGGTACGTAGCCACGTGTTAAACCTCCAGATAAAATTCTGCTTTCCTCTGCTTGCACGTGGTACCGGTAGAATCCCAGAGAAAACTACCGTTGAGGATCTGCTCCTAAGCTTCTCAGCTAAATCCACAAATTTGCCTTGCAGAACCTCAAACCTACCCTTACCTATGTCATTTGTCCCAACACGTCCCAACATGGACCATCACAAATAAGTTATGAGAGCGATGTAATTTAAATATGTGATGAGAGCGACAGCCTAGTTTTAATCTTCAGTGTTATAAGCAGACTGGATTAGCACAACATCTGGTCCATGTGTGGTGCGCATCAGTATTGTATACGCACAGGTGTGCATGAGCATCTGATGGCCCATGATTTATTACTAGTCTTTCTGGTTAGTGCTACTGTTTCTGCAGATTGTCCTCACACCTGACTCTTTGATAAAACCAGCTGTGCTCAGCTCCCTCGAAGCTGTGCTTTGAGCTACAGATCACATTTCTGCAGCTCCACCAATCGTAATCACTCCAGACGGGAGCTCCACCAATCACGATCACTCCAGACAGGATCTGCACTAATCTCAATCACTCCAGAGTGTGGCTCAAAATTGCTCCATTAGCCATTGCTGGTGTGCGAGTGGAGTTTGCCTGTGTACAGCTGTAGTGCTTGGCCTGCATTCATTCACTGAAACTGGGAGGTCACTGTCAATCAATGGGGCACAGGATATAGTGCGGGTCGTAGCTTTCGCCTCAAGCCAGTACTGAAACAAATCAGGCTTTGCCCTGTGACGCCTCTTGGCCACATTCACAAATCTGGGGCTCATGGCATATCCAGTGGTCATGTGGAAATAACTGAGAAAGACCTGTCATTTTCTTTTCATGAATTTCTTTTATTATTGCAAAATTTTCAGCAAAATTTTTACCTTCTGGAAACCGGGTTGTCCTGAAGGTTTCTCCTCAGTGTTAAACATGTTTTAAACCTTGGAATTCAGATCATTGCACAATTTCATCAAATTGTATATTTTTATTAAAAGTTAGCAGTTCAAGGCTGTCAAACTCTAATGACTTTAATTGTTCCAAATTTGTGAAACTCCGCGATGCCTGATTGTGCAAAACGTTGCTCGCTTGGGGCCGGATTTATTCCAGTCCAGGGGCCTTACTTACAAAAATGTGCCTGGATTTCATACCTAAGAATAGCTTATGGTCAAAAAATAAAATAAAATTCCTTGTGGATAAAACTATGGGTAAACTAAACAGCACACGATTTTCATTTAATCGATCAGGATTAACTTGAAATTTTTGACACGTGCATGTGCACGTGAATGTTTTTTAATGTCGAGTTTCTTTTTATAAATTAAAAATCTTTAAAAGGACAAATGCATCATTTTTGTGCCTGCGGACCATTTATAAATGAGGCCCTGAGCAGTCTGTGTCCAGTAAACTTATTTCCTCTAAGCCTTAGTTCAACAATTCCAATAACATTTCTTCATCAAACAAGGACTCTGCATTCAACCAGCTTGTAATAATAGTTATGATGGTGATGATGCACTTGTATGACAGTTGTTATTGTACCCAAAGCTCTTTGTAGAGAGAAAAACCTCTGTAATATCCTTTTCATGCTAATTAATGTGCTTTGGCATTTTATCTTCCCAGGAATAGACTTGGGCCTCTAAAATTGAAGCCAGAGTGCGCAGACGGCGACTGCAGGAATAGCGTTTAAACAGACCCAGGCCTGGCGCATCTGTCCTGGCCCCGTGCGCTGGGCTGCAGGCAGGGCTCCGCTTTCAGACCAGCAGAATTATTAGAGCAAAGCGCCTGTGCCGGGCCACACCCCTGTCTCTCCACCCCACTGTTTTTACTGGCTGGGTAATACCTGGCCATGCTGGGTAAACACTTCTACTGCTAATGCTATTCTGAGCATAATGGCTGGCTGGCAGCCATTTTGAGCATTAGCAGGCAGGAGGGGTGCGGAGCAGAGTCAGCACTTGATAGGACCTCCCTGTGTTCAGTTGGCTTATCCAGGTTCCTCAGGACCTGTTTTTCTCCACACTGTGCCCTTGGCTCCTGAGTTTGAGGATTTTACACTGCCTGTGGGGAGGAGCGGGGCCCCTGTGGTCAGGAAACTTGGCTGTCAGTTTTGGGCCATGGAGTCTAAAGGGCTACAGCGAGGTTCTGCCTGAGTTTGATTTCAGCTCAAAGGGAGAGAGTGTAATTTCAGCTCCTTCAGTGTGATTTCAGCTCCTTCAGTGCGATTTCAGCCCACAGGGAGAGTGTGATTTCAGCTCCTTCAGTGTGATTTCAGCCCACAGAGAGAGAGTGTGATTTCAGCTCCTTCAGTACGATTTCAGCCCACAGGGAGAGAGTGTGATTTCAGCTCCTTCAGTTCAATTTCAGCGCACAGGGAGAGTGTGATTTCAGCTCCTTCAGAGTGATTTCAGCCCACAGGGAGAGTCTGTGATTTCAGCTCCTTAAGTGTGATTTCAGCCCTCAGGGAGAGTCTGTGATTTCAGGTCAGTTTCATCCCCATTCAAGGTGTGTTTTTTTTTTTTGCTTGTTTGTTTGTTTTTGTGTGATTTCAGCTTCTTCCGAGTGATTTAGTGTGATTTTTATCTCTGTAATTTCAGCTCATTCCCAGTGTGCTTTCATGTCACTTTTTTTCGCTCATTCAGGATGTCATTTTAGCTCATTTCAAATGTGATTTTTGCTCCTTCAGCATCTTATCAGCTGAGTGAGTGATTTTGGCAGCTCAGTAATTATAATTCCTTAACTTTGATTTCCATGCCGTCAGACTGGAATTTCAGTTTGTTCTGAACATGATTTGAGCTCTCGCGTAGTTATTCCACTTCCTTCAGAGTGTGATTTCAGCCCAGGTTCATTGATTACAGTCTTTCAGGATGTTGTTATTACAGTATATGTAAAATACTTATATGTGCCTGAGCCCAAGTAGTCACCCACACACAGCACAGCAAACACAGTATTGATGCGGTCAGCGCTGCGACCGCTGTTGACTTTTTGGTCACGTGGTCTGAAAAGATATTGGAAATTTCCCCCCCACCCCCCACTGTAAACATCAGTATACAAACAGTATTGGATTGATTAATTGTAATAATATTCACATTTTTTTTGTGAATAGAACAAAAATAAATTAATGGAGATAGAAGGCAAAATCTGGTTCAATCCCTATTCATGCTGAAATGCTAATTCTGAGATGTGCGAATGTGACTTTTGTATAAATTTACAGCACAGTTAAGTTTGTTTTGTGCATCAATATGTGCTTCTCAATTCCAGAGCGCCTTTCAGCAGCCTTGCCTACACATTATGGAACGCTGTCACAGTCCTCGACGGGAATCTGATTTATTCATTTTGACGTTTTGGCTATCTGCTACTTTTTCATTTTTATTTCAGGAAACGTAGCTTAAGAGATTTGCCGGTCAACCAGCCGCGTTAATGTGCTTTATATGTGTAGAATTCATCAAACTTAATTCATCAAAAAATGACAGAGACGACACAGAGAAAGAGACATTTTACAACTATTCCCAAATTTAACATTCCTTTTCCGTCTGCAGTTATTTATACGTTTTTTTAGTTCACAAGTTTACCTCATAAGGGTTACGGATTTCAGTGGTACCTCCTAAAATGGACAACAAAAAGAATAAATCCAGCATTTAGAAACCCTAAATTTGTTTAGCTTCTTTAAAGGTGACTGTTAAGCCTGAGACAGGTTTTCTGATGAGTGAGTTACTGAGTCACACTGTTGATGTTTATGTGAATTGAAAGGGCCTCTCAGTACTTCTGCGCCTGCAGCAGTTTTTGAATGATTTTGTCGTCATGGTGACTGGAGCTCAATCTCACTGGCCTGACCGAATGCCCTAGTGGTGAAGTAGGTTAAAGGTATTGAAGAGCTTCCTCTTCTCTGGATTATTATTGAAAACAAATATTGGACATAAAATGGTGTGTTAGGATTAATTCTGCTTGTGCCCTCAAGCTCATTTCATGATGACAATTTAAACCTGTTCAATTCATTTATTCCGCAGTGCTCTTGATCTTCTAGTTTTCTATCTTGAAAGATGCATTGAGGGTGACGGCTATTTGCAAGAAAATACACTGCCCGGCCAAAAAACACGTCACTGTTTGGAAATTAATGAACAAATTCTATAATTGGATCATTATTGCGGTTACTAATATGTTTCACCTGGCAATAATCATTATTACCCTGACTGATGACGCGCGTCGCTACTCATTTCTTAAAAAATCATGTTAGAAGACACATGCTGATGGTGGAAAAGATATTACAGTATTTCAGAGCGGGCAAGTTATTGGCCTGTATTAACAAAGAAAACCATGAATAACAAAAACAAGTATGAGGAATCATTTTCACAAACAAATTTGCCACCACAAAGTCCTGACCTTAAACACATTAAAAGTAATTGGGATGTGCTCAAGAAAGACCACCGAGTGGTTCAACCATTATGTCGAGAAGACAAGATCTCGGCCAAAAGTTATGGCATTTCTGAATCGAAAATAAATGTTCTGGAGTTGCATATAGTTGTCAAAACAATGACAAGATGAACATGGAACTGTAATCAAAGCTACAGGGGTTCCAACTAAATATTTGAGATTGTGACTTTTTTTTTGGCCAGGCAGTGTATTCTCAATTTTTTTGGGGAAAAAAAAAACATTCTGTTTCCTGTTGGTCCTGCACGTGAAACACAACATGAGTACCCAGACACAAGTTTTCCCTGCAGAACTTTCCAGAACATCACGCTCCCACCTCCAGTCTGTCGTCTTCCCACAATGCAAACTGGTACCATCTCCTTCCCATCTCCTCCCCATCACCTCCCCATCTCCTCCCCATCACCTCCACATCTCCTTCCCATCTCCTCCCCATCACTTCCCCATCTCCTCCTCATCACCTCCCCATCTCCTCCCCATCACCTCCCCATCTTCTTCCCATCACCTCCCCATCTCCTCCCCATCACCTTCACATCTCCTCCCCATCTCCTCCTCATCACCTCCCCATCTCCTCCCCATCACCTCCCCATCTTCTTCCCATCACCTCCCCATCTCCTCCCCATCACTTCCCCATCTCCTCCTCATCACCTCCCCATCACCTTCACATCTCCTCCCCATCACCTCCCCATCACTTCCCCATCTCCTCCTCATCACCTCCCCATCTCCTCCCCATCACCTCCCCATCTTCTTCCCATCACCTCCCCATCTCCTCCCCATCACCTTCACATCTCCTCCCCATCACCTCCCCATCTCCTCCCCATCACCTCCCCATCTTCTTCCCATCACCTTCCCATCTCCTCCCCATCACCTCCCCATCTCCTCCTTATCACCTTCACATCTCCTCCCCATCACCTTCACATCTCCTCCCCATCACCTTTCCATCTCCTCCCCATCACTTCCCCATTTCCTCCCCATCACTTCCCCATTTCCTCCCCATCACCTCCCCATCTTCTTCCCATCACCTCCCCATCTCCTCCCCATCTCCTCCTCATCACCTCCCCATCTCCTCCCCATCACCTCCCCATCTTCTTCCCATCACCTTCCCATCTCCTCCCCATCACCTCCCCATCTCCTCCTTATCACCTTCACATCTCCTCCCCATCACCTTTCCATCTCCTCCCCATCACTTCCCCATTTCCTCCCCATCACCTCCCCATCTTCTTCCCATCACCTCCCCATCTCCTCCCCATCACCTCCCCATCACCTCCCCATCTCCTCCTTATCACCTTCACATTTCCTCCCCATCACCTTTCCATCTCCTCCCCATCACTTCCCCATTTCCTCCCCATCACCTCCCCATCTCCTCCTTATCACCTTCACATCTCCTCCCCATCACCTTTCCATCTCCTCCCCATCACTTCCCAATTTCCTCCCCATCACCTCCCCATCTTCTTCCCATCACCTCCCCATCACCTCCCCATCTCCTCCTTATCACCTTCACATCTCCTCCCCATCACCTTTCCATCTCCTCCCCATCACTTCCCAATTTCCTCCCCATCACCTCCCCATCTTCTTCCCATCACCTCCCCATCTCCTCCCCATCACCTCCCCATCTTCTTCCCATCACCTCCCCATCTCCTCCCCATCACCTCCCCATCTCCTCCTTATCACCTTCACATTTCCTCCCCATCACCTTTCCATCTCCTCCCCATCACTTCCCCATTTCCTCCCCATCACCTCCCCATCTCCTCCTTATCACCTTCACATCTCCTCCCCATCACCTTTCCATCTCCTCCCCATCACTTCCCAATTTCCTCCCCATCACCTCCCCATCTTCTTCCCATCACCTCCCCATCTCCTCCCCATCACCTTCACATCTCCTCCCCATCTCCTCCCCATTACTTCCCCATCTCCTCCTCATCACCTCCCCATCACCTTCACATCTCCTCCCCATCACCTCCCCATCTCCTCCCCATCACTTCCCCATCTCCTCCTCATCACCTCCCCATCTCCTCCCCATCACCTCCCCATCTTCTTCCCATCATCTCCTCTTCTCCTCCATATCTCCTCCCCATCACCTCCCGATCTCCTCCCCATTACTTCCCCATCTCCTCCCCATCACCTCCCCATCTCCTCCTCATCACCTCCCCATCACCTTCCCATCACCTTCCCATCTCCTCCCCATCACCTCCCCATCTCCTCCTCATCACCACCCCATCTCCTCCCCTTCACCTCCCTATCTCCTCCCCATCACCTTCACATTTCCTCCCCATCACCTCCCCATCTCTTCCCCAGACAAACCGTGCACGTGTCAGTCTGATGGGAATGATATTAAAGGAAATGGGATGCGTTAGACCAAGCAACCTACACTACCAGTCAAAAGTTTTAGGATACCCAAATTTTCCCAATTTTTTTAATTGAAAATTATGCAGTTTAATGTCTCATTGTACTCTGGAGTAAAAAGAATAAACATGATAGAACAAACAAACAATTGAAGTTAAAAAAGAAATCATGGAATCAATTTATAAACTAAAATGTATTTTAAACTTTTTACTCAAAGTAGCCACCTTTGGCAGATATAACAGCTGAACACACTCGTGACAATCTTTCTACAGTGGAAATCAAATATTCTCCAGAGAGTTTTTCCCAGCTCTGCTGCAGAAGTTCTCATAAATGTGTGGCACTCGTAGGCTGCTTTGCTTTCACTCTTCTGTCCAGTTCATCCCAAACCATCTCGATGGGGTTTAAGTCTGGAGACTGTGCTGCCGCGCCATGTAATCAAGCTCACCGTCTTGTTCTTTTTTCCTAAGGTAGGTCTGGCAGAGCTTCGGCTTATGTTTTGGGTCATTATCTTGCTGTAGGATGAACTCCTGACCAACTAGACACAGACCAGAGGGTACAGCATGGCGCTGCAGAACGCTGTGGCAGCCATTTTGGCTCAGGGTGCCTTTCACTCTGTAAGTCACTGACCCTGGATCCAGCAAAACAGCCCCAGACCATCACACTTCCTCCTCCATGTTTGACAGGTGATGTCACACACTGAGGAACCATCCTTTCACCTACTCGTCAGTGTACAAAAAACCTGGGTAACCTTACCTTTTGTTTAAAACTTCTGACAGTTCACCACTTACCTTTCTACCATTTCAAGCTATCCATTGGACTGGAACTGCATAATTTTCAATTAAAAACTGGAAAAATTGGGGTGTTCTGAAACTTTTGACCGGTAGTGCATGCTCCAAGGTCCAGTTGCTGGCAGGCTCATTGTAGGCAGTTTTGGGAGTTAAAATGGGCATTCTTACCATTTTGTTGCTTCGAACCCCCATGTGCAACCGAGTGCAATGCGCTGTGTTGTAACGGTCTTGACATTTTTTTGCAACCAGTGCCACATACGCCCTTTTGTCAGTGTGAAACAGACAGGATTGCATTTACTGCCCTCGCTGGTCTATGGGCCTTGGGTGCCCCGTGGTTTGTCCTTTTTGGAACCACTGAGCACCCTACAAGCCTCGTCATACCTCTGTGCTCTTGCCATAAGGATCCAAATCACTCAGGGCCCTTTTCTCTTGCTTCCAAAAATGTGACCCCCTTCGAGTGTCAGAAAGCAAGTAAGTGGCACTCAGTCGAAAACAAACGTGGGGAACATTTTTCAAAAAATGTTTTTTTGCCGCTGGGGCCATTCGGACTACGTTTCCCGAGTCCCACTGACATCCCCCCTCCTCCTGAACCATTGTTTCGGAGTCATGTGCCTCAGTTGCAAAATCCACAGAGCGAGCGCGCTGTGGGGCGTCTGGCATGTAATCACTGCCGAGAGAGCGAAGAGGCGAGGAAGCTGCAGACGGAAAAAGTTCTCTGGAGGTATGGAGAGTTCGGATTGTGCCTCAACTGTTCAAACTGAAGAAATGGGGATGGCTGTTTGGTAATAAGAGCACTCACCTCTGCTGAATGCGCGACATTTTTCAATGGAATTTCCAGCCTTTTGGATTTGCCGTGTTTCAGAAGAGTTACTTTAACTTTGTTGTGCAAAGGCGTAGGCTGCTCCGCGAACGTCTAAAATGTCGGCTGCGAGGCAGCTGCGAGGCGCTGTGAAGTTGCCCGTCATTTTTTTGTTATTTTCGAGACTGGATTTTATTCTTGGAAAGGGTGTGAGGGCCTGCCCGTCCCCGTGTACCTGTGCTAAGGACCAAGTGGACTGCAGTCGGCAGAAGTTGGGGAATCTCCCAGAAAATCTTCCTCCGTGGACCGTGCAGTTGTAAGTGAATGCTGAGCTTTTGTTTGATATTGACTTTCACTAAATCTCGGATGCATGCCGTGATCAAGTCATTTCCCCCCCCCAAAGAACTGATTCCCACCTCTTTTGAAGAGGTATCATCACGAATGCTGGTTATATATTATCTGTCCATGAATCATGTTAATTACAGTGTGTTTAACTAGGATATTGCACTCACCACACATGTATTACACATCGGAAACAATAGGTCTACGTAGTAATGCCCATGATCACGCTCCAGCCATACCTTGTTGCGCTATAAACTGCAAACAGTTATTTATTTGCACCTTATGACTGTTTCATCCGGTTAAAAGTTACTGTAGATGCGTATAAACTGGGCGATGGAGTTTTCACGGGCTGTGCGCACTGCCGCGGACAGGAGTAAGTTTTTGGTAGAGAATCACTTTAGCACGCTCGGCGCGTTCTCGTGTTTTAATGAGCATTACTGCATGTTCAGTGTTTATTACATGTGCGCTCCTGTGTGCTTTGAGGGCTCGGCATCGGAGACGACTATTTTAATTTAATTTCACAGTTACCATCAACCCGCATTTTGCAAGTTGCAGGCCTGCTTGCATGTAAATCTTTTTTTTTTTGAAGAGACTTCGCACTTAAATTTAAGTGCGTTCAAGCCTAAAAATTGATCGAAATTAGACGCGCTTATAAGTGTGGCCAAGATGCACTTTGCTCCGTTGCCGACCCTTATTTTAAGTGTGTCCAAAGCTAAATTATTTTTGGCCAAACTTATTTTTTAAGCTGTGGCCAGGGGAAACTTCAGCTGTGGCCACTCGTGCGAGTGCGAATAGCGTCGGCATTTTTTATATTGTTACTCCCTGTCATGTTGTCTTAACTCCCTCCAAAATGCTGCTTATTGCGCTCTGTTTATCTTTATCATACGGTGTGGGGAATCTCTGCAGTTTTTATTCTGTGGGCCTCACCGTCTCCTGCCAACTCCTGATGGGTGTGATTAATAGCCTCCGTTATGGACCCATCAGTTTGGCGACGGTTGTGCTTTGATTATCTGACAAACTTTTAATGAGTGTCGGAATTTCAAAGGACATGCCCCTTGATTTTTCATCAAGTAACAATTATCCCAAAGTTTTGACATGGTTTGGTGCACAAGCGGGACTTCAGAAATTAAAACGTAGACCATTTAATAATTTAGGCGAATCGCCGAAAGTTGTTTTTTTTCTCTCTCTCTCCATATTTCACAACTTCGGCTGCAAGCGCATCAGCTGTATTTCTGTACTTGGGCCGCTGTTTTCTTAACTCGCAATGTGCTTATCAGTTAATTAAATGTGTGTCGCCAGTTTGCAAGCTGTGAGTTTTTGTTGGCTTTAATACCTCTTCGTCGGGCTGTCAATCAGTGATCAAACTGCCCAGATTTTTATGGAGGTCACGCTGTGACACGAATGCGCCCTGCTGGACTGGCATCCTGTGGGGTGTCGAAAGCTGCTCGGAGCTTGAGAAATTGGTTTAAGAATGGTGACAGCTACAGATAGTCTCCATTCAGTCAGGTTTCCACTCACTGGCCACGGTTACATGATGCTTTTTCAAATTGGGAATTAATTATCTGGAATTAGGCAGCGCTCATGTGAACGTGGTTATTGACCCTGCTGTTTGGGGAAAAGAGAAGGAATGAAGACGTTGGAAGTCCGTTCTGTCTGTACAAAGCGATGGAAGAGCTGTTTGGTAGGCCTAGGCTCACATTTCCCTCAAAAAGCTTCGTCATGGTGATCAGATGCTGGGAGAATAATGATTCATTTATCTTTTTTTAATTGAATATCAATAAAGCAACCGCTTATTCAACGAATCAAGATGTTTTTTTTTTTTTTTTTTTTTGCTTAATTGTGTGTTGGTAGACATCAGGGATGTGGGTACAAAAGACTGCAAAAACAAACGACATGTTTCGAAACAAATCAGATTGTAGTTGTTACTTTGTTTACGGAGGTGCTGCCCATGCAGTCTTTGAATTTATGCAGGATTCCGCAGTTAATACTGGAAATATGGCGGCTCCAGACATGTAGATCACAGACCTACATCACCGCAGCGAGCCGTCGGAGAAATAATCTTCAGTAACTCCTCCTGTGGTCTGGCCCACTGATTTATCATCGGCCGGCCCATTGTGCGCCGTCTCCCCCTATTTATACTGCATTAGCAGCGCCGCAGAGCTCCTGATGGAACTGATTACGAGGCAGCCGCTGGATTTGCATCTGAAACGCGTCAAAATGGCTCCGGTTTTCTGCGCCAGGAAAACTTCACTGATGACTTGCCCAAATCAGGAGACTGAAGGGGAAAAACAATTTCGCAGTTCCTCACTGGCGACTAGGCTTGAAAATTGAGAAGCTGGTAGAAATTTTATTTATTTATTTATTTATTTTTGCCATCAATAACGTTCAGTCTCGCACTTCTAACCCGCCTTTGTTATCGCTGAAAGCAGCTGGTGTTGGGCCTTAGTTTTGTATTTACTCCTTTCATGTTTAGCGCACACTGACTTGAACTTGAAAACGCCCCATTCAAAACGCATTGCACATTGGTTGGCTCTGAAAAATTGAATCCTGGGGTAATATTTGATTTGGCAGAAGCGACATTAACTTGAGGTATGTGCAGCACGACACTGCACGTCGAGTTGACCATTTATACTGTTAAAGTTTGAAGTCTGGTCCGTACTGCACTACAGTACGCTAAACTTTCTGTCCAGCCATGTTACTGATTCACTATACATCAAGAAAGTTTTGAGCTCTTCCTTGGTAGATATTTTCTGTCGTGTGTGTGAGATCTACAAAAAGTAAATTTAATTCTACCGCTCATACCAGCTACTTTGTCTTCCAGTCCTGATTAAGACCAGAGATTCCAGCTGGGAACTGCTCAGTCTCCACTGCTCTTCTGTTGCTTTCTGAAGATTCAACTCTAAGACCTCTTCATATTGCTCTTGCACGACCATTTTTGGATTCCTGTAGAGTTATCTGTAGCTCTCTTGTTCTAATTAATCTATTCCTTGACTTGGTGTGAAAATATTTGTTGCTTCTGAGTTGTTTGATTGCTTCTTAACTGTATTCCCTTGGCTGCAGGTGGCCTGGTGTTTACATGCTGACTAGTCAAGAGTTTAGCAGTTCTTGGTGAAGTTGAAGTGTACATTATTATATCTTCGCCAACACGGTGGGCAGGAAGCATTTGGTTTTTCTGTCCGTCCGTCCGTCCTAGCACGCCTCTGCCACACCATCAATCATAAATGGGGACGGTCAAAAGCGTCTCGGATGGAACACTTCCTGTTTAAGAGGGTGTATTTTTTCAACCAGTGGGTCTATAAACTTCTGTAAGATGTCAAAAGAAAGGTCTCATTACCCACTTTAACATATTAAAATTTGAATAAATATATTCTCATAAACGATTTGATAGTTTTTAAGATACAACTTTTTCAGTGCACTGTCCCGGATGGACAAAAAATTAACGTCCTAATTTTATATGTTTTTCAAAGTTCTTGAAAGCGCCGTTTCCAAAATAATTCTAAAATAAAACTTGGGCATTATTATCATTAGGGTGTTTATTTAAATGTCCAATATAAGGTTTATGCAAAAACAGGATTTTTGATGCCTTCATAGCAAGAGTTCTAGAAAACGTCAGTTTCTTGGATGGACTGAGCTAAAACCGTCTCGGATGCACAAGACAAGATTGATTTAATTTTCTAAGATTTATTTTTATACAATACAATTATATTACATGATATTTTACATACATACATCTTGGATATGTACAAAGTAAGGTTTATTGCACATGGTTTTAAGTCTGAAATGCTCAGATAAAGTCAGATATTCAGCGGCGCTCTCTGAAAAGGCCTGGGATCACTTTCCAGTCCTCAGCATCAAGCTTTAGGATGGATGTTCTGGTAGAAGTGGTTGGTGCTGGTGGCTCAATCTCACAGAGGATGCGTCTGCAGTGATGGTATCCTGGGCATCTGCCACATGGAAGCGGTTAGAACGACCGGCTCCTCCAGGCATCGGCGTCAGCTGGTTCTTGAGCTTGTCCAATAGAGCACTTGGAGATGTATGGTCTACAGCAGGCAAACTGTTTAGAAGCTGAAATGGTGGAAGTGGATGCAGAAGCCTGAGGGAGGACATCAAACTCAACACCATCCCTCTGGGAGGAGGGAGATGTGGAGATTCTGCCAGGGGCAACAGTTCTGACACAGGGAACCTTCTGGGTGGCGGGTACTGGAACAGCTGAATCCCACAGGTTGTGGAGGGCAGGTGACTTCTGGTTTACCTCCTCAGTGGATACATGTCTGATGTTGATGGTTGAGTTAACTTTGGCAGCGCACTCTGCAGAGGCCTTGACATCCTCAATATGGGCTGTACGAGACTTGATGGCGCTGCAGACTGTCCTCTTCACTGTGCCGCCGACGTCTACAGCACCTTTGCCGTGAGATGCGCCAAAAAAGTGCCAGTTCACACAAATGTTCGTTGAATCAAGCAGGCTGGTCATGAAGGCGAACATGCATTTCGGTTTGAAATGCATTGCAGCACCATCAAAAAAGATGTCGAGCTCCCTGATACGAAAGGGAAGCTTTCGCTGTAAAGTGTCAATCGCAGTCTCTATAAATATGGCTGCAGCGTATTAATATGGCTCAAGTAATCCGAGATGATAACAAAGGAGTGGGTGCCATCTTTGGTCCAGACAACAGCAGTGAATAGTGCAGCTTGGGTGTGGGACCAGTGATCACTGTGTCTCGTCCTGGTGAAACAGAGTGGCGTTCTCTGAAAAGTCAATCTGGAGAACCTCATGGTTTGTTCTGGGAGATGAGAGAGTTCTCAGGAAGTACTGAGCTTGCTGGTTCTTTATAAAGCTGTGAAGTCTGAGGGCAGGAGGGTGATGACATCTAAGACAGTCCCAGATCTCTGTACCTCGTCTGTGCCGTCCTCAGTCTTCCCCACTGATACCAGGTGACAGGATCTGAAAGCTGCTGCTCGTCTCAACAGCTGGACAGGTGGTCTGTGGTGATGTCACTGCAGACTGGACAGTCCCCAAACATGCACTCCTCAACTGATTTGTCTCAGGTCAAAAGCTGGAGAAGTTCCTCGTGGTTGATGGGAACCCCTGGATAGTCCTTGAGGCTGGTCAGCAGAAGATTCAGGTTTTCATGGGACACACACACACACACACACACACACACACACACACATACACACACAGACATTGTGTGGCATTTTGTCCTGACACAGAACAAATGGAGTTCTGAAGGCTTTGAAGGATGACAGGTGGATCTTGTCCTCTGGACACTCCTTGGCACACATGGCGTTGGTCTCCCTCAGGGCAGTGATGAGGAATCTCCTCTGATCCTTCACCTTGGTCCCATCATCATGGGTGACGAGGATGGAGTCTCTGTGGCCTGGCGCCGTCCAGCAGATATCCTGGCGTTGGTAAAAGTCACAGACTCTCTGTTTGGTATCATCAGGAATCTTGTGTGGCAGATAGGGGCAGGGCAGCCAACAATCAATGCAATCAATATTGTGAAACCCCTTCTGCCACCTAAATGCATTGTTATCTTAATTGGTCCTTTCCACACTGTGCTTTAACAGTTCATTTTTAGGTCAGCACCCATTGGGCTGAGAGTTTTGTCTCATTTGCATACAGATTTCAGTTTCATAAATGTCTGAAGTACTTTTACTTATTACAATAAAATGTATGCCTGAAAAAGGTCTAATACTTGGATGTGATTGGTTGAAAGGTGTTCTACCGGTGACTATTTCCTAATGACTGCAGTTGTGCCGTATTTCCTAACGTCAACCTTCTTTCACTTTGTATCAATGTGCAACATTTGAATTACACGATAAATTGAACTCTCTCATACAGATTGGAAATTAACTTTAAGCATAACACAAATCTTGTTTGCATCTTTCAGATGACATTTTTGGACAGTTTGCTTTCTTTCAGTTGTCATTTGCCACTTTTCCACCATGACAGCTAAATTGGAAGCATGACTCCGCAGAACTGGTGACTGATGCATTTCATTAGCAACATAAAATGTAATTAACACAAGCATTTTTGGGCAAGGAAAAGGCAAAACAAAATCCAAGCAGCATGAATTATGATTGGAGGAAATATACTATGTATGAACACAAATTCTGGACTAAAATGCAAAAATTGTTGTGGCATGTTTCAGTATTAACATGGTAGCTGTGTTATCAGTGCAATATGCAACAGTGTGCTAATCAGTATTATTAGTTTTGTATAACGACCAGCAAGTCATTGTATATTGCTTACGCGCAAACATTTTTTTATCCAGGAAAAATTCTTGAAAGAGTAACACATGAAGCGCGCAATGGCCTTTGGTATTTAACTCATTCCCTACGGAATACATTAATATAAAATTGTTGCGTTTATACGGAATAGGTTTCCCAAACATGACACAATATAAAGTATTGAAGTACAGGTGGCCCATGACCGCAATCGTCAACTGACTTCATGTTTTCATCAGACAGCGAATGGTCATCCATGCCGGCTTACCATAGGTAATGGTGGTATTCACCTGCCGAAGGGAATGAGTTAATGGAGTTCTCTCAGTAAGAGAGTGTAACTGTTGAGATTTTGCTATGTACTTACACGCCGTGTAAAACTCTAAACCAGTTTGTGATTATAACTGAGGGGGTGGAAGGGGGTCGACAGGAGTGTGACGCGGCTGGAACTCGAAGGCCTCTCTTCTCATCCCTCTCCCTTTACACACTCTCCCTCTCTCCCTCCCGCTCTCTCGCTCTGAGAATAGATGGCCTGTTGTTTTTCTCAGCTTTGCTTGATGGCTTCCAGATGGAGGCAGGCAGAGTGCTGGGGAGAGCGAAGCCTCTGGCTCCTCGCCGTCAGTGGCGCCGGGCGACTTCAGGAATTCTGCGCCTCCTATTGGTCTTTCCCTCAATAACCCCGCCCCCTCGACTGCTGTTGGGCTAAAGCGCTTCTATCTTTTCTTCTATGACCCTGCTCCCTGCTCATTGGTTTGTCCCTTTGTATCCCCTCCCCCTCATTGTCATTGGTTTGTCCCTTTGCGTCCCCTCCCCCTCATTGTCATTGGTTTGTCCCTTTGCGTCCCCTCCCCCTCATTGTCATTGGTTTGTCCCTTTGCGTCCCCTCCCCCTCATTGTCATTGGTTTGTCCCTTTGCGTCCCCTCCCCCTCATTGTCATTGGTTTGTCCCTTTGCGTCCCCTCCCCCTCATTGTCATTGGTTTGTCCCTTTGCGTCCCCTCCCCCTCATTGTCATTGGTTTGTCCCTTTGCGTCCCCTCCCCCTCATTGTCATTGGTTTGTCCCTTTGCGTCCCCTCCCCCTCATTGTCATTGGTTTGTCCCTTTGCGTCCCCTCCCCCTCATTGTCATTGGTTTGTCCTTTTGTGTCCCCTCCCTGTCATTGGTTTGTCCCTTTGTGTCCCTTCCCCCTCATTGTCATTGGTTGACTTTGACACGAGTTGACTTTGGCTGTATCATCGTTATTGGTTGAGAAATCATTTGCATTTTGACTTCAGACATCAGCAAAATATCAGTGGCCTTTAGTGTTAGCAATGCAGTCTGCTACAAAATGGCATTAAGTGGAAATATCAGCATAGCACAGAATAGTTATTCAGTACCATAGACATTTGCCAGTTTTAGTCAGGTTTGAATCAATATTAACTTTTGCGGCTGATGACCTGAATTCACAATGTGCAGCCTAATTTTCTGGAATAGGAAGTTAATTACTGGTAAACTGTGCCATAGTGGCTAGGCTAGCGTGATCTCTCTGCAGGTATTGCAGGCAGAAGATGCAGTCGGTGGCCATGTTTGTCGACTTTGTGAAATGTGTGATCCGTTCGCTCGCTCTGAGAAATAGGCCGGCACTGAGGCTGACCGACATTTTCTCTCTGTTGCAGGAAACTCGGCGGCAACGAGCTGGACTCGGTGCCCAACCCGGGATCAGTATCCACAAACATCACCTTCCTCAGTTTGTGAGTATCGCCACGTCTCACCGGGAGCCTCCTTCATATGAGTGTTTAGATTTCATGCTAAAATACTGTGTTCACATAAATGGAAGCAGCATATAGTCCAAAAAAAAAAAATGCTAAAGCATATTGGAAGTTATCCTGCCTTGATTGCCATTGGGCAACGATTACACCCCAAAAGCTCTTTGAATGAAGTTTTACCATTACATTCATTTGCGAGACACTATAATCCTACATGATATAAGGGAAGCTCATAGGCTAAGGTCATTGAAACGGCTACACTACCAATCAGACAGTGTACAATTTGTTTGGAGTGTGAATCAGCTCAGTTATGAATTATGAATGTGTATACTGTGTTCTAGGCATATGATAGTCATGTTAGGGTTCCAAAATCTCACACTTTTAAAAATGGACCTGTTTCACACCACTATTTTAGGTATCTTAAGGATAAATTAAGATTGATATTTTATTTGATATTTGACAAGCTGAATTAATTTGAAGTTGTTTAACTCAGTTGTGTGGAATGTTTTCATCTTCGTTGCCTGCAGGCAAGTTAACATGCTGATTATGGCAGTTAAATGAGAGATGCAATTATACAGGGATGGATTTTTTTTGTAGACTGTTGGTGTTATGTCAGGTCTTGACAGACGAGTGTTTAGACGTAACAGATGGAAGTTCGGCTGCAGCTGAGCAGTTCTCGAGGTCACGGGCAGCGAGGGTAAATGTCTCACTGCAGAGCGCAGTGCCTGAGGTTCGATCGGGGTCATTACCTCCTCGGCAAGGCATTAGCCAGGCACCCATCTACCCTCCACTGACAGGGGCATTTTAATGTTTCGGCTGGTTTAACCATTAGAGCGCTAACTGCAACTATTGTTACTCAATAAGGTATCAACATATCAAAATGTATGATGTCAAAATCAATGTAAGGCATCAAAATGTAGAATATCAGAAATCAAAGCTGTCGAAAACCATGTAGCGACTTTATTAAACAAGTCGCCACATGATGGGTTTTCAACAGCAAAGGATAAATTAAAAAAAAAAAAAATCAATAAATTAATTTATTTCAGCGTTCCAAGGGTTAAGCTGATATGAGCTTTTACATTGTATGTGGGCAATTCCAGCTGAGGTGTAACATGTACAATGAAAATTCAAATATGAAATAGCAATGCAATTTATGTTTGACTGTATTGTTAGTATATCCAGGTTTATGGTTCAGAAGAAATTGATGGTCTGAGGCAAACTGAATTTTTTTGGTACTCATATAAATGTTTGACATCGTTCACATCGTGAAGTTGTGAGGAGACGACTTGGTTGGTTGCATTATTGGAAAAAAATGTTACTGGTTGTTCTGAGAAACTAAGGGCCACGAGTGTGACATTTTTCTGGGGTGGGGAACGAAGTGGGTGGAGGATGGACTTACAGACTGGGGCCTTAGAAAGGGGAAATCATGAAGGCCTCTTGAATAGAAACGGTGCAAATGGCTTAAACATTGTGAATGATCAGTACAATGCAGTATTCTGAGCCTCCAGATACTTAAAATCTACTTGTAATGCGAGTAACGTAACGTGAGTAACAGGACTTTTTTATTTTAAGGACTTGTTGCAGAAAAGTGAATGTTGAATTAAGTTGAAATCCTGGTTGTGTTAGAATTTTCAGTAATAAAGGTTCAAATGCGTATATAATCCAATTTATTCTGTAATGCATCATTGATCAAGAAGATTGGACCAAACTTAAGTGGAAAAAAAAGCCACGTTATTTTTGAGTAATGTGAGTAACGCTTCAAAAATCCAGTTTGCCAGCATAACCATTGAGGGTTTAATTCTGGGTTTTCATCAGTAAAGTTGATTATGATCAGAGGCGCCACAGTGTGCAAGTGGGCGCTGCCAAGCTGTCACGGAATTACAGTCCTACTACATTTTGGGTTGTAACTCTACGACTAAATAAGATAAAATCAAGTATGATGTGTCATATTGAAGGTATTAACTTGTTCTTTAATATTATTTAGTGAAAATATATTTTTTGAGAAATTTTCATAGAAAAAACAAGCAAAAACTACTCCATCACGGAATTACACAAAATTGACGTGGTTTTTTTAATGTTGTGTTTAACTATTTAGAAAATGATGTTCCTGTCATAGTTAAGTTATGAAACTTCAATATGTTCATATTTAAGGTGTTTTTTGTTAATACTGCAAGTTATAGAAACAAATATTGACTTTAACCCTGCTTTATGGGCAAGAAATTTCAAAAACTCAATGTCACGGAATTACAAGAGGCAAGTTGTCACGGAATGACAGCAATAGTATTAATTAGTTTCAATGTACTTATTTCAATATATTATACATATATACTTAATTATTTACATTTTTACAGTTAAGCAATATATTACAATGAGTTTTCCACTTATAATGACCAATCATAATACATACTTCAAATTTTTTTTTTTTATTCTCCATGTCAACATTGGCTTGGCGGCCCCCAAGTTTTGAAATTCTGTCCATTGAGTAAGTAGTGAAACAGTTTTATATAATAGCCTAATGCAGTAAATGTAGTGTGAGTAACGCTGGAATTGCCCATGTCTTTTTTTGATTTATCCCAGCCTAAACTTGTCTAAATTTTAAAATGCGCTGTATATCCTTAAGGTCTTGGACACTGCTATTCATGACATTGATCATATTAGTTTCCAGCTATTTTAGTGCTGAAACCTCAAGGGTTTTCCTCAGAAGAGCAATGAGCCCCGAGTCCAAACCATGGAAAAGGGTCCAGAGTTTTCCACAGTTTTGGCCATGTATTCAAAATGTGCAAATTTCTCCAATACATTTATAAAAAAATTGTGAATCAGCAATTTTAAAAAATCTCCCTGAAGGATGAAGATGGGTTTGGAAATATTCAGGGGTGCGTTTCCTGAAATCAGATGCTAACTGGCATAGGTGGCCCCATCGACTGTGAATGGACGAACCATGTAAGTTGCGAACATCCGCCTTTGGGAAACGCACCGCAGAACATTGAGCAGGGATGCTGTTCGTGGAGTGAGCTTCTGATTCATATCGAGTTTCGTGAGGTCTCTGGGCTTTGTTTTGGAGTGGCATTTTTAAATAAGATTTTTAAATGGATGTTCTGGTGGTCTCACGCCAGGTCTCGGAGCCTTTTGAAAGAGTCCGAGTTTGAGTCTGTATGTGGAGTTTCGGTAGATCTTTCCCTCTCAGCCTGACGGGAAAATTGCTGCTGGCTCCTCCTTCAGGGCTGCCATTTTAACACGAAATGGCGAATCGATGACTCTGCCAGTTTTTTTCCGTCTTCCTCCTGAGCACATTAATGTGTGTGTGGGTGGGTGCACGTGCGTGTGTATGCGTGTGTGGTATTTCCCATTGGCTGGAGAACAGACCTTTGTGGAGCCTGTATACGACGCCTGTTCCAGCAGTGGGGAGCTTCTAATGAAAGCCAGGCCTTACTTGTTTCCGTAAGCAAGCCAAGAGCATAACTGAGCATGTGCGGCTCGCGCTTGTGTCTGCGTTACTGAGCAAAGCTTTTCTTGCTCGCGTCACTTTTGACGTGCACTTGGCCGCTGACTGTTTATGCCGCTTTGCTCAGCGTCACGGCACGATGGCTTTGAAAACGATTTATGCGCTTTTAAATTACACACAGTCAGCATTAATTTGGGGACATTTGCATGTGTCGGTCTGAGCCACATAAGAAATGAAGCTCTTTTTTAATCCCTCTGGCATATACTGCTGGGGGATATAGTCATGGGTACGGTTGTCTGCCCGTCAGTTCGTCCATCCTTCCATCTGCCCGTGAACATTTAGTTTCCGGAGCATAACTTGAAGACCGTGAAATATTTTTCCAGGAAACTCGGTGTGCACATCAATCATGACCTGAAGTGGTGCCTTTTGCTGATCCGAAGTGGACGACATGGGGCTGGGGGGGGATGTACCGTCTCTCCTCTGTCTAGGTTGTTGCTGCCCAAGAACTGCACTTAACATCTTGTTTTCATGTTCTGTGGCTGATGATGGACCTTGAATGTTGACATGGCTTTCACAAACCTTGCTGTGTGGATTTTTCATGGGCTGAAGATATTTATTTTTTTCTATCTTATGTGATGAGGAAGGTTCTCTGAGGTATACAAAGGGCAGCAGTTAACTCAGTTGGGATTAGACCAGGGGTTTGATACCTCAGTCCTGGGGAACTGTAATTCCTATAGATTTTTTGGATAACCGTTCAACCAACAGCTAAGTTGGTTTTTGGAACAAAGGTATGGGCAGAATCTATGAAATGTAGCTATTAAGTGTCAGAACTCATCAAAAACCTTCCAATACGGCGACCCTCCTGTACTAGAGATTGATATCCTTCATTTAACCAGCGAAGGGCAGTTTCGTTTGCACGTCTGTTCGACATGTAGCAAGAGAATTGAGTAACCCGGCGACAATGCCCATCTTGGATTCTTGTAGAGGGCGAGCGTTGGCGGAAAAATGCGTGAAGAAATCGAATATTTTTTTTCCAGAAGTTACAGTGAACGTCAGGTTTCAAATCAGCCATCCAAATTTGCTCTCTTTTCGAGTCACAAACGTTCCCCGAAACGGTTAAACCCCATAAATTCCTGGGAAATTGTTCAATTAATTAAGACGCTGGCGACTGAATTGCTACCAGCTGGTGGGTTTGCCGTGATTTGTTTAAACATCGGTCCCAGGGTCAGGGGAGTCGGGGAGGGATGCCGCTGTGTCTGCCTGATTGTTTAGGTAAGAACTAAGAGGCATTCGATACCCCCGATATTTTTTCTTCTTTTTTTCCTTTCCTCCCCGAGTCGCTTGAAGAGAGAGCTCCGGGAGAGAGAGAGAGCCGGAATGTTGTTGGAATGAAGTTTTAGCAAATGTTGTAATGCAGCTCGTATAACAGTGACTCCCAAACTGGGTCCTGGTGCCCCCTGTGTTTGCTGGTCCTGGTGCCCCCTGTGTTTGCTGGTCCTGGTGGCCCCTGTTTTTGCTGGCCTTGGTGGCCCCTGTTTTTGCTGGCCCTGGTGGCCCCTGTTTTTGCTGGCCCTGGTGGCCCCTGTGTTTGCTGGCCCTGGTGGCCCCTGTGTTTGCTGGCCCTGGTGGCCCCTGTTTTTGCTGGC
This sequence comes from Gymnothorax reevesii, assembly GCA_029721435.1. NCBI lineage: Eukaryota > Metazoa > Chordata > Actinopteri > Anguilliformes > Muraenidae > Gymnothorax > Gymnothorax reevesii. The sequence goes on along the minus strand of CM056593.1, from coordinate 31,506,418 downwards.
CCTGGTGGCCCCTGTTTTTGCTGGCCCTGGTGGCCCCTGTTTTTGCTGGTTTTTGTTCCAACCGCAATTGCAGGTTAAGTATTTTAATGAGCTGGGAGTTTGTCCTCTTGAGGTGTATTTCATGTTTGCAGCAGTGATTTACTGTCTTTAGCCGGAAATATCCATGCAGGCCATGAAGAGTAAAGGACTCCAAGTTACGGTGTTAAAATGTTTATATTATATGCAATTTCAGGGAACAACAATTTTTAAATGGATCAAATTAGACTGAGAAAATCCGTAAGCTCCTAATTAGGCTGCTGAACTCAGGTATTGACAGTTCTTTCAAAATAGCTTGCTTAAACTTAATATCATAAACAGTACACCAAACAGGTTTGACTATTGAATGCTTGCCTCATCAGTAGTTATTTTTTCGCGACCGTGTGACCTCAGGGTCACCAGTTGGGAAGCTGCTGATCGTTTACTTTGTTGGGCTCTTCTTTTTTTTCTCGTCTTATTATGCAGTTGCTTCTAATGTATCACAATGTGTTTTTTTTTTTTCTTCATGGGGAAGTGTGGATATCTGCTCTGATGCAGCTTCAGAGGATTAATAAATGCTGTGAACAGAAATTCTCCGCATGAAGACTTATTGACAGCTTGTTAAGATCCTAAGATTGCACTTGCAGTTGGAAGACAAGCCAGTGTGCACAGGGGGCGCCAGGACTGAGTTTGGGAACCACTGCTGTGGAAAACTCTCAGTGAGGGGACAACCTTTTCTACATTCCCATAAACAGTTACAATCGTCACGTTGGTGAAATATTGTACAATTTAAAATGCGGCAGAACTTAAAATCTGGGCTTAATGATTAAATGGCGTTTAAATCAGATGATGAGAGCTGCTCACTCAATGAGGTCATGTCATTTGTTCTAAGGTGGAGACGATGGATTTGTGTTTCCTGCGTAGGCGGTGGAGCCGTGTGTGTAAGCACTTCATCCCAAAAATGTTTGTTACTCTAAGCCAAATGTATGGCTATATTCTTAACGAAAGCAGACAAAGTAAGATCCATACTTATGGCTGCATCAAAATAGCTGGCTGACAGTAGACCACTCGGAAGCGTGCGCGCTCCTAAACCTGTCGAACTTTCGACCAGAAATCGCGCAAACGTACTGTGAAACACAGGGACAGGTATCACACTGGGCTGGCAGTAGCCAGTTTTTGCCAAACTCTTGCCTGTCCATGCCGCTTGTGTCTGTGATGAGCAACAATGAATTACAGCTTCTTACTATTTATGAAACTATTGTTTACCCCTGGTTAACAGCATACGCATGAATGCTAAACTTGTTTAAATAGTATTGTTTGAAATTTAAGTCTGTTATTGAAGCACAGCTGTTGCCTTTTATCACAAACTGGCAGACATTATTGAAAAAGTTGCTGACCCCTGCGCTAAGCTGTTGTTTTAGCGCGTAATTATTGATGTACAAGGGTGGCTGAGTGCGAGGGGAGCTGCGAGGCTAATGCTAGCTGACATTTGCATCGCTGTGTTTATTTTGCAAGTTTGCACCACCTGGCGCCCTTCTACTTTTATTCTGGAATATTCCTATAGATAAACTACCACAAAGCGCTGAGTTCTGAGAAATGGTGTGTCAGAGGTGCCACAGCCTAGAATGTTCTTGTTGCATGGTCCTTAAACGGTAACTAATGCGCCAGTCATCATGCCAACACAAAACGGTGTTTTGATTTCATTTAAAGACTCATGGAGTTCAGTTTCACGAAGGCTCTCCTCAGAAGTGGGCTTTCCTCAAGTTCTGAACGTTTAAAGTCTGCTTCTGTCCAGAATTGTTGTTTCAGAGATGGCGGGAATGTTAATTGTGGAATTAAAATTTTTCATGTTAAATTTTCAGTGTGCAGTCAGCTGTGTGAGAGTGCCTGTGTAAGCCAGCTGTGTGAGAGTCTTGGTAATTGAGTACAGTGAAGTTATTGTAGGAAAAATAATTAGGTAAACCAATCTAATGCCTTTTAACTGGAAGACCAGGGGTGCATTGTTTGCATGCAGTTGACCTGAAGGATTAAAGGTGCATTGATGAGGCTTCAGGCGCTTCAGTTCACTGAAACTCTTCTCTCAAAGATGCCGAAAGATTTCTGAACAAGTGATGGAAGAGGAAGATTGATTTGATTTGAGAACTTTGTCTTGGCCCCTTAAGCTTTTCTAGCATGAAGGACAAGCTGTAAAGACCAGCCTCACGGCACTGGTTCTGGTACGGCACAGGCGCTGGTACGGCACTGGTTCTGGTACGGCACTGGCGCTGGTACGGCACTGGCTCTGGTACGGCACTGGCTCTGGTACGGCACTGGCTCTGGTACGGCACTGGCTCTGGTACGGCACTGGCGCTGGTAAGGCACTGGCGCTGGTACGGCACTGGCGCTGGTAGGCACTGGTTCTGGCACGGCACTGGCACTGGCTCTGGTACGGCACTGGCACTGGCACTGGTACGGCACTGGCTCTGGTACGGCACTGGCTCTGGTACGGCACTGGCACTGGTAAGGCACTGGCACTGGTAAGGCACTGGCTCTGGTACGGCACTGGCGCTGGTACAGCACTGGCTCTGGTACGGCACTGGCACTGGTACGGCACTGGCTCTGATACGGCACTGGCGCTGGTACGGCACTGGTGCTGACTGCCCACTGCTGGATCAGAAAGTGTTTTTAATCCTGGAGGGGAAGATGAAGTTTTGAGTGTTTGCAGAAAGAGGGGGAGACCTGTTTGGTTTCGGGGGTTGAGAGAAGGTGGAGTGTGTGTTTGGTATTCAGAGAGAGAAAGGTGAGGGTGTTTGTTCGGTATTTACGGAGAGAAGAGGGGGGGGGGGTGTTTAGCAGAGGTTTGAAATTCGAGAGCTGGAAGGTAGAAGTCCTGCCCTGTTTATTTTTCTTCCAAAATCTCAGCCAGCTAAACCTCCTCACTGCAGAATCATGCCAGTAAGCAAATGACTGGGATAAGATTACTGAGGAAGCCTTGAGCTCAGGGGATGGACACTTCACACCTCTGGTGTTAGTGCTCCACAGAGGGTGTCAGTTTCTCTCTCTCTCTCTCTCTCTCTCTCTCGCCCCATGTCGGTGTGGGTGCGGGGCCTTCTCTTTTTGGAGCGTCCTGCAGCCTGACGCAGGTTTTACCGCTCGCTGGGAGTCTGGGAGCTGGAAATTCAACACGTTCCACGCCCTCCTGGACATTCTGCTCGCTCGCATCTTCCATCAAAACCAAACCATTTTACTACCCGCAGAATCGTGATTTCAGCGAAACATTCTCCATCTTAGTTGTTAAAACCAGGACTAAGGACGGCTTTTCATTTTTCCTTGCATGTCTTTTCTGGGATTTTGCATCTCTCATTCCACAGTATTGCAATATTATTATAATATATATATAATATATATATTAATATATATTATAATATATATTATATAATATATAATATATAATTATATATATTATAATATATAATATTTCGGCAAGGCGAATTAAAGAAGCATGGAGTTAATTTCTGATACGATGGGTGGAGGGGGTGGGTCTGGCCGCCCCGTCCCGTCCTGAGACACCGTAATGGATTTTTGTTTGGCCGGCAGGGCCGTGACACAAAGCTTGCACTGTGTGCGCTCCTGATTTACGAGCCAGCAGCCTTGCGCTGCAGTTTAGGAGGTGCGCGACTCAGGAAATTGTTGGCCTCTGCTGCGACACGCTTTCACTGAAGACGCACCATTCACCAGCCCTTAATTGCCGGTTTTAAATGGCTTGTTGGTAATTACCGCATAGACGCAATAACGGCATAATGGTGGGGTTCATGTGAACTCCGTGCCACACCAGACTCGACTGCTGGGATAGAGTTTGCGTATGGACACCTGACAGTGCTGTTTTCTCACCCCTGTGGTCATGCGTTTTTTTTTTTTTTTTTTTCAACCAGGTATCGCATTTACGGGTTTGTCCCCTCTGACAGGTCGAGTGCTGCTGTAAACATGTGTAAACATGGGTGTGCGTTCGCTCTGACAGGGGCTGTGAGACGGGTGTGCGTTCGCTCTGACACGGGCTGTGAGACGGGTGTGCGTTCGCTCTGACACGGGCTGTGAGACGGGTGTGCGTTCGCTCTGAGACGGGCTGTGAGACGGGTGTGCGTTCGCTCTGAGACGGGCTGTGAGACTGGTGTGCTTTCGCTCTGAGACGGGCTGTGAGACGGGTGTGCGTTCGCTCTGAGACGGGTGTGCGTTCGCTCTGAGACGGGCTGTGAGACGGGTGTGCTTTCGCTCTGACACGGGCTCTGAGACGGGTGTGCGTTCGCTCTGAGACGGGTGTGCGTTCGCTCTGAGACGGGCTGTGAGACGGGTGTGCGTTCGCTCTGAGACGGGTGTGCGTTCGCTCTGAGACGGGTGTGCGTTCGCTCTGAGACGGGCTGTGAGACGGGTGTGCGTTCGCTCTGAGACGGGCTGTGAGACGGGTGTGCTTTCGCTCTGAGATGGGTGTGCGTTCGCTCTGAGACGGGCTGTGAGACGGGTGTGCTTTCGCTCTGACACGGGTGTGCGTTCGCTCTGAGACGGGCTCTGAGACGGGTGTGCTTTCGCTCTGAGACGGGCTCTGAGACGGGTGTGCGTTCGCTCTGAGACGGGCTGTGAGACGGGTGTGCTTTCGCTCTGAGATGGGTGTGCGTTCGCTCTGACACGGGCTGTGAGACGGGTGTGCGTTCGCTCTGAGACGGGTGTGCGTTCGCTCTGAGACGGGTGTGCGGGTGTGCGTTCGCTCTGACACGGGCTGTGAGACGGGTGTGCGTTCGCTCTGACACGGGCTGTGAGACGGGTGTGCGTTCGCTCTGAGACGGGCTGTGAGACGGGTGTGCTTTCGCTCTGAGACGGGTGTGCGTTCGCTCTGAGACGGGTGTGCGGGTGTGCGTTCGCTCTGACACGGGCTGTGAGACGGGTGTGCGTTCGCTCTGAGACGGGCTGTGAGACGGGTGTGCGTTCGCTCTGAGACGGGCTGTGAGACGGGTGTGCTTTCGCTCTGAGACGGGTGTGCGTTCGCTCTGAGACGGGTGTGCGTTCGCTCTGAGACGGGTGTGCGTTCGCTCTGAGACGGGCTCTGAGACGGGTGTGCGTTCGCTCTGACACGGGCTCTGAGACGGGTGTGCGTTCGCTCTGACACGGGCTGTGAGACGGGTGTGCGTTCGCTCTGACACGGGCTGTGAGACGGGTGTGCGTTCGCTCTGACACGGGCTGTGAGACGGGTGTGCGTTCGCTCTGAGACGGGCTCTGAGACGGGTGTGCGTTCGCTCTGAGACGGGCTCTGAGACGGGTGTGCGTTCGCTCTGAGACGGGCTGTGAGACGGGTGTGCGTTCGCTCTGAGACGGGCTGTGAGACGGGTGTGCGTTCGCTCTGAGACTGTGAGTACTTGCTGGTTATTTGCTGTCTTTGTTTGTCATTTTATCTACTTATTTCTCCGTTTCCTAACTATTATTGACTTCTCTTCCTGGTCTTGGTCCGGAGGGAGGGAGGACTTTGTTAGATTTGCCGCAGATGGTTAACCCTTTCATCCCCAGCAGTGCCCAGTTCTCACTGCCGTTTCTCCCCTTGGCCTTCATTGACATTCTAACTAAATTTGTGGCTCTCTGTTCTTATTCCCGAGTGTTGAAAGAAACAGAACAAAAACAGTGCCAGCTCACTATTGGGGGAAAAATGCCAATCACACGAGTGCCACATGGCACTACTGGGGGTGAAAGGGTTAACCTGTCGGTTCCAGGGTTCACGTGTTCTTATGGGCAATTTTGGGTGTCCAGGTACTCTACTGTGCACTTCAGAGTGCGATAGATGTCCCCACACTGGATTATAGGTCCCAGTTTTTAGTCTACCTGCCGATCAATGTTTGAACCCAACTGGGCCATCACCAGGTAAATGACTTTCATGATGGTTTGAAAGGTGTGTATATGAACTGTTGGCCAATGATGACATACTGACATCGCTGTCAGTCATTTAAGGAGGCTATAGTGCATTTGCCATTCCACGATGCAGTCAAAAAACATTAAATAATCCAAACATGTGAATATGTATATTTCCAAGATGCATAATAGATAAATTGACCAACAAGCCATCTGCTCAGTGTCTGATAAAGACTGATAAGTGACAGAAGCAAACCGTTACTTGAAGCAACCCTGCGTATTTCAGAAAGTACTCAACACCATCTTGTGCAACCAGCCATATTGAACTATCTTTTGTCATAAAATAATAGGACAATCACACTATCCAACGCAATAACCTCTGGGCGAAGGGCGACGTTTCGTCATCATCACGCGACCGTTGTAGCAGACGACGGCTAATTAGGGGGAATGAAACCTCATTTATCTCATCTTTGAAAATAAAAATTCCACATTTTTGTATTTTACAACATCTCTTGACTAATTATGTTTGTATGAAACACCATTATGCATTATCCTCGAGTTCCCCTTTAACTGTGTGAGAAAATGCAGCTGACCGTTAAGGGGTTAAACCTCTGGGGGACATGATATTGAGGAAATGGGTTCGTTAGTTTCATTCTGCTGCAGCCTGTTTTGAAGGTCACCGCCCAAATGAAGCGTCTCAACTTTTTCCTCACGATTGTCCCTCAGTGCACTGAAAGTACGACAGGCTCGCTTAAATGTTCAGCTTCGGAGTTTCGTTAATCTCCTGATCAGATGGTACTCCTGCGCTCGCTAGTCCTGGTGCGCGAGGGGACAGTGCGTTGCCCCGTTGGGCTGTAGCGCTTACGAATCTCACACGTGCTTTTCAGGGCGAATAACAGGATCTCGCAGATCTCTGCGGAGCCGCTGCAGGCCTTCAGATCCCTGGAGACGCTGGACCTGAGTGGGAACATCATCGCCGAGCTGAAGGCCTCTTCCTTCCCTGTGCTGCCTTTAAAAAACCTGTGAGTCTGATTCACATCCTCAGAGTTAGATTCATTTGGTCTGATTTAGATGTTGATTAAACCTGCCAGTTTGATTCACTTAGTCTGATTTTAGTAAAAACTGTGCTTGATTCACTCTGCTCCTGTTGATAAAACCTGTCCGTTTGACTCACTCGGTCTCATTTAAATATAAACTGAGTGTTTGATTTACTCTGCACCTATTAAAGAACCAAGTGAGTTCGATTCACCCAATGCCCTCGCTTCCAGCTTCCTGAGCAATAACAGGATTTCCGTCCTTGAGCCCGGATGCTTCCACAACCTGTCGGCCACCCTGCAGGTGCTGAAGCTGAACCGGAACCGCCTCACCTCCGTCCCGCCAAAGATCTTCCAGCTGCCCAACCTGCTGCACCTGTGAGGGCCCCATCCCGACACCCCGCGCCTCGCAGGCAGGCCCTGTCCCTCAGGCTCCATTTTAGTCATGGGAGCATTTCTGTGATGCCAAGCCCTGTGTCCCTCAGTGTCCCCCTGTGTCCCTCAGTGTCCTCCTGTGTCCCTCAGTGTCACCCTTTTGCCCAGTGTCCCCGTGTCCCTCAGTGTCACCCTGTTGCCCAGTGTCCTCCTGTGTCCCTCAGTGTCACCCTGTTGCCCAGTGTCCCCCTGTGTCCCTCAGTGTCACCCTGTTGCCCAGTGTCCTCCTGTGTCCCTCAGTGTCACCCTGTTGCCCAGTGTCCTCCTGTGTCCCTCAGTGTCACCCTGTTGCCCAGTGTCCTCCTGTGTCCCTCAGTGTCACCCTGTGTGCCGTGTCCTCCTGTGTCCCTCAGTGTCACCCTGTTGCCCAGTGTCCTCCTGTGTCCCTCAGTGTCACCCTGTTGCCCAGTGTCCTCCTGTGTCCCTCAGTGTCACCCTGTGTGCCGTGTCCCCCTGTGTCCCTCAGTGTCACCCTGTTGCCCAGTGTCCTCCTGTGTCCCTCAGTGTCACCCTGTTGCCCAGTGTCCTCCTGTGTCCCTCAGTGTCACCCTGTTGCCCAGTGTCCTCCTGTGTCCCTCAGTGTCACCCTTTTGCCCAGTGTCCCCCTGTGTCCCTCAGTGTCACCCTGTGTGCCGTGTCCCCCTGTGTCCCTCAGTGTCACCCTGTTGCCCAGTGTCCTCCTGTGTCCTTGCGTCTCCCAGTGTGTGTCAGCGTCTCACGACCCCCAGTGTCCCCGAGTCCCCTGTTGCCCTGTGTGCCCATGTCCTCATCTCCCCTAGTGTCCCTCTTGTCCTGTGTTGCCCAGTGTCCCGTAAGACTCCTTTATTATCATTGCTAATGTGAACCAAGGAAGTGAATCACTGATTTGGAGCACATATGAATCACTTGTGGCGATGTGATTATGAATATGAATCACTGATGTGGAGCGCACATGAATCGCCTGTGGAGATGTGAGTAGTGAATATGAATCACTGATGTGGAGCACATATGAATCACTTGTGGCGATGTGATTATGAATATGAATCACTGATGTGGAGCACATATGAATCGCCTGTGGTGATGTGAGTTGTGAGTATGAATCACTGATGTGGAGCACATATGAATCACTTGTGGCGATGTGATTATGAATATGAATCACTGATTTGGAGCACATATGAATCGCCTGTGGAGATGTGAGTAGTGAATATGAATCACTGATGTGGAGCACATATGAATCGCCTGTGGAGATGTGAGTAGTGAATATGAATCACTGATGTGGAGCACATATGAATCGCCTGTGGAGATGTGAGTAGTGAATATGAATCACTGATGTGGAGCTGATGTGATGGGCTCTCTGCAGAGAGCTGATCCGGAACCGCGTGAGGCGGATCGACGGCCTGACGTTCCATGGGCTGCACTCCCTCCGGTCCCTGAGGATGCAGAGGAACGGGCTGAGCCGGCTCATGGACGGGGCGTTCTGGGGCCTCAGCAGCATGGAAAGCCTGTAAGAGCGCAGCACAGCCGCGCCCGCACACGTGCACTCCTGCAGTCGTTCATTCGCACTCAAACACACGTGCACACCTCCATTCATTCATTCGCACTGAAACAAACACACGTGCACACCTGCATTCATTCATTCGCACTGAAACAAACACACGTGCACACCTGCATTCATTTATTCGCACTCAAACAACCACACGTGCACACCTGCATTCATTCATTCGCACTCAAGCACACGTGCACACCTGCATTCATTCATTCGCACTGAAACAAACACACGTGCACACCTGCATTCATTCATTCGCACTCAAACACACACACACGTGCACACCTGCATTCATTTATTCGCACTCAAGCACGCGTGCACACCTGCATTCATTTATTCGCACTCAAACAAACACACGTGCACACCTGCATTCATTCATTTGCACTCAATCACACGTGCACACCTGCATTCATTCATTTGCTCTCAAACAAACACACGTGCACACCTGCATTCATTCATTCGCACTCAAGCAAACACACTTGCACACCTGCATTCATTCATTCGCTCTCAAGCACACATGCACACCTGCATTCATTCATTCGCACTGAAACAAACACACGTGCACACCTGCATTCATTCATTCGCACTCAAGCAAACACACTTGCACACCTGCATTCATTCATTCGCTCTCAAGCACACGTGCACACCTGCATTCATTCATTCGCACTGAAACAAGCACACGTGCACACCTGCATTCATTCATTCGCACTGAAACAAACACACGTGCACAACTGCATTCATTCATTCGCTCTCAAGCACACGTGCACACCTGCATTCATTCATTCGCACTGAAACAAGCACACGTGCACACCTGCATTCATTCATTCGCACTGAAACAAACACACGTGCACAACTGCATTCATTCATTCGCACTCAAGCACGCGTGCACACCTGCATTCATTTATTCGCACTCAAACAAACACACGTGCACACCTGCATTCATTCATTTGCACTCAATCACACGTGCACACCTGCATTCATTCATTTGCTCTCAAACAAACACACGTGCACACCTGCATTCATTCATTCGCACTCAAGCAAACACACTTGCACACCTGCATTCATTCATTCGCTCTCAAGCACACGTGCACACCTGCATTCATTCATTCGCACTGAAACAAACACACGTGCACACCTGCATTCATTCATTCGCACTGAAACAAACACACGTGCACACCTGCATTCATTCATTCGCTCTCAAGCACACGTGCACACCTGCATTCATTCATTCGCACTGAAACAAACACACGTGCACACCTGCATTCGTTCATTCGCACTGAAACAAACACACGTGCACACCTGCATTCATTCATTCGCACTGAAACAAACACACGTGCACACCTGCATTCATTCATTCGCACTGAAACAAACACACTTGCACACCTGCATTCTTTCATTCGCTCTGAAGCACACCTGCACACCTGCATTCATTCATTCGCACTGAAACAAACACACGTGCACACCTGCATTCATTCATTCGCACTGAAACAAACACACGTGCACACCTGCATTCGTTCATTCGCACTCAAGCAAACACATGTGCAGCAAACGCGCATGTGCACGCTTCGCAGGCCAGAATCGGTCGTTAGCGCACTGGTTCTCACGAGCCAGAAACGCGCTTGGAGAGTTCATGCACACTCACTTAGAAACGCCCAGTCGAGTTAAATTCATCCTCACGCGACGGAACTACACTCATCCTCAGAAACGGTTATCTGTAGTACAGAGGCAAACGAGAAGGTCCCGTACGCTCCTGGCTGTCTTAAACACAAACAGAAACAAACGAGAAGGTCCCGTACGCCCCTGGCTGTCTTAAACACAAACAGAAACAAACGAGGAGGTCCCGTACGCTCCTGGCTGTCTTAAACACAAACAGAGGCAAACGAGGAGGTCCCGTACGCTCCTGGCTGTCTTAAACACAAACACAAACGAGGAAGTCCCGTACGCTCCTGGCTGTCTTAAACACAAACAGAAACAAACGAGGAGGTCCCGTACGCTCCTGGCTGTCTTACACAAACACAAACGAGGAGGTCCCGTACGCTCCTGGCTGTCTTAAACACAAACACAAACGAGGAGGTCCCGTACGCTCCTGGCTGTCTTAAACACAAACACAAACGAGGAGGTCCCGTACGCTCCTGGCTGTCTTACACAAACACAAACGAGGAGGTCCCGTACGCTCCTGGCTGTCTTACACAAACACAAACGAGGAGGTCCCGTACGCTCCTGGCTGTCTTACACAAACACAAACGAGGAGGTCCCGTACGCTCCTGGCTGTCTTACACAAACACAAACGAGGAGGTCCCGTGCGCTCCTGGCTGTCTTACACAAACACAAACGAGGAGGTCTCGTGCGCTCCTGGCTGTCTTACACAAACACAAACGAGGAGGTCCCGTACGCTCCTGGCTGTCTTACACAAACACAAACGAGGAGGTCCCGTACGCTCCTGGCTGTCTTACACAAACACAAACGAGGAGGTCCCGTACGCTCCTGGCTGTCTTACACAAACACAAACGAGGAGGTCCCGTACGCTCCTGGCTGTCTTACACAAACACAAACGAGGAGGTCCCGTGCGCTCCTGGCTGTCTTACACAAACACAAACGAGGAGGTCTCGTGCGCTCCTGGCTGTCTTACACAAACACAAACGAGGAGGTCCCGTGCGCTCCTGGCTGTCTTAAACACAAACAGAAACAAACGAGAAGGTCCCGTACGCTCCTGGCTGTCTTAAACACAAACAGAGGCAAACGAGGAGGTCCCGTACGCTCCTGGCTGTCTTAAACACAAACACAAACGAGGAGGTCCCGTACGCTCCTGGCTGTCTTAAACACAAACACAAACGAGGAGGTCCCGTACGCTCCTGGCTGTCTTAAACACAAACACAAACGAGGAGGTCCCGTACGCTCCTGGCTGTCTTAAACACAAACACAAACGAGGAGGTCCCGTACGCTCCTGGCTGTCTTACACAAACAAACACGCACACAAACAAACACGCACATAAACACACACACAAACACACGCACACATAAACACGCACACACACAAACACACGCACACAAACGCGCACACACACACAAACACGCACGCACACACGCGCACACACAAACACGCGCACACACAAACACGCGAACGCACAAACGCGCACGCACACACGCACACACACACGCACACACACAAACACACGCACAAACACACGCACACAAACACAAACACGCACAGAAACACGCACACAAACACACGCACAAACACACACTCAAACACACACTCTGAACTGCCCTATTCCTCTTTTCCCATTTGCTACATCTCTTGTCTGCAAAGCAAAACCAACGCTTCTCTTGTTTCCGAAACATGGCATTTTATTACACGTAGCTCTCGCTTATACCATCTTATTATTTATGTCTCCCCCTTCCTGGGGGGGGGCATATTGTTTTTGCCTGAATTCCCGTTGGCGTCGGTGTTCCCATTTGTGTCCGGAGCATAAGTGAAACTGTGTGACCGATTCTCACCAAATTTGATATAGTGTCTCTCCATAACATGTAGATGTGCCTTTTCAGGGTTTGAACTGCTTTTGGATTTTATTTTTTCTGTTTTTATGGCAACCATTTGGACTTGGGCATATTGAAGGGTGGGACTCGTTTCGGACCATAACTCTAAAATGTGAAATGGGGGAAGGGGGAGACATCTGTTTTTACGTGTTTTACATTACATTTGTATTGAGCATTACTGTAGTATATAATGTCAGTACCTGCTGTGCAGATGGCTGTTTTGTTTGGCTTGCAGGCAGCTGGACTACAATAACCTGACGGAGGTGAGTAAGGGCTGGCTGTACGGCCTGCTCGCCCTGCAGTGGCTCCACCTCGCCCACAACGCCATCGTCCGCATTCGGCCGGACGCCTGGGAGTTCTGTCAGAAGCTCAGTGTGCTGTGAGTGCCCCTCGTCTCGAGAGCCTTCCTCACCCATCCTCGCCACCGCCTTCACCTCCCCTCCGTCACACATTTGCACACCGTCACCGTCTTTACCCCAGACTTCTGCCAAACCATCTCACCCTTCTCCTGCTAGCTTGGGATATGAGGTGATTGACTGCGGTTCATTTTGCCACTGGGTTTGAAAAGGTGAAATTCTCCATTGGAGCCCATTCACAACTGTATTTGAAATTGCAGAATTGTGCCATTTTAAATTGTCCTTTTTAATTTAGAAATGCTAAAATCTCACTTATAATGGGGAAAAAAAATCCCAAATTTAAAAGATATGAGTCTCTGTCCTGCTGTCCTTTCAGTGAGATTCCACAGTGAGATACCTCTCACCCCAGACCAGCATTATGTTACATTATGTGTATTGGTTTTGTGTTCATTTTATTTGAACCATTACTGTGCTCCAACCACCAATTTGTAAACCCTTCTCAAACACCTCAGTCAGTCGGATTTGGGTCCCCTCTCAGCTGCAGCATGAGCTCTTGTGTTTAGGTCTATCCTCTGACAAGCTGTTGTGTTTTGCAGGGTACTTGGCTTTAACTGGTTACTGTTTCTCTGAGCCGTTGGGGACTTCAGCTCTAACAGACAGTTTCAGTTTTTTATGGAGCCCTGCACTGGGTCGCACCAGCTGTTTCTGTGTTTTGCAGACACCTCTGCTCTAACAGGCTGTTTGTTTCTGTGTTTTGCAGAGACCTCTGCTCTAACAGGCTGTTTGTTTCTGTGTTTTGCAGAGACCTCAGCTCTAACAGGCTGTTTGTTTCTGTGTTTTGTAGAGACCTCAGCTCTAACGGGCTGTTTGTTTCTGTGTTTTGTAGAGACCTCAGCTCTAACAGGCTGTTTGTTTCTGTGTTTTGTAGAGACCTCAGCTCTAATGGGTTGTTTGTTTCTGTGTTTTGTAGAGACCTCAGCTCTAACAGGCTGTTTGTTTCTGTGTTTTGCAGAGACCTCAGCTCTAACGGGCTGTTTGTTTCTGTGTTTTGTAGAGACCTCAGCTCTAACAGGCTGTTTGTTTCTGTGTTTTGTAGAGACCTCAGCTCTAACAGGCTGTTTTTTCTGTGTTTTGCAGAGACCTCAGCTCTAACGGGCTGTTTGTTTCTGTGTTTTGTAGAGACCTCAGCTCTAACCGGCTGTTTTTTCTGTGTTTTGCAGAGACCTCAGCTCTAACAGGCTGTTTGTTTATGTGTTTTGTAGAGACCTCAGCTCTAACAGGCTGTTTGTTTCTGTGTTTTGTAGAGACCTCAGCTCTAACAGGCTGTTTGTTTCTGTGTTTTGCAGAGACCTCAGCTCTAACAGGCTGGTTCGCTTGGAAGAGTCCAGTTTTGTGGGTCTCAGCCTTCTCCATGAGCTCCACATTGACAACAACCAAATCAGCTTCGTGGCCGATGGGGCGTTTCGTGGCCTTTCTCAGCTACAGACCCTGTGAGTCTCCTGTCCTGGGGTTTGGGTGGAGAACAAGGGATTGGATGAGTCAGATGGTTTGTGGACCGTAGTCCTGTTGTGCAGTCCAGTGCTACAATGTGATGATATATTGTCGTTATATGGGGTAAAGCAAGACTAATGGCGTAGCAAGCAGTTGTGCGTGATTGTGTGTATATGTACACTTTTGCTCAAAAGTTTGGGATCACTTGGAAATTTTCTTGTTATCCACGGAAACACACATGAAATTAGTCTGAATAGGAAATAAAGCAAATGAACAGAACATGCTGACATTGTCTGAGTTAGAAATTATGTTTTAAAAAAAAAAAAAAAACCACCTTCACTGTTGATACTGAAACTGGTGTTTGACGGGAACTATTTAGCGCTAGTTGACACCCTGTGAGGTGTCTTTGTCTTAAACTACACACTCTCAGATATTTGTCTTCTTGCACAGTTGTGCATCGGGGCCTCCCACTCCTTTTTTCTGTCCTTGTTAGTGCCAGTTTGTGCTGCTCTCTGAATTGAGTAGTACCACAGCATGGTAAGAGATTTTAAGTTTTCAATTTCTCACATTGAATAGCCTTCTTTTCTAAGCACAACAATAGACTGACGGGTCTCTAAAGGAAGTTCTTTCTTTCTGGCCATTTTGAGCCTGTAAACAAACAAACAACTGCTGATGCTTCAGGTACTAAACCAACCTCAAGAATGCCAGGCTCCATTTTGTGCTCCCTTATTAGTTCAACTGTTTTCAGCTGTGCAACACATTTGCAGAGGGGTTTTCTAATAATCAATTAGCCTTATAAAATGCTTAACTTGGATTAGCAGCCATAGCAGGAGATTGATGCAGAGGACTGACAGTCGCTGATTATAGGCCTCTATGCAAAAATGTAGATCATTCTTTGAAAATCATCTGATTAATTTTAATCGTTTGTGAAATGGATAAAAATGTCTGTGAAATGCATGAAAATGTATTTTTCTTTGGAAAACAAAGAAATGTGCAAGTGATTCCAAACTTATGAGCGGTAGTGTATAGGTGTGTGCGTGTGCGTGTGCGTGTGCGTGTGCGTGTGCGTGTGTGCTTCGCGAATTCAGGTTACCCACCAGACCGTGCTGCCTAATTTGAAGTTCACTGGTCAGCATATGCTGCATTTTAACTTCTTGGATTTTATTTTGTGTCTAATACTACATCATCCTGGACCAAGTCATTGTAAAACCAACAGTCCTGGTTTATGATTGTCGCATGTCTGTCCCCGAATCCACTGCACTGTCATGTCGTCTGTTCAAAAGTACCTGGGAGGAATGCAGCCTTGGAGGCAGTGCCACTGGCTCTCCTCGCGTTTCTGCCAATCACTGAAGTTAGTGTTCGGCGAAAGAATTTATCGTTTCTCAAGGCCCGAAGTGGCTACTGTGTGGATAGAAACCTCAAATAACGACAGGATCTGCGACACTATTGGAGGCCACTCTGACTTCTGTCATTAAGGTTAAAGGGATTCACTGATTAACTGCAGCAGGAAGTAATGAAATTGTCACTCTCCCTATTGGCTGGAAGTACTCTGCCGAGCAGACTGCTGTTTAAACAAAGAAAAAGAACTAGAACGTCATCTGAAATGTACTTTGCGCGTACGCTGAGGTCTCGGCATTCAGGCCAGGCCAGCTGGGAGTTAAACCCATTCCCCCTACCAGACCTGAAACCGTTTTCTCCAGGATTTAAATGGAACCAAATGTTGGCTCTTTGTGAGAGGTCAGGAGGAGATTGGGGGGGGGGGGGGGGGGGGGGGGTTACTTCGCTTCAGGCATGTAATTTGTTAGCTGGAATACTGGAGAGGAAAGGGCCCCTTTAGAAGGCATTTATGTTAAACCAGTGGTCCTAAAATTCAGCCCTCAGGAGGGCAGTCAGGGGAAACCCCACGTGTTTACTGGGGTTTTTTTGACTGTATTTGTGTTTCCGGAACGCTGAGACAGTTATTGTAGCCCCCAGACGAAGTCGGGCGGCGACAGAGGATTCATACTTGTTATCTTCGCCACGTCCGTAGACACTTTAATGTGGACGCTGTACAGGTCATCATTTTTGACCAATTACTTTTATATTTGGCATGGACATGTTAAACTTCACTGATGACACTTATCGATTTTGGTTGTCATGGCGACAATATTGGCCGAATAATACGCAACAAAAGGGAGAAGCGGGCTTTCGGGGCTATACCCATGCGGTCACGGTCGACCAGACTGTCTAGTTTTCTCCATTGGGCGCGTTAAATACTAAATATTATTTACCCACTGAAGCCACATTGTCTGAAATGGAGAAAACCCATGTCCACATTATGATGTATTGCGAAGACTTTCATTCAAGGAAGAAGCAAATATTCGACCGACTGCCTTTGACGGATTAGTCAGCTTCTAATTGTTTGAAGTGTTGCAATAGCCCCAAAATAAACTCGTGATTTTGTTGCGATTGACAAATTTGCAGACGAGGCAAATAATCGCGAGCCAAACTTGCTTTGTGTGGGAAAAAATGTCACCTGTACGGCTATGTAATTAGGAACTTATTAATTCACCATTGTCTTTAAGTTCATTAAAAATGTGCACCATTTCTGCTAATCCTTTTACAGATGTTTGCTGTAAAGCACAATGTTTATTCTGACCTATAGCTACACGTATTTCTGACAATGTGGCCAGCGGATAAATGATCGAGTTAGACATGAAGCAAATCTACTTAGGGGTCATTCCATGTCAAATCAACCAATGGCAGAAAAGTTGATGTCTCAGAATTTCTTCAAATTTTAACCAGTTGTGAAGTGACCATATTTGAGAACATCTGCAAATTTTCTAAGGGTTCTGATGTAAATTGTGACCCTCAGCCCCATAAATATGAGAGGGGGGTGCATGCGCAAAATCGCACCCCTTATTCTGAACAGGTTTTCAAACGCCTGTAACTGGAAAGATATACAACTTAGACGGCTGAAATTTGGTAATCCCACAGATATTTTTAGCTGCCACCAAGCAGCTCTATGAACGCTTCTGTTTGAAGGGTCAGTAATAGACAAAGTATGATAGTTACTTGCTCCATGAACTACAGAGTGGTAGTTAGGGTGTCTGACAATATATGGCAGCAATTTGAAATACGTAGGTAAAATATAACAGGCCAAAAGAGACCAACAAAATCGTTCTCGTAAAAAGTAAAAATGCCTTTTTTCCAATTTGGGGCAGCCAAAATAACCATATTTATTTGATCAAACTCTGCCAAATTTTGGCCAGGTATTCTTTACATAAATATCTGTGGGATTACCAAATTTCAGCCGTCTAAGTTGTATATCTTTCCAGTTACAGGCATTTGAAAACCTGTTCAGAATAAGGGGTGCGATTTTGCGCATGCACCCCCCTCTCATATTTATGGGGCTGAGGGTCACAATTTACATCAAAACCCTTAGAAAATTTGCAGATGTTCTCAAATATGGTCACTTCACAACTGGCTAAAATTTAAAGAAATTCTGAGACATCAATTTTTTCACTTTTGAGAAAATTGCTAGATTTGACATGGAACGACCCTTCGGAAAAATGACCAGCTGTATGAAGTTGTTGCAGTTGCAGCTGGAACAAGAACTTGCACATTCAGGATTCCTCGGGCCGCTGTAAACCACTGTGCTATACCACTTCCATCAAATTACATTCATTTCAGATGGTTGTTTTTTTTCCCCCAGATATTAATTCCTTTGTCTTTTTTCATTATCCATGAATTTTTCATTTTCTGTCCTTATATCATCGTGAAACATAATGGGGCAGGTTCCCAGATATATTTTAGGCCTGTTCCTGAACACAGTAGAACTTAAAAAGGTTCAACTCCTCACAATACTCACTTTAGTCCTTGAATGAGTGATTCCCCATCTTTGTTTGACCAGCCTTTCTGTTTCTTACTTTTTTTTTTTGGTAACTGCTTTGCCTCCTCTCCAGGGTTCTGGTAATCCCCCTGACCTCAGAATCTGAACATAAGGGACCCTTAACTGCAAGACAAAGTAGTCAATAGTCTAAAGTGCTGAAATTCTGAAGTTCCCTCTTGGGATATTGTTGAGGCCCTATGAACCAGAGAACATAAAATATATTTTACCCTCTCAGGGTTTCTGTTTGTTCAAAGCTGTGCCAGGTCTATGAAGACCTACTGTTCTAGTATTGAGTAGGTGGGGATTAAACTGGTGTATTTTCTTTTTTAGGGATTTAAAAAGTAATGAAATCTCCTGGACTGTGGAAGACATGAACGGGCCGTTTTCCGCACTTGACAAGCTGAGAAAGCTGTGAGTTCTGGGGTTTGAAGTGCTTGTATTGTTATCTGGTGCTCATGCTATGCTTGGATGTGAAAAGCATTTGTTTGCTACTTTGAGGCCTTTCAGGTCTGCAAGAGCATCCAATTTGCTAAATTCAGCATATCATCTGCATAATAGTGGGAGTTGAGACAATGCGTGTGTAACTTTCCCTAATGGGTGCATGTATTAGAATGGGAGAGGTCCAAGCACTGGACCTTGTCACCTAAGCTAGAGATTGTAGTATCTAGGAAGAAAGCATAGAGTAATTTGAACTTTTCCTTTCAGGTTCCTTCAAGGTAATCGGATCCGTTCAGTCACCAAGAAGTCTTTCTCTGGTTTAGAAACACTCGAGCACCTGTGAGTAGACCACAGTTTATTTTTCCCTCATAGCAGATAATTTTTCAAACCTGACAAACTGATTTACAAAAAATCGGAAGGCAAGGAAATGTGTGAAAGATCTGCTGTTAGTTCTTGTGGCCTGCTATTGCACTCTAGGAGGCATGGGTCAGTCCCTGGTGTGATGTATCGATTGGTCTGAAATGATTGAAGCCTTTCAGCGGAGATAATGGAGCAGGGGCCCAAGTGTTGAGTCCGAACCCGGCTTTACAGGATGTGGCTCTCGATTACAGTTCAGCTCAGCTTTCTCACTGGTTGGAAAAACATGGAGCCATACAGGTGTTTAGTATTACTAGTAAATTCGGGGAAATGTTTCATGTGGCATTTAAACCAAACAAAGAAATTGATGTAAGTTGGACTCAACCGCAGTGAATATATCCAGAGATGTGACTCAGGCCTCTTTCTACAGAGATCTGAGCAACAATGCAATCATGTCCATCCAAGGGAATGCCTTCTTGCAAATCAAGCATCTTCAGGAACTGTGAGTATATATCTGTTTTGGTACATCATCCTCATTGCTGTGTAGGCAATTAGAAATGTTCTTGAACAAAACTGTGAACACGTTTTTCTTAATTCCCATGATTTAATGGCATTTTTCCTGGGACTAAATGAGGTGTATTGCAGAACTTCGTTTACATGTCACTGTGGTGTAGTATGAGTGTTGCTTATAGCGGTGTACAGAATTATCACTAAACTCGCGTCAGACGCCCTGCTTTGTGTGTGAAGTTGTCCCCTGGTTACCTCGCTTAATGTCCTGTTCTGCGTGTGACATTGTTTCCTGGTTACCCCACCTGATGTCCTGCCCTGTGTGTGACTTTGTCCCCTGGTTACCCCACCTGAGTCCCTGCTCTGTGTGTGACATTGTCCCCTGGTTATCCCACCTGATTCTCTGCTCTGTGTGTTACGTTGTCCCCTGGTTACCCCACCTGAGTCCCTGCTCTGTCTGAGACATTGTCCCCTGGTTACCCCGCCTGATGCCCTGCCCTGTGTGTGACTTTGTCCCCTGGTTACCCCACCTGAGTCCCTGCTCTGTGTGTGACGTTGTCCCCTGGTTACCCCGCTGACTCCCTGCTCTGTGTGTGACATTGTCCCCTGGTTACCCCGCTGACTCCCTGCTCTGTGTGTGACATTGTCCCCTGGTTATCCCACCTGATTCTCTGCTCTGTGTGTTACGTTGTCCCCTGGTTACCCCACCTGATGCCCTGCTTTGTGTGTGACGTTGTTCCCCAGTTACCCCACCTGATGTCCTGCTCTGTGTGAGACATTGTCCCCTGGTTACCCCGCTGACTCCCTGCTCTGTGTGAGATGTTGTCCCCTGGTTACCCCGCTGACTCCCTGTTCTGTGTGTGATGTTGTCCCCTGCTTACCACGCTGACTCCCTGCTCTGTGTGAGATGTTGTCTCCTAGTTACCCCGCTGACTTCCTGCTCTGTGTGAGATGTTGTCCCCTGGTTACCCAGCTGACACCCTGTTCTGTGTGTGACGTTACCCCACCACTGACTCCCTGTTCCTTGCCCGGCAGAATCTTAAACACCTCCAGTTTGCTGTGCGACTGCCAGCTGAAGTGGCTGCCCGGCTGGGTGAGGGAGCGCGGATTCGGCGCCCTCATTAATGCCAGCTGTGCCCATCCTCTGACACTCAAGGGCAGGAGCGTCTTCAGCGTTGGCCTGGAGGACTTTGTGTGTGGTGAGAAACTGCTCTCCTCTCCCCATCACGCCGGTGCCACACCGGTCGTCTGCACTAGGATCATCAGCAGCCTGAGTTTGGCAAACCTGATGTGATCCTAATAGGAACTCCAATACTCCTAAGCTGCTTTGGAGTGAGCTGTGATTGGTCAGGGTTTCACTGCTGACCTGCAGGATGGTAGATCTCCAGGAACAGGGCTTGGAAGCCGCTGTCTTAAAGTAATGGTGGAAAATTGCCAAATGTTGACTGGTATTCAGTATGTGGGTTAAGTTGAAATGAATTTATTCAAATGGTAAACCCATCAGTCTATCTGAACAGACTTTTCTAGTAGAATCTGCAAATATTTGTCAGAACATCTAATAAGTGTGGCTGGTGTGCAATTATTTCTTTAAGCCTCTCTTGGATAGAGTGGGGGAATACTGATTTTCCATACTGAGGCTGCAGGACAGTGTGTTCAGGTGTAAAAATGGAAAAACATAATTTAGATTTTTCTAATTAATTGTGGAAAGCGGTGGATCTGGAAGAGGGGCTGCAGTGTAGTGAAGGACTGTGCTGGTCCTCTATACAGATACACTGCTACTGCTGTGCAACAAGGAACATGTATCTCAAATCGCTTCAGTTTAAAGTAATTGTTGTAATTTTTGGGGCAGAGACTTTTTCCTGCTTTGTATCAACACCCTCTTATTGCATATTTGTGATCGACTTATGCGTGAAACACATATGCTGTGTTTCTGTTAATCGTGTAAGAAGGGCGTTAGTTTATACCCCATGATAAGTGTGGAAATACCCAACTTAGCCACATTGTTTTATAAAACTGCTTTGTGCTAAATGTTTTTAACGTCTGGAGTGTAAGTGTTACGTTTCATGCGGCGCGCAGATGATTTCCCGAAGCCGCAGATCACCGTGCAGCCGGAGACACAGTCGGCACTGCGGGGCTCCAACGTGACGTTCGTGTGCTCGGCGGCCAGCTCCAGCGACTCGCCCATGACCTTCGCCTGGAAGAAGGACAACGAGGCTCTGACCGACGGCGAGGTGCGTGTGCTGCGTCCCATTACTTCTGTCCTAGCCTGTGTTTCTGCTTTACTCCTGAAGGGCAGCCTGACACCTGACTTTCACACCAAACTTCCAGTCAAGCCGTACTTTTTGTGCATTTGTGCTAATTTCTTTTCTTTTAATTCTCGATGAGCAGAAAACTTCACCATGACCCCAAATAAAAGTGCTAATAAAGATTAGCGTGTTCTGCAGGCTTTTTTCATTAATTATTGCAGCTCATTGGTGCGCAGTATAAATCTGTGTATATTTAGAAAAAGGACAACACTGAAGCAAATGCATTCAAATGCTCTAAAAACTGCAATAATGGCCTTCAGATCTGGTTCAGAAAGTGAAATATTTTGTGACTTTCAGCTGGGACTTTCAAATTGACGCAAATGATTGCTCAGATGGTGCTACCAATCGGTGAAATCAGCAGCAGGGTTCCTGTGGGTGCTGGAAATTGTTGAAAATTCCTGAATTTTCATCTGCCATTTTCAAGCTTTGAAAATTGTTTGGATTTTGAATTTGGTGCTTGAAATTGTAACGTTATTTTCATTTGTTTGCAGTTAGATAAAAGTGCAGTTTACCACAGCATCGAGGGTCTTGAAAAGCTTGAAAATGCATTTTGAAAGTGCTTTAAAAGTTCTAGAATTTAACTTCGGAGCAGGTGTTTTGGGTTGAAGAGATGTGCGGAAGAAACGCCTGGCCGGGCCTGTTAGCCTGTTGCTAATCGATTAGCTTTACTGCTGTTGCCCAGGTGCACAACCAGGCACACATGCGCGCCCTGCCGGGAGACGTCACCGAATACACCACCACTCTGCGGCTCCGGAACGTCGACTTCGCCAGCGAGGGCCGCTACCAGTGCGTCATCTCCAACCACTTCGGCTCGTCTTACTCCAGCAAGGCCAAACTCACCGTCAACAGTAAGCACACCGTGTGGGGAATGTCCTCTTTTCTGGTTTCATTTTTTTTCAATCAATGACGCTGCCATCGCCGAAGATGCCATTGGCCCTTCTCCTTGACTACCTCTGAACAGTTTGCACCACCTACAGATACAGCTGTTCCTCTTAGCGGTGGGTGTAGTTCTGCTCCGCCTTCCTGCTATTGCCCTTGAGGGCTTTGTGGGCACGGTAGGCTAATGTTAGGTTGCTCGACTGCTAACTGAAGAGTCGTAGGTTCAAGGCGCCAGTGGGGCTTGGGATTCTGACATTTGATCTGGAGAGGTGAAGCTGAGAAGAATTCTGCTGTCAGGCTTTCAACCCCCGAATGGCCTTAGGAGCTGTACCCCTATTCCTCAATATCCCTCCTCACGAGCAACTGTTATATCTGGAATATTCTCCTAGGGCATCGTTGAGGAAAAAAAGCAACATTGTCGAAGGAATTTCTCTGGCTAAATAAAGATAAAAAAATTAAGAAATCACTTGTCTGTTTTGGCGCTGTAGCTACGTTGTACTCCCCATGTCCAGGGAGCGTCACAAAATAACCAGCTTGTTACTTTAATGAATGTGCACGTTTCTGTGTGGCCATGGTTGCAGTTTGACGGAATGTTAAGTATTTCTTTCATTGTTTTCGTGTTCTTCCGCCCTCTCCGCAGTGCTCCCGTCCTTCACCAAGATGCCGATGGACCTAACGGCGCGGGCGGGGGCGACAGCCCGGCTGGAGTGTGCGGCAGGGGGACACCCGTCCCCGCAGATCGCCTGGCAGAAGGACGGGGGGACGGACTTTCCTGCTGCCCGCGAGCGCCGCATGCACGTCATGCCCGAGGACGACGTCTTCTTCATCGTGGACGTGAAGACGGAGGACATTGGCGTGTATAGCTGCACGGCGCAAAACAGCGCTGGGGCCATATTGGCTAATGCCACGCTCACCGTCCTGGGTACTGCTCCTGAGCTCACTGGGCATCGTTTGATCCTTGATTGGACTCAACCTTGTAATCAGATCGCTTGTGATTCTGAACTCACTGTAAAAAAAAAAAAAAAAAAAAAACCAAATCTGGGCTCTGGAGACCTCACAGCCGTCACAAACTGCAAACGGACACGAGGGGCCCCATAACATAAACCATGTTAAGGCCAATCGAGTTACGGAAGCATGGAAGGAGGGAGGGGCGGGCTACCTCTGTTCTGTTTGACTTTGAATGTCAATAGAAGTGACGTCACCCAAACTTGCATAGTGCACGGTTAAACTAGCTAGTAGTCATGCAGCATCACACTGACTGTTGTGCTAATGGTGTACTTTAACAGCGCTTATGTCCCAAATCCCAGCTTGTTATCAGTTTGGGGTAGAGATTGGCAAGTAATGGTTTGACGATGAAGAAGGCCTTTCTTGGAAAAATTTGCTCTTTCTTTTTGAGTGTTTTGTTGGTGGGAATTTGTGAATTAGCCATGTAAAATACGGGGGAATATCTTTTGGTTGTATACAATTGATGTGAGTTGCTCCAGAAAGTGGGTTGTAGGGTTTGTTGCTGGTCATGGGCACTCGCAGAGGACAATAATGCTGTTTCCATATCCCAGAAACCCCCTCTTTCCTGAGACCACTGGCGGACCGAACGGTTGGCAGAGGGGAGACTGCTGTCCTGCAGTGCATCGCAGGTGGCAGCCCCACGCCGCGACTCGATTGGACAAAGGACGACAGCCCCCTGCTGGCCACGGAGCGCCACTTCTTCGCGGCAGGGAACCAGCTCCTGATTATCGTGGACGCGGCGGAGGGGGACGCAGGGCGCTACACCTGCGAGATGTCCAATCCCCTGGGCACGGCGCGCGGCGACGTCCGCCTGGCGGTTCTCCCCGGACCCAACTGTGACCCGGTCCAGGCCGGGGTGGGTGTCGGAGGGGGTGCAGGGGCAGAGGGGGACGGCTGGACCACAGTGGGCATCGTGGTCATTGCCGTCGTGTGCTGTGTGGTAGGAACCTCGCTGGTGTGGGTCGTCATTATCTACCATACACGCCGCCGCAACGAAGACTGCAGCGTCACCAACACTGGTAGGCACCGGGGCGTAATCTGAGCAGGGCTTCGGAGTTTCAAAATTGATAACTGATCCCAACAACCTATTTTGCTATGGTCAAAACACCTGGTAACGTATCTTGGCTGAAAAGGCTAATTGGCCATCGAACAGACTCCTTTTGCACCCTCAAAACTATGGCATGTAGCTTTTTTGGCTGTAATAGCCGTAGTACTGCTACTTGCAACGAGGGAGAATGAGATTTGAGTCTCATTTTCTAACTGTCGCTGGCTTGTGTTCTCCTCCAGACGAAACCAACCTTCCCCCAGATATTCCCAGCTACCTGTCCTCCCAGGGGACTCTGGCCGAACGGCAGGACGCGTACGTCCCCTCGGAGAGCAGCAGCAGCCTGCAGTTCATGTCCTCCTCCATCAGCGGATTCTATCTTCAGCACAAGGACTTGAGCGGTAAGGCTGTCATACTTGCAAGGTCATGTTTTTACCTGTTTCTCGGTAAGGTCGCATATATTTAGGTCATTTGTGTGATCAGTTTAAGACAGAACACTTGAACCCATTGAATATGGGTCTTTATTGCAGGTCCGTGTCAGTTGGACACCGGCAGCGAGGCCGACATGGAGGCCGCCATCGACCCGCTCCTCTGCCATTACCAAGGGCCCATAGGATCCCTGCTGAGGAGGGGCAACCTCTATACCCCGGAACCTTCCGAAGGTCATTCATGTCAGTGCCCTGGTCTTAGCTTTTATTAGCAGCTGTCAATTGATTTCTATTCATTTTCTCGTCATAAAGGTAGCATGCGCTAATTAGATTTATTTAGCTTCAAATCCATTGACGTCTATTCATTTTGTCATTGGAAGGTTAGCACGTAGCATGTTACGGATTAGGTAGCACTCTTACTGGGATTGGCTCTTGTTCTCAGGCTGCACGACGGACCCGAAGGGAACTTTTGTCACCAGCTGCGGTGGTTCCAAGCGGAGGGACCAGTTTGGCCCGGTTCTGCTGGAGCCCTGCAACCTGCCGACTGTCCTTCCCTGCAGCAGCCCCCAGGGGGCGCCGTACCCCCAGAACCAGTGCTCTGAGCTGCTCCCATCCAGCACTTTCATGGGTGAGGCGCGGAGCAATGAAGATTTAATGAGGAGTTCTTCAAATTCGCCTTGTGCAGTCATCTGTGCATCTGTCTTCTGACTCAACATGAGTCAAGGCACCTCTGGTCACTCAGCCAATGAACTGCAAGCGTGCGCTCAACATTACCCGGCACGTTGATGTCCTAAGTGTGCATGATCTTGTGCTGTGAATGATTTTTTTGTGCGTGGTGGTATTATTGTGAGTGTGGGGTTACAGACAAACCACTGAGGGCCCTGACAGCTCTTTTATTTGTTGATTTAGTTGTTCATCAGACTCGAGCCTAGATTATGATGGCGATATACATTTGTGTACAATTGTTTAATGTATTTTCATTGCTGTTTGTAGTGACATGCTGATTAGCACACCTGTCCAAGGGAGGCTTTTCTTAAAGAGAGAGTAATTAGGGTACAAAAATGCAATATTCAAAAAACGGAAAGGGAAATGTAATCGAAATGGGGTCACGTGCTGAGACAGAGGCTATGTTTGCTTTCGTGTTTCTTCCCAGGAACTTTCGGGAAGGTTCCCTGGAGAGCACCGCCCGAGCCGTGCACTGCTCCGTCCCGCGACCCGTTCATGCTTCACGAGAACCCGTATGTGGCAGCAGACGAGGACTCCGACAGCGGCTCTGAGCGGGCGGCCGAATCGTGCGACACGTGCACGGGCATCTACGAGCTGCCCTACTACACCCGTGACACGCCTCTTGCCCAGCTCAGTCGGGACAGCACGTAGCCAGAAGCGCACAGGAGCCAAAATGGACGCCCTTTCGCATTTTTCCCCCTAGACGACTGTAGAAAGCGAGAGAAAACACTACCTCAGCTCCAGACGCATCTCTACGCAGGATGATTTGAATGTAACTGAATGTCATGACTGAAAATGGGTGAAAACGCCTGAAAAATGGACACTGGGTCGGAGAGTCGACCATTTCACGGAACCGAGACATGATGGAATTACTCAAGTGCAAGAAGTTTATAGATCCATACATTTTATAAGAAGTCTATTATATTTTGTAAATTAAGTGTAAATAGAATGCATTATTTTTGCTTACTGTTTTCTTAAGTATTTGTGTCAATGCAAGATTGCTGTTCCTAATCTGCTCCTCAGTCATAAGAGTTTGATGCAATTTTCCCACCATTTGCACATATGCGCAATAAAACGCCTGACCTGCTGTGTTTGTTTAGAATGCCAAGATTTTTTTTCTCACTGGTTTTTGTACCTGCACAGTGGAATTTTCAGTGTTGACTCAACTCTGAGAACATTTTTCCCTCCAGTTGTTATGAGCTGAGCGTTGGCTTCTATTTTTATTCCTGTAACCTGCACCAGGTGTTATGAGCAGAGTGTTGGGTCCCAGTGTCATTCCTGTAACCTGCACCAGGTCTCACGAGCTGAGCGTTGGGTCCCAGTTTCATTCCTATAACCAGCACCAGGTGTTATGAGCAGAGCGTTGGGTCCCAGTGTCATTCCTATAACCAGCACCAGGTGTTATGAGCAGAGCGTTGGGTCCTATTGTCATTCCTGTAACCAGCACCAGGTCTCACGAGCAGTGTGTTGGGTCCCAGTGTCATTCCTGTAACCAGCACCAGGTGTTACGAGCAGAGCGTTGGGTCCCAGTTTCATTCCTATAACCTGCACCAGGTCTCACGAGCAGAGCATTGGGTCCTATTGTCATTCCTGTAACCTGCACCAGGAGTTACGAGGAGAGCGTTGGGTCCCAGTGTCATTCCTGTAACCAGCACCAGGTGTGTTATGAGCCAAGTGTTGGATCTCATTGTCATGCCTGTAACCAGAACTGGAGTGGGGGGGAATAATGGGTCTAATTTGGTCGTTGTCTCTTTTTTGATGTCCATTGTCAGTTTGCTGGCTATCTGGTTGGATATGCAATTCACATTTGATCATCTAGGGGTGATCATGCAGGAGCCATTGTTTTCTAACGATCAACAATGTCAGTGTCAGTGCTAGTGACCAATCACAGGAGAACATGGGTGGGACTTGTATTCCCATTGGCTGCCTTGATAAACTTGACAAAAATGTTGCAATTTTTACAGGTAGTCAGCGGAGATAAGGGAGCTTGTCAATATTCTGAACACATTCAAATTTGAACAGGTATTCAAAAATGAGCAAGTCTCCGTTCTTGTTCAGCTAATTAACGAACGGCAGCGTGTTCAAAAATGAACAACCACGTGTTCATTTTTCTTTAAAAAAAATGAACAAGCATGCGTTCATTTTTGGAGGGGCGGCATCCAAAAATTAATGCAGCTACCCTCTCTCACGTTACAAAATGAATCTGCTCTCCACTTCGCAAAATTTACACCAACATGCAAAAATATTTCCTTCTTCCAAGTGAAAAATTACTCGTCTCCCATCCTGCAGAATTTAGAAGTATATTGTAAGGTACATGCCTATTAAACGACAGTTTTCATGTAGATTAAAAAAATCCTACCAAATCTCCAGTTTCGATACTATATCTTTAGCGATCGTCGGTCTTCCACTATACACTTATGCTTTTCATTGAGTTTGATAAGATGCTTTAAACATATTTCTCACTCAAGACCGGAATTAAATTGTGATTCAATGGTACTGGGGTACGTTCAGTCAGCCAAAACATTCAAATGTTGCTGTGTGAATACTTTATTGGTATGAACATCGCTTCCATCTGGTGTCAGTATGCCACTTTTTCCTTTTTGTATAAAAATTCATTTTAGATTTCCAAATCATGATGTGACCGCTAGGCAATTTGTGTTCAAAAGATTGTAAATAAATTAAATTGAATACATTAAAATGATTGTTAACGCATTGTATCACATCATCTGCACGACAGCCCAAGTTTAATTCTACTTTTCTGTGAGTATAAGAACAGGAATAACTTAGTCCTGCTCGTATCAAATTGCAAAATTATCCGCAATATTAATCCTTTCTTTTTAAGCCTGTGAACGTGCAAGCCAAAAAAAATGCCACTTTACAGCCCACTACGTACACGATATATTCTGCGATGATATTTAGATTTTCTTCCATTGATTGTCGCAGCTTTGCCATGCGACATGCGCAGTGTCTACGTGTCCTAGAGTCGGACAGGGTTTTAATATATCTCCGTGTCCGACAGTCGGATGGTTTCAATATAACTCTGTGTCCAACAGTTGATTATTGTTTTTAATTTCTTCAAATCTACTGATTCTTTTAGGTATTAAACGTGAATGTTTTTATAAGAGGGCTCAGTTCTTCAAGATGAGTACGGAGAATTTCAATGAATGTTTCTGTTTATGCTCTGCTCAATAAATTGAGTTGACATTGACGCCAGACTTTGTGCATTTATGAAGAAATTGGCGACTGTCGGACAGAGATCCTAAAATACTCTGTCTCCGAAAGTCATAAAAGTTCAAATTTTTTGAGTATTCCAGCAATTATTAGACGTACAAACTTGGCCATATTTGTGTTCGACCTTCACAAAATGCAAATTGATTGCTCTTGACTTTTCTTGGTCTTTTTATTCGTTTGTTTTCTTCCGTTTAGATATCCGGAATATGTTTTTGTTCAGAGAACTGGAGTAGGCCGCATCTAATCCCATTCCTGAATAGTCACCTAAATTGGCAAATGACCTTTAGCAGGCAGATTATACCCAGTATATGAAAAAAAACTAACAATGACAATGAGAACTATTTCACTGTAAGGAACTGCGAATTTAAAATAGGCCTGTGCAAGCGTTTATTTAATCAGTCATCCATATTCAGTCGTCGTTCACAAAAGAATATCCGTGCCCATGATCTATAAGCTCACTTCACACATAGATGAACGCATCGGATAATGAACACATTAGGAGATGAACGCATCAGAAAATGAACAGAAGGGTATAAAGAAGAAACTGGAGCACTCAAATCACCAGTATAATTTATTAAGGTGCCAAGACTGACGTTTCGACGCACTGCGTCTTCCTCAGAGTCAAACGAGTATGGTAAATCTGGGACAGCTAAATACCCTCCTACACACAGAGAAAAACTTCCCATTGGAAAATAAGGGAACAGGGCGGTATCCATAACATACCAATACTGTGACCCCATACAAGAAGGAGGTGTTACCAAAAGAATCACCGTAAATCCACTAACAATCATAGTAAAACAAGATGTAACACAAACAATGGACACAGAACTTACAATCCAACATTTTACAGAAAACAAGAAAGGTTTAACTCTTCATTTAGTCCATGTGGTTCCACTGTATTTAATGTGTAGATCCAGTACGCTTCTCTTTTAAGTAATTTATTAATAATATCTCCTAGCATTAAAATAAATGTTCACCACCTTTACAAAGGCCTTATAAAAAGTCTTATGATGATATTGCCTCCTCCCCAACTTCGTTGGCGGAGGTTATGTTTTCGCCCCTGTTTGTTTGTCTATCTGTTTTGGTTTGTGAACAACATAACTCAAAAAGTAATGGACGGATTTTTCTGAAATTTTGTCGGTGGATTGCTATTACATCGAGGATGGACCCTATTAAATTTGACCAAGATCACTGACACAATATGGCCACCTTGGCATCCATCTTCAGATCCTTTCACATACGATAATTCAACTTTGCTCCTACTCATGCACATTTGGATTGTGTTGCCTTGGCCGAGGTTTGCATTCTATGAGTGCCTCTAGTTTTGTAAATGCATTCACACTGAAAACATGCACTTATGCAAAGTGGGCACAATGACGGCACCAAACGCCCCCCCCCCACTGTCTGAGCTGGGGGGCTTGTGCTGGAGGTGCGGCTGCGATATGGATATGAGGTGAGGGTGTGAGTCATCATTGGAGGCCTTGCAGCGTTCCCTGTGTTTATTTACACGAGGCCCGGAGAGAGGCTGTACTGTTCCCTCACACCCCTCCCCTGCCCGCTAACCTCGACCGAAGACATTTTGCGAAACACCGCCGTCTATAACGGCGAGGTCTGTGCCCTTGGCTGGGCTGGGGCAGACGCCCCTCACCTCGGCTTCCGCAGAACATTCTCGCGACGGCGCTGCGGAAACGTTTAGAGTGCGTGTTGGCATTAACCTGCTGAAACGAAGGTGAGGAAAGGAGTAGTTTGGTTGTCAGTGTTGGGTTGGTTTGCGAGCCCGTGATCTGAGCAGTCCCAGCTCATGTTTGCTGCTGGCGTACACGACTCATTGTGCTGATCTGTTTGCCTGGAATGGATGAAGTGAAGTAAAATTTACTCCAAAATAGGCTACACCCCCCCGGACAGATGGAGCAGAGTGGGCCATCTGCTCTACAGAGTATCCAAGATGGCAGACAACTGTCAGATGTTTAGTCTAAACAAGGAGTAAGCTGGAACACTTTCAACTACTCCAGCTGGTGTGTACACTTTTGAATAAACCTCCCTTTTTCTTCCTGTTCCTGTCGTATGTGATGCTGAAAAAAGGGTCAGCAGTTTCCTTTGTGCTTGTTTGTTGTAGGTCTGTGTCAGTGCTGTTATGGCCCCAATTTCTTATTACATTTATAACACAACAGCAACAGCAAGGGATGACAAACACAGTTTCAACAACTAAAACACATTTAATTTTTAACAAAGACAAAGACTAATAACAACCTACAACTAAAGACCAAGATTGATAAATAAGAAAAAACAGAAATAATTACAGTCCCTTTTTAGTGGGGTGGCTTGGTGATGTTCTGGATGAAGAAAATGCTCAAACACAGGCAAAGAAATCCACAAAAGAAACGTCACAGGTCTTGAACAGAATGGCAGGTCTGGTCATCTTCTTGCAATTTCTCCTACTGCTCTACTGTCTCAATTCTTTTCCTTATATACTCTTCTGCAGACCCCACCCACATTTAGACCTCTTTTTTTTAATTTTCTGAGACTTGCCCCAGACATGTCCAGGACATGTCTAAACATGACTCCAGTCTGAGCTTAACAAAAAAAAGGTAAACACTGCCATTTAGTGGCCTATATTCACATTACACCTCCATTCCAAAAGGGAAAAATTTTGACTCATAAAGGCAAAATTTTTCTTTTCAATACAAAATGGTTAAGTGAACACTTGTCTATATATACATATCATACAATATTCAAACACATGATATATATATACACATTCAAACACGGAATAAGCAATCAGCAATTACATTGTCTGTACCCTTCACATGCTTAATTTCCAAGTCAAACTCCTGTAAAATCAAACTCCAATTCAACAATCTCCGATTCTTGTTTTTCATCTTACTCAAAAACGTTAACGGATTGTGGTCAGTGTACACAATCATTGGCTTTTGTCCTGTACAAACATAAACCTCAAAGTGTTGTAAAGAAAGGACCAGAGCCAACAGTTCCTTCTCTATTGTGGAATAGTTCCTTTGGTGGCGATTGAACTTCCTGGAGAAGTATGCCACGGGATGCTCAATGTCATCAGAGTCACTTCTCTGTAGGAGCACAGATCCACAAGCTTGGTCGCTAGCATCGACCGCGATGGAGAACGGTTTGTTGAAGTCAGGAGATTTGAGCACGGGGAAGTGACACAGCAGAGACTTCAGGCGATCGAAGGCTCTCTGGCATGCATCATCCCAAGTGAACTTTACGCCTTTCTTCTGTTGGTTAGTTAGACTGAGAGCAATCTCAGCAAAGTTCTTGCAGAACTTGCGGTAGTACCCGATCATTCCAAGGAAGGGGCGCAAAGCTTTTTTGTTGTCAGGAACTGGAAAGTCCATGATGGCTTGGACTTTAGCATTTATGGGTGCCACCTTACCCTGGCCTATGACGTAGCCAAGATAGGTGACAGTAGCACAACCAAAGTCACTCTTGCTCAGGTTAACAGTCAGGTTAGCCTGGGTCAGGCGCTGGAACAACGTCTCAACATCTTTTAGATGTCCTTCCCAGGAGTCACTCCATGTGATCAGGTCATCGATGTACGCACCCGTGTGTGGCAATCCGGCGATTGTAGACTGTATCATCCTTTGGAACGTGGCTGGGGCATTTTTCATGCCAAAGGGTAGGACTTCATACTGGTACAATCCAGATGGTGTGGCAAAAGCAGAGATGCTCTTGGCCCTCTCAGTTAAAGGCACACACCAATAACCCTTCAATAAATCAATCTTGGTCAGAAACTTTGCTTGCCCTACACTATCAATACAATCATCAATCCTAGGTATTGGAAACACATCAGTTCTAGTTACAGCATTGACTTTGCGATAATCTGTACAGAATCTAGTACTTCCATCAGGTTTTGGAACTAGCACACAGGGTGAACTCCAATCGGAGTCGGAGGGTCTGATAATATCATGTTTTAACATGTACTCAACCTCTTTCTCAGCAATCTTTCTCTTTTCAGGATTCATCCGGTATGGATGCTGTTTTATTGGTTTGGCATCACCAACATCTACATCATGAGAGGCTATAGTAACTCTCTTTGGAACATCAGGAAACAAATCCTCATATTTCTTGATCAACCTTTCAAACTGATCTCTCTGTGAGGGTTCTAAGTGCTGGAGTTTTACATCAAGATTTTGCAACACTTCAGTGTTTGACAATTTACATGAAAGAACTTCAGCTTTAATTCTTGGTTCATCATCTTGAAACTCCCCCTCATCTTCACACGTTTCGACCATTGGAGAATCTGAAGTGACAGCTGCAACCCTAGCATTTCTGTCATGATAAGGCTTTAGCATGTTAATATGACACAATTGTTTTGGTTTTCTCCTATCTGGAGTCTTCACAATGTAATTGAGATCATTGAGTTTTGTCAGAATTTCATAAGGACCATGAAATCTAGCCTGCAATGGATTGGACTGCAAGGGAAACAACACAAGGACCTTGTCTCCTGGTTTAAACTCATGGCTTCTAGCCTTATGATCATACCAAGTTTTCATTTTTCCCTGACTTGATTTCAAGTTCTCTTTGGCAAGGTCACAAGCTGCACGCAATCTTTCCTTGAACTTGCTAACATAGTCTAACAGACTGATTTGCGGCTCTTCCTCTTGCCATTGTTCACTCAATAATAGCAAAGGTCCTCTCACTTCATGACCAAACACTAGCTCAAATGGACTGAATCCAGTAGACTCCTGCACTGCTTCTCTAGCTGCAAACAACAGCAAATGAACCCCTTCATCCCAGCCTTTCTCATGGTCATAACAATAAGTCCTCATCATTGTCTTGAGAGTGGAATGAAACCGCTCTAAGGCACCCTGACTTTCTGGATGATAGGCACTAGAAAGAATCTGTTTTGCACCTAGTTCATACACAACCTGCTGAAACAATCCTGAAGTGAAATTGCTACCTTGGTCTGACTGAATTTCCCTGGGAAGACCAAACAACGTGAAGAACTTTATCAAAGCCTTCGAGATTGCAGTTGCCTTGATGTTACGTAGAGGTATGGCTTCGGGGAATCTGGTAGATGCACACATGATTGTCAACAAGTACTGATGTCCAGATCTAGTCTTGGGTAATGGACCAACGCAATCAACAATGACCCTAGAGAATGGCTCCCCAAATGCTGGGATAGGCTGCAATGGAGCTACAGGTGGGTCTAACTGGTGTTTTCCAACTACCTGACAAGTGTGACAGGTTTTGCAAAAGTTGGAAACGTCTTTCCGAAGCCCAGGCCAAAAGAAGTGTTTCATGATCTTATCAACAGTCTTGTTAACACCAAGATGACCTCCTAAAGGTAAACTATGAGCCATTGTTAAGATCTCATTCCTATAGACCTTCGGAACAACAATTTGCCTGACCACTGCCCAATCTGCATTGGCAGGGATATCAGGAGGGCGCCACTTCCGCATCAACACACCATCCTTGAGATAATACCCAACTGGAACTGCATCTATTTCTTTTTCAGGAAGGGCTCTCCTCTTTAGTACACAAATTTCAGGATCATTAGTTTGCTCCTCAATCAACCGCTTTCTGGACAGAGACAAGTCTCCAGACACATCAGAATCACCAGACCCATCCGGCTGGCTGAATAGAGAACTGATAAAAGTATCTGATAAGTCCTCAAACGGAGAAACCATAGTAGGCCAATCAGAGTCATGAGGCGAACCACCTGAGTCCTGACTATTCAATGTACTGGACGGCACCACATCATCTTCTTCTTTAGCCTTCTTGGCCATAGCACAAGTCACTGCGCAAGAAGGATACAGAGATGGGTCCTCATCCCCATCTTCAGTGCTCGGCTGTGAAGTAAGATGTACAGGGGGAACTACTTTGCCCCCAGCCAGGTCATTGCCTAGCAACAGAGAAACACCCTTTATAGGTAGACTTGACATAAGTCCCACCTTTACCTGTCCTGTAACTAAATCTGACTTCAAGAATATAGAGCGCAGGGGTACAGATACAGTCCTCCCTTCAATACCTTGTACAAGTATGAAATCCCCTGAAGCGGTCTCATCACGTAACTCCAAGGAGTCCATCAACAAAAGTGACTGAGAAGCTCCGGTATCCCTTAGGATATATATGGGGAGAGGAGTAGTATGCTCATTCAGAGCCACAAATCCCTCTGACACAAATGGAAGAAATTCCTCCCTCACAAAGTCAGCTGTATTAGGCTTTTTCGCCCCACTAGAAGCAGGCAATTTAGCAGATTGGTTATCTACTACAGGGGTTTCTAACCTTGTTTTCACAAAGGCATTTGGTTTGGTATCCTTTTCTTTTTCTTTCTTAGCTTTAAGGAACCAACAGTTAGTTGTAACATGACCAGATTTCTTGCAATAACTGCAAACTAGACCACTTTTGTCACTGTCAGCTTTCACACTTTGATCAGACCTGTTACTGGATTTCTGAGCACCATCACCAGATTTGTCTTTGTCTTTGGGTGAGGAATCTTGGGTATCACCGTAACCCTTTTTCTGAAATTGGGACCATTTATTGTTACTGCTAGACTGAAATTTGGACTTATGAGTGAGAACATATTCATCTGCAAATTTGGCAGCTGATTGCAAGTTCAGTGCTTGCTTCTCATTAAGGTAGGTCTTAACATCATCCTTAACACAGTTCTTGAATTCTTCAACTAACACCATCTCTTTTAGTGAGTTGAAATCATCCTTGACCTCCAAAGAAGTACACCAGCGCTCAAAGCAAACCTGCTTCTTATTAGCAAATTCAACATAAGTCTGATTTTCAGATTTCTTCAGACCTCTGAATTTCTGTCGGTAAGCCTCTGGAACCAACTCATAAGCTCTCAAAATAACCTTTTTGACAACCTCATAATCAGAGGAATCATCTGCAGACAAAGCCGAATAGGCTTGTTGAGCTTTACCCTTGAGGACAGTTTGCAACATCAGAGGCCAGTGTTCCTTTGGCCACTGGCAACTCTTTGCTACCTTTTCAAAACACTGGAAATAGTTGTCAACATCCTTTTCTGAAAATGGAGGCACCAGTTTTACCTCCTGGCTAGCCCGAAATTTATTTTCAGTTTGAATTTTTATTTTTAGTTGCTCCATTTGGAGTCTTTCTTCTCTATCGAATTTCTCTAATTCAAAATCTCTCTGTCTCTGTCTCTCTCTTTCTGCTCTTTCCTCTTTCTCTCTCAAATTCTCTTTGTTTTTCTTCTCTTGCTAATTTTTCTAACTCAAACTGCCTTTGTTTTTCTTTTTCTTCCCTCTCAAATTCTCTTTGTTTCTCTTTTTCCTCCCTTTCTTTTTCTTTTTCTTCCTTTTCTTTTTCTTTTTCCTCCCTTTCTTTTTCTCTTTCCTCCCTTTCAATTTCTAGCATTTTTAATTTAAGTTCCATTTCTATATTTGGATTTTCCACTGGAAACTGTTCCAGATCTCCTGGTGCAAACACATTTTCATCAATGTAATATTCAACTATCTCTCTAGCCAGTCTTGCTTTTCGCATGGCTGGTTTTACCTCTGTCAGCTCCAACTGTCTGCAAATTTCTAGCAGTTCTGTCTTTTTAAAAGACTTCAAAACCCCTACGGTTGGTGATGCCAAGAAATCATCCATTGCTGTTGTCAATATATATCTAGGAAAATTCACAAAAACAATTTCACAATTTGGAATGTTAGATTTTCAATAAATTACTCACACAATGGTCTATCCCGGACCTTGAGCCCCCAATTTGTTATGGCCCCAATTTGTTATTACATTTATAACACAACAGCAACAGCAAGGGATGACAAACACAGTTTCAACAACTAAAACACATTTAATTTTTAACAAAGACAAAGACTAATAACAACCTACAACTAAAGACCAAGATTGATAAATAAGAAAAAACAGAAATAATTACAGTCCCTTTTTAGTGGGGTGGCTTGGTGATGTTCTGGATGAAGAAAATGCTCAAACACAGGCAAAGAAATCCACAAAAGAAACGTCACAGGTCTTGAACAGAATGGCAGGTCTGGTCATCTTCTTGCAATTTCTCCTACTGCTCTACTGTCTCAATTCTTTTCCTTATATACTCTTCTGCAGACCCCACCCACATTTAGACCTCTTTTTTTTAATTTTCTGAGACTTGCCCCAGACATGTCCAGGACATGTCTAAACATGACTCCAGTCTGAGCTTAACAAAAAAAAGGTAAACACTGCCATTTAGTGGCCTATATTCACATTACAGTGCATGTTTACCCGGTGTTGGATGCTGGTAGCGCGATAAGCCCTCCAAACCCTGCGATAGCTGCAAGATCCAGCAGGCTTATCGCGCAACTTCAGCAAGATTCTCGCGTAATTTTTCCGGAATCTTGCGCAGCTGGCTTACTTGCAGACCCGCTCGAATGCACCCTATGTTCTACCAAGTTCCAATTCACACAGTATGCCGCCCATTGATTGGATGTGAGATTCCAGTTCCTTTCAAAGATGTTTATTAACACATTAACACTGTTGAACTAAAGTTCAGTTGTTCAAAGCTTTGTTAACTTTAACTGGTCATTAAGTTTAAACCACAGTATCTATATTTCTGAATGAAAGCACGGATGTTTCTATGTTTTTGATGCATTTTCCTGCTTGATTAATTTAAGTAGTGAAGAGCATTCGGGAGAATCTTATTTAGAGAGTGGTCATAATGTCAGGTGTTTAGCGCTAACCAGCCGTCAATTAACGGACCTTCGAATAACTGAGCCCAGGTACACAAAATAAAAGACAACATTAGCTATTAGAATCATTACAGAGATAGCACTGCTCAGCACTGTAGCTAATACCAATAAAGAATACATAGGGTAATGACTGTATGGGTAATACTGTTCAATATGGGTATACTGTATGGGCATACTGTAATACCTGCTTCTGAACCGCAGTCTTCAGTCAAAAAATACGATTCTTAAACTTACACCTTAAACCATATTCACACACTTTTAGCAAATACCATGAAGTATGGGAAAATAATAATAATAATATTATAAATTAGCAGGTAACATAACCGCTACAGGTGCTCCTCAGTTTCT
The DNA here is from genome assembly GCA_029721435.1 of Gymnothorax reevesii. NCBI lineage: Eukaryota > Metazoa > Chordata > Actinopteri > Anguilliformes > Muraenidae > Gymnothorax > Gymnothorax reevesii. The sequence goes on along the minus strand of CM056593.1, from coordinate 31,468,335 downwards.
GTGTGAAGATCACGGAGCTAATCGGCGCTACTTCCCGTTTTCCTCATTTTCAAAATAAAAGCACGTATTTCAACATTTAAGAAAAACGGCTGCATTTACACACGCAACTCGGTCTCTCTCGTGTGTACGCTCAATCTTTTGCGCGTACTTTCAATCTCTCTCGCGCAGTTTCAACCTCGCTCGCGCACACATTGATTCCCCCTCGCCTGTTTCAACCCCTCTCGCGCAGTTTCAACCTCGCTCACGCGTGCACATAGATTTCCCCTTGCGCTGTTTCAACCCCTCTCGCGCACTTTCAGTGTCCCTTGCCAATTTAAGTCTCTCGCGCAGCTTCAACCTTGCTCGCGCGTACTTTCATTTCCTCTCGCATTTTTCGCCCGGCTTTTGTCCAATTGTATTGATAGACTCGTTTCTTATCCAATTCCCGAGTGTTTAGACTTTCCTCAGTAACTGAAATACATTGATCGGACAATAAGAATAGGATACAAAGCTAAGCGTAAAAGTAAGGCTGGTTGTGTTCTTCGAATGTTCGCCACGGTTGCGCAGCTGAAAATGATGCGATATCAAAGAAACAAAGACACTCGAAACCGGCCTGAAGTGTTCAGTTTCATTTACGAGATACATGTTGTTTGGACGCGGTCAATGGGAATTATTCCGAATGAAACAGTACTGGAGGGTTCCCTCTACCTGATACATCTGTCTCTGGAGGAGGGCATCAATGAAGAAAACAGGTTATACTTCTACTCTTTGCATTTTGCTCAATATGGCTTTTTGCTGTAGAATTTATACCGCGTTTAAAGACATCGAATGCCGAGGTTTTCGTTTCTCCAAATGCATGCAGCTCACGCACGTCGGTAGATCCCTCGGTACGTTCATTGCACCATTCTGTTGAATATGGAGGCAAATGTCGTTTTATTTTTTCCTGAAAGTGAAATGTCTGTTCTATTAAAATAAGGTATATTTCAGAATTCAGATATTACTGAGTTAGTGAGTTTTTACCCTTATAGGTGTAAGGTTATAAGCTCGGATGTGAGAGCGGTTAGCTTTTCATTGCAGTGTGAATGTTATAGCTGTTTAATCAGCAGTTTATTTAATGCTTGGGGGAGTTCGAAGAAAAATGGACAATATTGTTAACTTTATCATGGAGAAAAGGCATGTTTTGTGTTTGGAGAGGTCACGGGTGACCTATGATGTTCAACTGCACTAATATTGATAAATTCATGCGAAACTCAACCAGAAAATCATTAGTTCATGCTGAATCTCATGCCCCTAAAGTTAGTTTGTGTTAAATATATGATTAATGTATGATTTGACAGTGAACCATTTTGATTGATCTCAGACTTTGGGGAGACACCTGGGTAGCTGTCTAATTTGGCTCATTGCAAGTGGGTAATCTAGTGTTAATGTTCAAGATGAATTGTACTTGTGATTAAGAAGTTTGATTCCAGAAATGTATAGTTTTAAGCCCCAGCAGTTTTTCAATTGTCAGCATTATTTTTTTTTGCTAATTCAAAGTCGAATTTTCATGAAGATTTTTTGTGATTGCAGCCCCTTTTCTCCACCAAAATCATAAAAATAAACTGAAATATGATGGGAGTCTAAATGCTTCAAGTGTCTAGACTCAATAGAGCCAAAGTTCTTCTGTCTGTAAAGCTGCAATCTTGAATTATAAAGCCTTAAATCAGGTAACACCTAAATAGCCAGATTTGGCTTCTGCACAAAGGGGTTAAATACAGTGTTGGTTTATTCTTCTGGGCAAACGTGCCAAACGTTTTCATCGGAAAACGAGAGATGGACGCGAGTGTCTGATTCGAAAGGGCTAGGGTGCGGGGGTCCTTGGTAATGGCGGAGTCGGCGACGGTCGGTCCGCTGTGGTCGTGAGCAGGGGGGTGCTCCTCTGATTGCAGGTTAATTTTCGCCGTTTTGACACTGCATTGCTGAGCGACACAGGAAGTGGACCCTTCTGCGGACTACCAGTGACGGAGCACAGAAAATGAATTCCGCATGCCAGGGCATTTCACTGTCAGGTCCATCGAATTTTGGAGCTAATTTACAGTCATTATTGCCAGATGTGGCGACGCCAGACAGCTGTTAGTGATGTAGGACAACTGCAAACTTCTTGGCAGAATTGGACTTTTCTCTTTTTTCTTCCTATTTTTGGAAGAATTGGGCAAAATCTTGTTGGGTCGGTGGATAAACGCTGCACCCATTTCAGATTCAGGGTGCTTTCGGATCTCCAAACTGTCTGAAGTTGATGTAAAAGTGATGAGTTAAAAATGCTCTCTCCTTCACGCATGCAGCACTGTTTGTTGGCTCCTTGGATCTTGATTATTTACATGGGACTTTGAAGGGGGTGTAGATTTTCTGAGCTGAAAATGGTTTGGAACTGTATTTAGGCCTCTGGTGAGCCAGTGATTACAAATGGCCTGAAGACCAAAGACTCCTGTTAACTGAAGAATTTACACGTCACTGGAGTTAAAAACCCCCAAAGGCTTCTCTTACAGGCCAGAGACATTATTCAGGGGAAGCTGTGGACCTGCTGAAGTCGTTACAGGACACATCTGAAATAGGAATGCAGAGGCTTCATCACAAGATGCAACCCACACGCAAGTGAAAAATCTGCTCGCTTAAAACTATCTGAAAGTTGCTGGAAGATTCTGGAAGAGGGTCTTGAGGAGCTTTGCTGGTGGATAAATAGTCACAAGGCTCAATGAATGAAATAACAATCGGCTCTTTTCCCCCCACGCAAGTGGTTGTATCCTTTTTATGAGGAATGCCCTGTTCTGCCAGCAAGGAAGGCTGGTTAATGTTGACTGCTCTGGTTATTATCACAGTCATGACAGTTTATCGGAGCGTCAGCAGTTGAAGTGGTTGCAGGTAACGTGGCCGTGCGAGTAGTAGTGCAAGATTTGGTTTCCGTCGCCATTTAATGGGGTAAATTTAGGATATAAACTCTGAATTGGAACTTTCCTTGTCTCACGAGCAGTTTAAAGCCTATATTTGCCCCTCGCCTACATTTACCCCAGCTCAAACCCATCCTTCAATTCAACGACACGCACAAACCGCCAAATGCGAGTATTACTTTTCCTCATCAGTACCCCCCGCTCAGCTCTCCAGGTGTTCCCATAATCCTTTGTTTGAGGAGAAGCAGGTTGTGGGTATAGAGACCCTTTTTGCGATTGGTGCTTTTCCCAGTGTGTGACGGAGGGGCCAGAGACTGCGGGAGAAGCGTGTCCCAGCATGCATCTCTGCCGGGAAGTCCCTCTGCCCTTGAAACACCGTGAAATGCCAGTTGTTTCATTTTGCTAATTTGTTTCCTTTGTGTTTTTATTGAGCAGGTTAAAGTGCTAAAACAAATGACTTGAACAAATATCTGCGGAGGAATCATTTTTTGATCATGGATTTTACCCACCTGCTGCTGATGCTTCCTGAGATAAAGGTCTTCATCACCTTTTATACCTCTGATCGTGCTGCTGTAACGCCAAGGAGCACCGCAGGTTTGCCATGGTTTCCTCAATCGGCAGACATTGGTTCTGCCTCCCAGTGAGCGGACCTCCCTGCGCAGTGTCCAGTTTGCACACCACAGTTCCCTGTTCTCTATTGTCCAGGAGCACTTTCTCCATGAAAACAAGACTAAATCAGTCCATTCTCACCCGCGACCACCAGTCATTGCCCCTCTGAGAGACGGGCTTCAGCACTGCTGACTGCAGTGTGGTGCCCCAGTGCTGCCTGAACGACGGCGTCTCAGGTCTTTTCTCTTCAGGCAGTTTGGATACCATATAAACCAGTGGTGGCACTGGACTGATTGTAATTTTTTATTTATTTTTTTGCAGGTTTGAAAATATTGTTTAATATTGTGAAGTTGGCAAGTGAGAAGATCTTCAAAAGCTGATAGAGGCACGACCCTGATTACCCAGGACCACTTTATATGGTAAAGGGGGCTTTCTGTGTGGCAGAGATTTCACCAGCATTGAATCACCACTTGAAAGATCGACTTGGAATCTCTCTGCGGAGCTAATGGGTTCAAACTATGACTAAACAGATGAAATATGTGAGATTAGATAGATTTATCCGTACTGAAGGGGAGGAGGGGCGTGTACAAGTCATTTAATCTTAGTGATGAAATGCAGCATTTATTTATTAATGCGGATGAGTCATAATCCACACGGAGCCGTCCCATCGGCCACCCAGAAACAAAATGGCCGCTGGACTTGCCGTCACTCCCTGTGTGTTGGGTTTTAGTGAGCTCTTGCTCAAAAAATGTGTTTTCTTGAAACTTTTAAGATAAATGGTGACATTTCATGCATGAAAAAAAATCATGCTTCTTTCAGCCCGTTCATTATGTAAAAATATCTATTTGTCAAAGAAATGAAATATTCATCGGCTTAGTGGCTTGCAGCAAACGGGGCTTCGTGTTGCTGATGGCTGTTACCTCATTACTGTAATCAACTGAAGTATTTTTTAATTTCAGGGGATTGGTAACGATGGCGATATGTCAGCGTTTGTTGGCAAAGTAATTACTTTGGCTGTAAAGCATTAACAGGAGTCAGTGGGCCCAAGGAGATATGTTTGTTAAAAATGCCAAATAAATAAAAATAAATTCCAGCCTAAATCCATGAAGGGGCACTGGTTTTGCTCATCGCTGTAACACACTGCACTTTTTCTGATACACAACGACCCGCTTCATGGACCTTTATTTGAACCTTCAGCCTTAGTAACACACTGACAATAAAAACCACATTTAAACTTTTCAAGTCAACTACCGCTGAAGGGTAAAAACAGAACTACAAACACACAGCAAGTTCATCGTGCTAAATCACACTTTTATTTCAGCATAATGCCTCACGGTGCTTTTCAGACAGAGCAGATCTCTGAAACAAAATTACTTCAAGATGGGGTACAGAATCGCGGTGCCGTCTCCTGGTGTCGATACAGCTCCCCCTAATGGCAGGAGGTGTTCAGCTGGAACAAAGCCGCACATGATCCGATTAGTCCTGCCTGAAATCACTGTCATTACTGTAATGGCTTTGCAATGTTTTTCTGCAGGGCTTGTAATAATGGTCTCCAACCCTGTGTTCAGTGTTAGTGGACAAATCACAACTGGAAAACCTGCTTTTCATGGCAGGAGGGGCATTTTGTTCGCTGCGGAGTTCATGACTGTAATCAATGTAATTAGATCACTGTTTAAAACATGTAAAAGATCGCCAATTGTGAAAAACGTGTTTTTCTTTGCCTGTGCGCGTAAATATATAAATGCAGCAATCCTTCAGCTGAGCAATCCAGAGACTGCGGCTGGATTATGGCTAGATGGCAAAAATCTATGGAAACACTTGGAAACAAAATGCAAAAACGTAATAGAGTTATTATGAGCCGTAGCCGGATCTGACAGGGGGGATAAACAGTCGTTCATGGACATACACAGGGCATTACTGAGGCCAACATTAGATTATGTGTTGTGTGTATGGAGCTAAGACTGTCCTACAAAGACAGGATAGGTTACAGTATAAAGCCTTTCATGTGTGTACAGGTGCTATTAAAACAACCCCCATCAACGCTTCACTCACAGAAGCGAGAGAGACTCCGCTGGACACGGGGAGAGAGGAGCTGGCGTTGGTTTATTGGGCTCAGCTGAAAGGACGTGGAGCAGCGAAGCAGCCCCAGATCATCACACCACCACCATGTTTGACTGTTGGTATGATGTTCTTTTTATGTTGCTGTTAGTTTTACACCACATATAACGGGGCAAACACCTTCCAAAAAGTTTAACTTTTGTCTCGTCAGTCCACAGAATATTTTCCTCAAAGTCTTGGATCATCAAGATGTTTTTTGGCATATATGAGACAAGCCTTTTTGGTCGTTTTGGTCAGCAGTGGTTTTCGCCTTGGAACTCTCCCATGGATGCCATTTTTGCTCAGTCTCTTTCTTATTGTTGAATCATGAATATGGATTTTAACTGAGGTAAGTGAGGCCTGCAGTTCTTTGGATTTTGTTCTGGATTCTTTTGTGACTTCCTGGATGAGTCGTCCATGCGCTGTTGGAGTAATATTGGTAGGGCAGCCACTCCTGGGAAGGTTCGCCACTGTTCTAAGTTTTCTCCATTTGTGAATAATGGCTCTCACCGTAGTTCGCTGGAGTCCTAGAGCCTTAGAAATGGCTTTGTAACCCTTTGCAGACTGACTGATGTCAATGACTTTGTTTTGCGTCTGTTCTTGAATTTCTTTGAATCATGGCTTTTTGAGATTTAGCCCATTTCACTTCCTCAGATAGGTTCTATTTAAGTAATTTCTTGATTCAACAGGTCTGGCAATAATCAGGCCTGGCTATGGGTAGTGAAATTGAACTAAAAAAATGTGGTTAACCACAGTTCATTCATGATTTAACAAGGGGGGATTACTTTAGATAAGGCCAGGTAGGTTTGGATAGATTTTTTACCTCAGTAGATGAAATCATAATTTAAAAATGTAAGTAAACGGCAATTTGAATTATCTTTGTGAAATATTAAAATTTGTTTGTTTTTTGTTGTGGCCTCAATTTGTTATGACCTATATTGACCTATATGTTATGACAGACAAAATTTTAAAACTTAAACAGATTTAATTAAACAAAGCACTGACCAAGTTTAAGTAATAAAAAAAGAGATAGTTACAATCCCTTGTAATTGAGATGGGGGTTGCTATGGTGCGATGTGCTGGGACAGGAAAATGCTCTAACACAGGTAAAAATCCACAAAAAGAGCTTCACAGGTCTTGAAAAGAGTGACAGGTCTGGTCAAATGTATCCTTCTCCTTGCAATTTCTCCTACTACTTTACTCTCTCAATTTTTCTCCTTATATACTCTTTTGCAGACCCCTCCCACCTTCCAGACTTTTTTTAAAATTCTCTGGGACTTCCCTCTCAGGCATGCCCAGGACATGCCCAAAACCTAGCTCCAGACTGGGCTTAACAAAAAAATGCAATACTGCCATCTAGTGGCTTTTTTTCCCCACATTACATCCGAACCATATAAGTGTGACAAATATGTAAAAAAAAAAAAAAAAGAAATCCAGAGAGGGGCTAATACTTTTTCACTGCACTGTATGTGAAATTTTATTTAGTGACTGTGACATTGACCTATGAAATTTTCATAGCTTGCGTCATTACAGTAAGATTGCGTTCCAGTAAGTTTCAGCACCCTTGGTCCTATGTTTAATGTATTTGCTTGAATCAAAATCATTTTGTAAGCTTGAACAATATTATAAGGACATTTTCACACACCACTTATAATTTCACCAATGAAAAATACTTTGAAAAATTGTAGGAATTTATTTCCTGAAGGTTAGAATCCAAAAGGGTAGAGAAACAAGCAAAATTTAGGATGCGGTGTGTTTTGGAATTTTATTCTAACATATTTTTTTTTTCTTTTCCATTTCGGAATTATTGGTGGCCACAACTCCTGAAATTCCTTCATTTACATTCGCATGCTGGCATCTGGTGGACAATATTATGCACTACATACACAGGTTCAGAATTAATGACGACCACTTAGCCTGAAATACCGCCATTTCGATTACCATGCTCCCATCTATTCGCGGCCACGTAGCCTGAAATCCCTTCATTTCAATCAGCATGCCGCCTTCTGGTAGAAAAAATTATAAATAACATACAGGTTCACCATTATTGGTGGCGGTTTTGCCTGAAATACCGTCATTTGCATCAACATACTGCCGTCAGGTGGATAAAATGAAGTAATTCAGACTGGGCACAATTATGCCCACACCGATTGAAATACATTAATTTGCATTAGCATCCTGCCCTCTGGTGAACAGAAGTATTTATTACCTATCGGTTCAAAACTATTGTTGGCCAACTTCCCAGATATCCTTCTTTGTATTCGCATACTGCCATGTAGTGAATACAATAATGCATTACGTACCTGAAATGCTATCGTTTCGATTATCATGCTGCCCTCTAGTGGATTAAATTATGCAGCACATACAGGCTCAGATTTGATGATGGCCACGACGCCTGAAGGGGATTCATTTGCATTAGTGTACTGCCCTCTGTTGGACAAAATTATGCATTAGATGCAAGTTCAGAGTTACAGATGGCCCCAAGGCCGGAAATCCCTGCATTTCAAATAACATGCCGCAATTTGGTGGAAATGAGGTAGAATATACAGGGGCAGAATTATTTATGGCCACATCGCCGAAATGCAGTACTCTGGTGGACAGAACTATACATGACACATCGTCTTTTTCTGTGGTTGCATTGCCTGAAATGCCTGAATTAACATTTATGTGCTTCAATCTGGAGGACAAAATTATATATTGCATAGTGGTTCATTGACGCCCCTTTGAGAGTTTCACTGTTTGGCTGGATCTTAGGAGAGCCATTATGAAGTTACCGCTTTGCTAGGTCAGGCTGGCCCGAGGCAGTCCCATCCTATAGGAAAAGTCTTTGTGTGTGTGTGTGTGTGTGTGTGTGTGTGTGTGTGTGTGTGTCTGTTTGTGTCTTTATTCCAGTCAGCCGAGAGATGCCAAGGATTTCCACACTCCAAACCCAGCGCAGAGGTGTGTGTGTTGGGTGAAGTGTGTGTGGAACCTGTGCAGGAGGGTCAGCGTGTCTGAGTCAGAGACGCTATAGAAGGACAGAGTGCTGGCCAGACGGTCCACATACACTCCCACCCTGTACACACTCACTGTTCCACCCTCATCGTGGACGACTGACCCTGCTCTGTGGTATGGAGTCAGCGGGGCAGGTATGGCGGTGTGTTTCTCATTGTGCCAGACAAACCATTTGAGCTCGGAGGCCTGAGGCCCTGTGCAGGACTCCAGACTCCAGGCTTTATTATTCTCTCCAAACCGACCATCGTCATCCTTTCCCTTTCTCCTGATCCGTTTATCCCTCACTGCTAAAGAGACCTGTCCCCCGTCCAGCATGTAGAATTCTGCCTCCCAGCAGCCGCGATCACACAGGCTCTCACAGCACAGCACCTGCCGATGACACCCGAATCTCTCAGGATGATCCGGATACGGGTGCTGTCTCTCGAGTGTGAGTGACTCTCCTGTTCCCATCAGACAGAGACAGAATTTTCTGCGCTGTGTTTGGATCCAGTGTGAGTCCACAGCCATCTGCACACCAGAGATATTAGTGAGATTGTGATGATTATGAGAGCTACGATAGCACCTGTGTGTGAGTTTGTTTGTGTTCAGTCTCGCACAGAAATACATTTCAAGTAAAACTGTGATAATACTTGCATGGACACACACACAAGCACGCGCGCGCACACTAATTCAAACCTAAACCTTTACCCGAACTTGAACCTTTCTCTTATTCTAACCTACACCCAAACCCTTACCCAAACCCTTACCCGAAACATAAAGGAGCCATGTATAAGAAATGTATGTTGATTAATCATGAAATGGCCCTGATATATCACCAGACATTAAAGAATGATGTTAATTTCAAATACTTATATAACTGACAGCAGTAGTCCAGCCAGAATATTCTCATTACAAAAGCCAAGTAACAGCCCTAATGTTGATGTTTTCATTTTGTGTTTTGGCCTGTTGCGCCTCCCTCCACCTACAGTATCACCCAATCACGGAGTCAGTAGTATTTCAGCATCCCGGTTTCCAGTTACCACTGAGCTGCAGCTACCAGCGTTTCGGAGCGCAAATGTCTGACGTTACTAAACCTAAAAGGCCTCATTATGATTCTGAAATACGTCGTGACAAAGGCAGGAACTAAACAAGGATCGGTATAGGACATGCCTTTGAAAGATGGAGACGGCTGAGAGTGGAGAAGAATTTGAAGACCGACGCCGGTCGGCCACTTATATTTGCCACGTACACTTATATTTGGAAACAACCCTTTTTTTATTTATTTATTCCCCATGCGTACATGGGGAAACTGGAAATCCACGAAGAACAGAAAAAAAAACCGGCCGACACACTGCTGTATTAATCTAACTTGACTGAAATCTTACATTCTGCTCAGGAGCCACAAACCCAGAGTCGTCAGGTTTTGCATAATGTGATAGAGGGGTTAGAAAAGAGAGATGAGTCGAACATGGACAAAATGAGTGTCAGTGAATAGAGGCAAAATGGACAGAGAGAAAGAGTGTGAGAGAGGGCTTTTTACACTTCAGAGCATTGATCAAGATTGACCATTTGTCTAATTTAATGAAGGTGACACATGTACATGCTGGACACTACTCACCCCAGTGTCTGTAGTTTACAGTTTGGACTCATCAGTCCAGCACAGAGCAGCTCCACTCCTGAATCTCCCAGGTCATTGTTGCTGAGGTCAAGATATTGCAAAGGTGAGTTTGATGTCTGAAGAGCTGACGCCACAGAGTCACAGCACTTCTCTGTGAGGTTACAGCTGTTAAGTCTGAGAACAACAGTTCATAGTTTTCAGAACAGCAATATTTCCTTCAATAAAATATGTGCGATTTCAAATTGAAGAGCCTGGTGCTGAAAGCACATTTCGCAACCCTTGAGCTCAGGGCAGAAAAAATGTTTAGTTAACAAAGTCAGTTTTCTCAATATGGTGGCTGTTTCATGACTTCAGTACTTTTGACTTTGGAAACCTACTAAAAAAATTCCGTTCTTAACTCAAGGGGCACGAGTCACACAGAACTACGGGAAGAATGTGTCACAACACAGCTGTGCGCCCTGCTCTGTGTGGGGCTTTGCAGTCGCTGACCTGTCCGACAGCCCCTTCTACGGCCTTGGAAGCACCGATAATATCTATGCCAGCGTCGGCGTGAGACCTGGGAGCTGTGGAAGAAGGTTGCCGGATCTGATGAGTTTGGTTTTCTTTTACATCATTGACAGAGGCCAGGACTCGTGCAGCGGGAGAGATGGCGGAGGGATGCAACATGACGAGCAGGTGAAGGGAGTGTGATTCTCTGGGAAATGATCTCCAGGGAAACCCTCCATCCAGGCCTTCATGTGGACATCAGTTAAGCGCAACAGTTTCAGCAGCGTATTGAGGACCAACAACATTTTAGGCAGGTGGTCATAATGTTTTGACTCATTGGTGTCAATATCTGTGCACTTTTCTTTTTTGTTTATGCACAACGTACAATTGAGTTTATTAATACATTGTTTTACAAGTCGTTTGAAAAAGCTTGGACCGTTTGCCTCATTTTTACAATGAGAACTGAGTAAGAGCCACACCACAGGGTCATGTTAATATCAGGTCCATTTTACTCGTTTTTGACACATCCACAATTTTCAATGCTAATTAGAGGACACGCTCTGCACCATAAACCCATTGATGTTCTGCAATTGGGCACATAATCTATAATACAACAGTCTGGCATCTTATCACGCCGTGGCCTCGAAAGTTTGGTTCTCCACTACCAATCTCCGAGAAAAAATCAAATGCTCAATGAGTGGTTTTAAAGACACCACCCTTGCAAATGATGTGTGAAGTATTTCAAGTTTTGAGGATTTTGTGACTTTTATACCTGCGTGCCTCTTTGTGCTGACTCCTGATTGGCTCCTTGGGTAAGGTCCGTAAGTAGAGAACAGTCAGACGTCAGAAGCGGGAAACCCAGTTGTTTTTAAGAGACCATGTGGGGGCGGTATTGCAATTTCAAACTACGGCTTATCTGACTGAATGAGAATCGGCTCAAAAACCGCAGAAAGCGAAGGGACAACTAGGTGCTTGAGGGAAACAAGCAAATGCCTCTTCAAATAGACTGAAATTTTCACACCCTTTTTTTCAAAAATAAATTATAGTATTTTATAAAGGAGGAACAGGCATTTAGCTTAAAGAAATAAGAAACTAAATAAAGCCTACAGAGTTGAGGCAATTATTGAGCCAAGCCCTGATCTCTTGCAATAAGGATCTGCAAAGTGCCCTCAAGTTCACAACCCAGCAAAATAGTTGTTGGTAATTTTGTCAAATGCTGGTGCACAAATATAATAAAACGAATTCCTGTTATGATCTCCGAAGGACTAAGAAAGCCCTGCGTGATCCCGAACATCCCTTCAGTTTCAAATAGTGGAAGTCTGAGACAGGCACTGGGACCCACATGATCACTGAGTACGCCTAAAAGCTTGTGCAATCGAGGGACCGAGAGGGATGTCAATTAAACTGAAGATGAAACTGTGGGAAACAACAAAAACAAAAGAAGATAAATAAGAGAAAATGACCTGTTGGCCTTGCAGAATGAGAGCCGCACTCAGCTGCTCATATACCGAGTTACTCAGCGCTTTCTGAACGGGATTTCAGGCTACCTAATACATTAGCATCCATAAAGTTCAATTTTGGTTTAATAATGACCAGAAGTAAACCACCCCCTCCAGAAATTGTTAGTTAACTGAGCATTTGAGAACTGAAAGTCATTCCATACCTGCAACTGACCAGAAACGGAACATCTCAGAGGAAGATGTGCAGACGGTACCTTTGTTATCAGACTGCATGTTGAGATGAATGTTTCCCGCAACGTTAACATGGCTTAACACTGGAGCAGTAACTCTAGCTTCAGTCTGAGCTGAGACACTAAGCTCAAGAGGAGCTGATCCCAAATCAGTGGATTCCTGCTGTCTGTGGTCCATGGCATTCAATTCAGTCTTAGGTGCGACACACTAGTGGAGGGGCTGATTCCAGAACAGTTTGTTCCTGCTGAAGCAGATCAGGTCAGATCATTGTTTGAAATACTTAACCCCTTAGATGCCAGTAAATACCCTCTCTATTACTAAAAGCGGTCACTTAATGATGAGTGAAATGGCCATGGATGGTAAAAAGAGATCTTTGGTTAAAATAGTAACTAGACTATGAGGGACAAAGGACATTTTACTTTCAAAAACTGGGGGTGTAATACTTTAAAAAAAAGCACTTCTACTGCTTGCTGCAAAACTTATTCGCTTCTCATCGGCTGTAAATTGCTGCCTGGTAAATCCATGACTCAACCATCGATACGAGGACCAACTATAAGAGAATTCTTGGGTGGGGTAAAAAAGAATCAGCCCCAAGGTGCACTTGTGCATGTGAATGCACTTGTGAAACTTGTGAATGAGGTACATGCAAGGGTTAATTTTTCCACTTCAGAATCAAGTTAATATCAGTCCATTCAGAAAAGAATTTCAGTGAAACATCCATCTGATTTTTGGACAAAAAAAAAAAATCAATATTCTATAAAATTTCACCAAAAGACTGGTCTGTTGTTTTTTGGTTGGTTCCAGGAATCAGTCACCTGCTATTTTAATCAAACATAGAGTCTCTGCCTTCAGTTAAATCTCATGAACAAATCGTCAAAAATTCCTCATCATATTTGTGTACCATTACTCCTAAGAATCACCTTTATTTTTGCTCACAGTGTGATGGCTGCCTACTACACCAAACCTGCTTTGCCATTGCCAGTGTGGTTTCACTGAATGAAGAGCTTTAATGCGATCATTAGCACATTCGGGTTCCTCACCTGCCGCGTCTGCCGTCTCCATACTGCTCCGCAACATACTTACTCCATTCCTTCATTCTATATCTCTCCTCCTCCTCAGTCCTGGCATCAGGGCCAGAAATACTTCCGTCTGTGGAAGACTTTGGACTTCGGACCATTTTACTCCGTTTCTCTGCCCATTTATGACCATTAATGACCAGCCCTATTCAAAAATAGTCATTTTATTTGCAACAAGGGCAAAGTTTAGGGTTGTAGAGTTTTACTGCTACGGCTGTAGTGGCATTAGGCAGGAGGCAGGTACAGGAATTATGTAAAAACTGAAGCAGGGAGCAGGGAGAAGAATCACACTGTAAACCCTGATAGTGTGGTGAACTCAAATGTTTTGTGGAAACCAATTCCCCCAAAACAATTGTGTAAGCCTACTTAATTGCTTTGTGTGGATGAAACCCTAAAGAAAATAAGGTGAAGTTATTTTTTTTTTACATGTTTTAAGTGCTGTGAACACAATATCATTAAGTTGGCATGCACAATTTTTTGAGGTAATTGGTTCCCTCATGACATTTGAGTGCACCACACTTACCAGGATTTACAGTGTATAATTTCAATCTGATGTGCTGCATCGATGAGCTACAGACGTTAACTACAATACGCCTCAGTCCCACACCTGGGCCACATAAGTGCGCTGAGGGCTGCCCCAGTATTTTCCCCCGCCACAACACCAACATTATGCCCGCGGCCCCAACTGTCCCACAACACTGAAAAGTCTGCTTTAAAATTTATAACTATTTACAGTTTTCCTGTTTTTGGGGTGACTTTAAGGCTCCTGTATGTTCGGCGCCCTCCCGGCACACCACATTATTATGATGTCTCTTCCTACTGAAAACTAGACTTGTGGTGGCTTTTTAAAAATCTGCAAAAAACAGTTGTGTAATTGTCAATCTATTTGGAGTTTGTGGTCAGAAGTGTCACGTTTAAATCACAGTACAGACTTCAGTCTGACTTTTTTTTAAAACTTAAATTTGTTTTCTTTTACTTTAATAAAAACTTAAAATAATCGACAGCGCGGGCTGGGAGTGGGATGGCGTTGACTGGGCTTCCGTTGCCTGTCCTGCATAGACAACATGGCCCGCAAACTCTGTGTGAGGTAATAAACACCAATCTGCTATGGACCACGGTTCATATCTCAGCTGTGAGAATGCACATCAGTAAAATAAAATAAATCAACATATGTCACTCCTGTAATCTGAAAAAACCTAGTGAGTTTATCTGTGGCAAGGGTCTCGCAATTGAACTAAAACTTTCAGGTTCTGGACTTCTAACAGAAAAAAGTAATAGAAGCTTGATTTTGACAGTTAAAATAACACTAATACACTAACACTAATGCTTTAAGATTTTCACCACTCTTAATTATTGCAAATGAGGGTCAGACTCAGTTTCTACCCAAAGTGACATGCGAGGTTTTTCCAGATCACAGGAGATCATCTGATGACTGCATTTGGATCACTGGAAAGAGAATCTTTAGAAACTAAATGTCACAGAAATTTAGTTCTCCTTTTTTTAACATCTCACAAACAATGAGAAGCATCCAAATACGTTTATGGAGTTACTTAAAAGAGGACAATACCTGTAATTGGAAATAACTCTCACAGTGTAAACCCTGACAAGTGTGGTGAACTCAAATGTTTTGAGGAAACCGATAACCTCAAAAAAAACAAAAAAAAAAACTGAGAATGGACACTTAATGATCTTGTGTTTACAGGACTTAGAAATGCAAAAAATAACTTTACATTTTTTTTAAAATTCCTTCTACACAATGCAATTAAGTTTGCCAACACAATTTTTGTTGAGGTAATCGGTTTCCACAAAACATTTCAGTTCACCTCACTATCAGGGTTTACAGGGTTCAATAAACTTGTAAAGCAGATTTTACTGCTCTTGCAAAAGCAAAAGAAATTAATTGAATAAACGCAGAAGCTTTGTGTTCATCTCCTGATGCTTTTGGCACATATGTGGCTGTTTAAGAAGATGTTTCTTTATGGCGGTAAAAAAAAATCCTTTTCGGGCTGATGGGAACTGTGGAAGGGACACAAAGATCAGAGATTTGATCACCACTTGAGAAAAAATGGAAATATGATTTTATGAGTGAAACACTGCTGTGCTTTGTTTTTCAGAACTTGTTTCAAACTGTAATCCATGTAAACAGGCTAAAAATAATCTTGAATGATTTGAAGTGCATGTAGCCCAACTCTGTTCTTCTTTAAAGGCTTTTAAAATCCATTTCACAACATGCAATGTTGACAAAACTACATAGATAAATGCAATCACAAAACATAATGACCGCTTGGAGCACAAAAGGTTGAGTGAATTTTTTACGTTTTGAGAGAAAGCAATGTAAAACTTTGAAACGATGTAAAATATATGATTTGCATCCAACTTACTAGTTTTTTGGCAGGTAACTGTGTTTAATAATCATGTTTCAGGTCATTAATAATTTATTTTATTTTTTTTTACCCTTATTTAACCAGGGAAGTCCCGTTGAGATTGAAATCTCTTTTTCAAGGGAGCCCTGGGGGAAGAGGTGGGGAGGGACAGAGGAATTGCACAGCCAATTAGATCAGGGGATGATTAGGCGGCAGATCGAAAGAGCCAGGTTGGGACTTTTAGCCATGACACCGGGGAACCCCCTACTCTTATCGAAGAGTGTCATAGGATCTTTAATGACCACTGTGAGTCAGGACCTCGGTTTAACGTCGCATCCGAAAGACGGCGTCTCCTTCAGTACAGTGTCCCCGTCACTGCACTGGGGCATTGGGGATTATCCCGCCAGAGGGAAGATCGCAACATACTGGCCCACCAACACCTCTTCCAGCAGCAACCTGGTTTTCCTCAGTGGTCTCCCATCCAAGTACTGGCCAAGCCCACACCTGCTTAGCTTCAGCCACGCAGCTGAAGCTGATCGAATAGTGGTATGGCTGCTGGCGAATTTGACAAAAAGCAAATTTTTTCAGCAAGAAAAAAAAAAACAACTGCACTTAACACTGGTGTGCTCCAAGTAGTCAAAATTATACACCAAATTAATGAAAAAAATTAAGACATGACATGAAATATAGCATAAATATTTATAAACAAGAGACATAGATATGTGAGCAAATATAAAGAGGGGAAAAAAATGGGCACGGACATGCACTACATTAAAAGATAAAAAGAAAAAGAGATAAACTTGAACCCGGAGGAAGCATTGCTTCGGGAACTTTCAGGAAAAGCTGACAGATCGAAACCACTAGGTTATGTAAACATGAAATGCCGAGGGAAAGGAGTCGTCGGAGAAAGAAAACGATTAACTGCTGCGCATAGGTCTTGGTAGTGTTATAAACACTGACGTCTAATACAGACAAGACCACTGCTGGACTCCAGTGTACAGACCACTCGAGCACCACCCGAACTCGCGTGACCAGTTCTTTCATCATCGCTCGTTGGCTCCCTTTA
Organism: Gymnothorax reevesii; assembly: GCA_029721435.1. NCBI lineage: Eukaryota > Metazoa > Chordata > Actinopteri > Anguilliformes > Muraenidae > Gymnothorax > Gymnothorax reevesii. Next base: position 31,451,453 of record CM056593.1, on the reverse strand, counting down.
CTTCTTACACTTCCGGGATCACATGCAACTCTTTGATCGCGCCCCTAGTGCAGAAAAACTTGCATTAGCTTGACGAATCAGACGCTTGCTTTATAGTGACGTATTTTTCGTCATATTCCGGGTGTATTAATAGACCCTATTTAAGCTCTGTGCTGGGACGTACAGCAAAACTGGTCTGAGGAGAAATGGCTAGAATGTCGCCTGTGCCCGTGTAAAGTTATTATGACTAATTGTTAATCTGCACATTTGGAACAAATTTAGAAAAACAGGACACGAGCACCTTTCGTGCAAACATTCTGGCTGTTGCTACAACGAAACTAAAAGTGTACATGTTTAAAGTGGAGAATCGTATAAGCACAGACCCTGCTGTTACTGAATGTAATTTTACCAACTCAAGCCAATGCAGTAAAAGTCTTTCAATAAGTGCGATCATCTTCAGAGCCTGTAGTGCAGAAAACTGTTCACACGTTAGACTGGGTTTTGTCCCCAGTTTAGGCAGCGCTTTCCATCAGGTTTGTGACGCCCATTTGTCAGCTCGAATAGTTCTGGTAGGAGCAGCCGGTCTGTCTTCAGCACACAATAGACGGTTCATTTCGTGTTTTATCGAATGCATTTCGCCAAGGGCTTCATTCAGAGTCACAAAAGCAGAATTTATCTTTCCGCCAGGGCAACAGAGTGAGAGAAACGAATGAAAATCGTCGAACCGCCCGGCAGCCCCACTTCGCCCTGTAGCAGTAGGTAAGTGTGCAGATGAGCTTCCTCCTGCAGCAGCTGCCCGCCCTGTTCCGTGTGCGGGCCCGGCGGTGAGCGAAGAACATCGTACGTTTTAAAAGTTGCCTTTTTATTTGTTTTAATGAAAGAGGACTGGACTTCCCGGTTCAGCCGCTCAGTTTGGAAGGACAAACCTTGTTTTGCACGTTCATATTGAAGTGAAAGATGCCGAGAAGGTGTCACTGAGGACTATAACCGCATATAGGACTTGTTTTCGGTACTTTGGACGCGGAACTGCTAACAAAAGGTAAATTAAGGAGGACTTGGCCTTTGAAACTAGGCACTGATGGGACATTTTATTTTATCTGGCACCTAAATTCGAATGTATTTCATGGGATTTAACTGTTCGTGACATTTTCACGTTTTTAAAGGAAAGCGATAACAGTATAACGCCCTTTGGTTTGTCATTCGGACACGGCCCTCTGCCGCAGATCTGTGCTGCACTGGGGCCCTGCGCCCTCCAGAAATATGACTGTTTTATTAACTCGGGAAATGTTCCGTGTCGGAAAACTGTCGTTCGTTTCATTAAACGAGCTCAATACAACCAATCAAGTAGGTCAGTGTTTCGATCCTATCGGTATCTGCAATGTCCATTTGGGCATTTTCCTGCCTGTAGGAAAATGCCTGCGAAAATATCCCTTTGACATTGTGATCATTGACACTTACGGCCAGCAAAAATTTACCGAATCAACATTTCGTGTTTCTTCACCATTCCACTTTTTTAACGTGATTATGCCGGCCATTTATCGTAAGATTCGTGCCGCAAATGTGATGATTTTAAGGAGCTTGTAGGTGCACCTACTTTGCGCAAACAAGTCTCGATCGCTCAAATTCCGCCAGACGTATTTTTCTGTGTTCTGCAGTAGTTTTTGCGTGAATAGTAGATTTTGCGTGAATAGTAGATTTGCGTTTTAGGGAGTGCAGGATGGGGAGCTCCATGGTGTCACATTTGACGTAATAATCTTCTTGTAAAAATGGTTACCAAATGTTTGTAGGCAACTGACATTGAGCTTTAATTGTGCAAAGTAAGCCATTTCGCCTTAGTTTGAATAGTGACTGTTAATACGGTTGGTTTTGCCCTGAAACATATCTTTATTGAACAAGTAGGCCAAGCTATGTGGCGAAGACACACTGAAAGTGATTGTAGTCACTTATTTGCTTGTGAAAGCGAGGACAGGTGGAGACATGTATTATTTATTTACTAAATGTCATCTCTGCCGTCCTGAACATTTGAAGAGGAAACTTTTTGGTAGCTCAGATTGGGATAATTAAACATTTGCATATTTGTATTTTCTTTAGAGTTTTGAGGGTCCTATAGTGGACCTGCAGATAAAATGATGTTGGATTTGTGTCTTGCAATGAGAGATGCCTGCAGAATTTATCTGTAGTTGTTAGTAGTGGTGTGACAAGCTTCACAATATCATATTTCAGCGAATCCCAACAAGACTTTATGGCTCCCTCTCTTGCTTCTGCCCGAGATGCATCATTGCCGTAACGCTGTGGTGTGACCCCGTTCATGGAGAGCTACCCTCCTGTCGGTTTGCATTTCGATTTTAATCTGGCGCACCTGACTGTACTCATGAGCAGCTGAACAGGATTTCTAGCTTTGGTGAGGGGTTCGCTTTCTGAGGGTTGGAGCGAAAGCCGGCATGATGGTTGATCTCCAGAAACAGGATTGGCCACCTCAGCTGTAATGGGTGGGCCTACAGCTACATTTCATATGGACAGAGCATTTCAGCCACGGGGGAGTGAATGTAAACATGTGGATGGTTTTGGGTTTACACGCGTGACAGAGGACCATTTTCATCGTAGCTGGGCCTTGTGCGGGAGCACCGTTGGTGCATTTTAACTTCGGAAACTGCCTCAGCAGGCAGACGATTGCTCGAATAGGGTCTGTCTGGACTGGTTGGAGTTACAGGCCTGCTCAGCTGCTACAAAGAACACCAGTTTGGTGCTTTCGAGGCCAAGAGCAGAGTTTCATCAAGTCAGCTCAGGGATTGGTTTGTCCCTTATGAGTGGGGCATACCATTTTTTTTGTTCGCCGCGGCGCACCAAGGTTCTAACCCACCTGAGGCAGAGTTTTTCCACGACCGCTGACCTGACTCACTCAATGTCTTTCTCATAGATGTCAGTGCAGATGTCACTGCTGTCTCTGGTGTCATCGATAGATTAGCTCAGGGGTCATCATATTACGGCCCTCGGCAGGGCCATTTCATGTTTATGATGCAAATCATCATCACGCTGGGTAAGGGTCGGGAGTTTTCGGCAGCTACGTCAAACAAATATTTGCATATTCTTGCCAACTAGAAGTTTCTTTGAGCGTTGATCTCGTGACGACTTCTTGGCAGAGAGGACACAGAATCCAGGCTGTATTCACCCAGCAACTTTGTGCTAGATGTTGTCATTTCCTTGCTACATTGACTTAAAACAGCCATTTTTGTCAAAATTAACCCTCCAGGATGTTTTCGGGACTTTGCTATTTATAAAGCATATCTCCAGAAGTGATTTTCACTGGGATCTGGGCCTGAATCCCCCAAAATCACTGTGATAATGGCAGAGAGAAAATCGGACTGGTAACTGAGAGACCCTTGAACAGAACCTGATTCAGGACAAAAGTGAATCTGCTGGGTACCGTCACTGGCTGTGTACAAAATATGTTTGTCATGCACAGCATACGCTGAGGAGCCAAAACATTATGGCCCCATATGCTGTTCGTCCTCCATTTGTCGCGAGAACTATTCCTTTGGTTTGATGTCCACATGAAGGCCCAGACCCAAGTCTTCTCAGCAGAACATTTCCCAGAGCATCACACACTCCCCCTCCAGCGTATCTTCTCCCGCAGTGCATACCTGTGCCAGTGCTTCCTCAGGTAAACCTGCACGCGCAAATCCGAGAGATGTTCATGACGTATAGGAAAACTGGGTAAGCGACTTCCGTAGGAAGTTCTGATGCTCACTTGCTCACTGTAGGCGCCTTTGACTGTGGACAGGGGTCGAAATGAGCACTTTAACCGTTCTGTGGCTACGACGCCCCAAACACAGCGGAGCTGCTTCGGATGTGTTACTGATAAATAAAGGCTCTGCGTCAGTCACTGGTAACAACTTACTGAGAAAACGTAGCAATAGGCTCCCGAGGACACAACGCTGTTACAGAGCAAATGGTATTAAACACTACAGGATCTGTCGGAGTTAAGAATCATAAGCTTGCAATCTTCCGGAAACCTCTGCATCAGGCTTTACAATGCAAACATAACGTAGAAACAGTCGTCCTCAGGATTAACATGTCGATGCGCGTTGTTCCCTCCCTTCGCTGCCGCAGGTGAACGATGACGGAGTACAAGCTGGTGGTCGTCGGGGCTGGAGGCGTGGGCAAGAGCGCCTTGACCATCCAGCTCATCCAGAACCATTTCGTGGACGAGTACGACCCCACCATCGAGGTAACGACCCCCCTTCTGCTGCAGCGTGTTTATTTGGCTTGTGATTTGGGGTGTGTACAAAAAAAGAAAGGTGTAGAAATGCAGCCTTGTTCCCAAGGGCACTGCAGTCACACTCTCAGTGTAGTATTTTCACCAATACAAATCAGCGGCGGAGTTTAAAGCAAAGTAGTGAGCTTGTGCCTTTTTAATATGGAAATCTGTAAAAATAAATAAATAAATGAGATGGTTGGATGCATCGGAACGAGAAGAAATTTGGAGAAGGCAACATCTATCATATAGCGAGTTCGCTCTGGCCGTAATAATGGCTGTGGTTCACAAAAATTGGCGCTGGATTTAACTCAAATTTGCCCTTCCTCGTGTAGACTGGAATACATCACTGTTCTCTATTCCAGCGGATGGTCCTACAGTCTGGTCAGGTCCACAGTTTTATGGATTGTGGGGTTTTAGTAAACATCAGGAATCTTATTTTTATTCTATGGTTAACGTATACCATGAAAATACTAAAACCGTCGATGTTTCAGTCCAAACTGCACTACATTTTGACATTTCACACCCAAATTTTTGCCCTCATTAATGAGCCTTTAATTTCAGTTAAATGCAGTACTGGGAAATATTTTTGCTTTCATGCAATTCCAGCAATGACAAAAATTTGATAAATGTAGTTTCCATATTTGCGTCTGACCTGGACGAATGACCAATTTTACCGGGAGATATTGCAAGTAAGTTGATGCAGTAAATTTGATGTGGTAGAGAAGTGGCTGCCTAAATTACCCGTAAGTAACCACGAACCGTTTTGAAAGTTAATTTGTCTGTAAAATATTCACATTTAATGTGCTCATTAGCGCACTCAACTGTATTCTCAATCAAATGCTTAGACTTATTGGCAGTCTTCCTTTTTTTAAATCTGTCATTTTAACTCTTCAAATCTCCATCAGTTGAGCATTCATCTTGGTGAGTTCTGCCAGCCAAAGCAACAGTACCTCTGAATTGTTTTTGGCCGAATATTTTATTGCACTGAAGCAGAGCTCTATCACCTCAGGGATTTTGGCCTTAGAGAAACGAAAATTGTTCGTAGGATATATCCATTACACACAAGTACCTGTGGATTTGGGCTGATTAGAGTCTCTGTTGATGAAATTGAAAATATGCCCACTATTTTGCATGTACTTTCTGCAGAAAATTGTCAGTCATCAAATTCTAAAATTGGCCCCGTGTTTTTAAAAATGATCCGTTTTGCCTCTAACGTGTCACGTTTAGCTTTAGGTCTTTCATAAAAGAACATTGACAAAGGTTTTCCCCAAACTATGCTGTGGCCCAAGTATGGCGTCTGCATTCTCGCGCCCAAAATTAACAGTATTAAAAATTATTTTTGTAATTATGTTTCTGTAATGGTTAATCCACCAATTTAAATGATATTTATAATACGAAAATATAATTGTTGTTGTTATCCATGAATTTTTGAATTTGCTCTTTTACAAAAAAGCAGAAAAAAATAGTTTAGCGCATTAGGACTGTTTCATTATCAGGGACCAAAGTGTCTCACGGACCCCCAAAAATCAAATGTGGAATATTAAGTCGAATTGATGCCCATTTGTTTACATGTGTCGTTGAGGACACACGCTGAAGATTTTGGAGCGTTGGGTTCACAGGTTCTCCTGAAATTCATACAAATGACAATTTGCCCATTTCCATCTTTTTTAACCCAGTTCCGGAGAAGACATGTTTTTGACGGACTAAGAACATATAACATGGAACACTGTGTAATGACCAGTGCATATACTGACACAGTAATGACCAGTGCATATACTGACACAGTATTCCTCATGTGCAGTCATGTGAATATGTGGAGTCAAAATCATACAATTCATCCAAACTTACCCCCCTCCTCTGTTGAAATATTAATAATGAATACGCGTGTTTCTGACCCCACAGATATTACTTGTAGCTTAAAAAACCTTCCCGTTTTTAAATAATGATGCACAAGTCACTGGGTGCTGTGGTATTTTATTGGTGAGGAATACAAATGTATCTAACAGAAAATGAGACATCAAAATGTAAAAAAAAAAATGGATATCGTACCGTCAAATTTGACATTTTTTAATTAAAAAAAAACTGATTTGATATGTTTATTGATTGTATTAAGTTAACTTTTTCTTGGACCAATTATATGTATCCTTAAACTGCGAACCATCCAGTTAGCGAAAATAACCAATTGTGATGATTTTTCTTTGCGATGACGTGATGAAGGTGAATTGAAATAATGTTTGTTTTTTGGGGGGGGGGCACCGTGACCAGTGTTTAGACTTGCTATTGGCTCGTTCCGTTTCTTGACCGGGTTCAATGGTTCACACCCGTTTTAATGGTTTCTCGCCCCCCAGGATTCATACAGAAAGCAGGTGGTCATCGACAGCGAGACGTGTCTCCTGGACATCCTGGACACTGCAGGTCAAGAGGAGTACAGCGCCATGCGCGATCAGTACATGCGCACTGGGGAGGGATTCCTTTGCGTCTTCGCCATCAACAACACAAAATCCTTCGAAGACATACACCACTACAGGTAGGTCGGCCACCGGGGACCAGTTTTACGCTGTCAAAGCATCGGCTGCCGTGTTTGCCGTGTCCTACCCAGCCAACACCAAATGAAATGAGGAATGATCTCGTCGTGTTACTGGAATGCTGTGCCAGTGTTATAACCTCTGCGCTACGTGCCAGCAACAATGTGAGAACGTTCAGCATTAGCTGGGTACAACATCCAAGATTTGACCGTAGGCAGTTTCATGGTTTGGGGAAGAATCGATAATGCACTACCTGTGGCAAAGGATCTCACAACGGCGCCGAAATTTTCCAAAAACATCATTTTAATTTTTTTTTTTTTAATTACCAGACTGCCTGTTCTGTATATGAATTTACCCTCTGAGATGACATTGTTGGAAAGGCCGCTTCAGAGCACATGTGTCAGGCAGAATTCTCTCGTCAAGGTCTTGTGCCACTACTGTGTGCAGGCGTCACTCAGAACGGTCCCGTCAACCAGCGCATCAGGCTGCTGAAGTCCACAACTGCAGTGGGGAAGCTTGTGTACGAAATACCACACTGTGACATGGAAATATGAGACCATCTACCTCTCTGTACTTTGCTGTGCTATAAACATACCTTGAACAATAAATCACTGGATTGCATTTGAAAGACTACTGTGTGTTTCTGACCGACACCCCGAGAAGACGCCCATTACAAACCAGTCACGGCCTATATAGTCCAACCTTTAGCACCCCGCAACAGACATTGTTATGAGTAGAAAAGGCATTGCTGCGTGGATTGTGAAAATGAAATCCCAGCTCAATTTATGTTTGGGTATACGACAAGCATTCCAAGCTTAGAGGCAGGCCAACGGGTTAAAACGCTCGGTGGAATGGCACATCACACCACACTGCAAAAAAGAAGGAAAAATGAGTCCATCCGAAAGAGCATTTTAACCTTTAGAGCGCGAAATGCAGCTATTGTAGCTCAGTGACGTAAGATATCAAAATCAAAGCTGTTGAGAACCTATCATGTTTGACGTTTGAAAGAGCTCCTGCGGCTGTTTTAAAGAAGTCACAAGGTTTTCAACTGCACAAGATGATTAAATGTAGATATAAATGTTGTTTTTATTTATTTCAGCGCTCGAAGGGTTAATCTTGTATTAATGAAAACCCTTTTTTGTAGCAAGCTGAAAAATTTGCGGGTGTGGTGAGAGAATTTTGACTCATTTCCAGATTTGCCAGGGGAAAAAGAAAATTTAAGTTGTCAAGCAAACGGTAGCCTAAAATAAGAGAATATTTTCCTCTTGAGAGAGAAAAATAAGAAACTGAAGTCTGATGATGAGATTCAAAGACTTGTTGAGACGGACGCTTTTTTCAGTACGAGTCTGCTCTTGGGACAGCGACGTCTTGGCCAAGCGAATTCGGTCTCATGTCCATAACCTTCTGTGCCGCCCCCCCCACAGAGAACAGATCAAGCGGGTGAAGGACTCCGAAGACGTTCCCATGGTGCTCGTTGGGAACAAGTGTGACCTGCCCTCGAGGACGGTCGACTCCAAGCAAGCTCAGGATCTGGCCCGGAATTACGGCATCCCCTTCATCGAAACTTCAGCTAAAACCAGACAGGTAAAGGCCGGAAAGTCATTTTGGAGAAGCATGTGCAAGGTTATCACTGGTGGAACACGTTTGTAAATGCCACTTGTCACACATTGGCAATGCCTTCAGGAGATACACTATTTGAATTGGCATTTCTGGGTAGATTTGCCCTTTAAAGAGAGCTGCTTGCGTTCTGGCAACTACCTCCACTGCAAACGTGACGTCATGTGACTGGGTACTTCCTGCAAGGACCCCAAGATTAAAACTGAGACACAGCTGGCTTTGTTTGGGGGGGAATGGATTAGGCCAGTGTTTCCCAAACCTCTCCTGGTGTACCCCCTGTCCAGCATGCTTTAGATCAGCGTTTCCCAAACCTCTCCTGATGTACCCCCTGTCCTGCATGCTTTCGATCAGCGTTTCCCAAACCTCTCCTGATGTACCCCCTGTCCTGCATGCTTTAGATCAGTGTTTCCCAAACCTCTCCTGGTGTACCCCCTGTCCTGCATGTATTAGATCAGTGTTTCCCAAACCTCTCCTGGTGTACCCCCTGTCCTGCATGTATTAGATCAGTGTTTCCCAAACCTCTCCTGGTGTACCCCCTGTCCAGCATGCTTTAGATCAGTGTTTCCCAAACCTCTCCTGGCGTACCCCCTGTCCTGCATGCTTTAGATCAGTGTTTCCCAAACCTCTCCTGGTGTACCCCCTGTCCTGCATGTATTAGATCAGTGTTTCCCAAACCTCTCCTGGTGTACCCCCTGTCCTGCATGTATTAGATCAGTGTTTCCCAAACCTCTCCTGGTGTACCCCCTGTCCAGCATGCTTTAGATCAGTGTTTCCCAAACCTCTCCTGGCGTACCCCCTGTCCTGCATGCTTTAGATCAGTGTTTCCCAAACCTCTCCTGGTGTACCCCCTGTCCTGCATGTATTAGGTCAGTGTTTCCCAAACCTCTCCTGGTGTACCCCCTGTCCTGCATGTATTAGGTCAGTGTTTCCCAAACCTCTCCTGGTGTACCCCCTGTCCAGCATGCTTTAGATCAGTGTTTCCCAAACCTCTCCTGGCGTACCCCCTGTCCTGCATGTTTCAGGTCAGTGTTTCCCAAACCTCTCCTGGTGTACCCCCTGTCCTGCATGTTTTAGATCGGTGTTTCCCAAACTTCTCCTGGGGTACCCCCTGTCCTGCATGCTTTAGATCAGTGTTTCCCAAACCTCTCCTGGTGTACCCCCTGTCCTGCATGTATTAGATCAGTGTTTCCCAAACCTCTCCTGGCATACCCCCTGTCCTGCATGCTTTAGATCAGCGTTTCCCAAACCTCTCCTGGTGTACCCCCTGTCCTGCATGCTTTAGATCAGTGTTTCCCAAACCTCTCCTGGCGTACCCCCTGTCCTGCAAGTATTAGATCAGTGTTTCCTAAACCTCTCCTGGCGTACCCCCTGTCCTGCATGCTTTAGATCAGCGTTTCCCAAACCTCTCCTGGTGTACCCCCTGTCCTGCATGCTTTAGATCAGTGTTTCCCAAACCTCTCCTGGTGTACCCCCTGTCCTGCATGTATTAGATCAGTGTTTTCCAAACCTCTCCTGGCATACCCCCTGTCCTGCATGCTTTAGATCAGCATTTCCCAAACCTCTCCTGGTGTACCCCCTGTCCTGCATGCTTTAGATCAGTGTTTCCCAAACCTCTCCTGGCGTACCCCCTGTCCTGCAAGTATTAGATCAGCGTTTCCCAAACCTCTCCTGGTGTACCCCCTGTCCTGCATGCTTTAGATCAGTGTTTCCCAAACCTCTCCTGGTGTACCCCCTGTCCTGCATGTGTTAGATCAGTGTTTCCCAAACCTCTCCTGGCGTACCCCCTGTCCTGCATGTGTTAGATCAGTGTTTCCCAAACCTCTCCTGGTGTACCCCCTGTCCTGCATGTGTTAGATCAGTGTTTCCCAAACCTCTCCTGGTGTACCCCCTGTCCTGCATGTGTTAGATCAGTGTTTCCCAAACCTCTCCTGGTGTACCCCCTGTCCTGCATGCTTTAGATCAGTGTTTCCCAAACCTCTCCTGGTGTACCCCCTGTCCTGCATGTGTTAGATCAGTGTTTCCCAAACCTCTCCTGGTGTACCCCCTGTCCTGCATGCTTTAGATCAGTGTTTCCCAAACCTCTCCTGATGTACCCCCTGTCCTGCATGCCTTAGATCAGTGTTTCCCAAACCTCTCCTGGCGTACCCCCTGTCCTGCAAGTATTAGATCAGTGTTTCCCAAACCTCTCCTGGTGTACCTCCTGTCCTGCATGTATTAGATCAGTGTTTCCCAAACCTCTCCTGGTGTACCTCCTGTCCTGCATGTATTAGATCAGTGTTTCCCAAACCTCTCCTGGTGTACCCCCTGTCCAGCATGCTTTAGATCAGTGTTTCCCAAACCTCTCCTGGCGTACCCCATGTCCTGCATGTTTCAGGTCAGTGTTTTCCAAACCTCTCCTGGTGTACCCCCTGTCCTGCATGTTTTAGATCGGTGTTTCCCAAACTTCTCCTGGGGTACCCCCTGTCCTGCATGCTTTAGATCAGTGTTTCCCAAACCTCTCCTGGTGTACCCCCTGTCCTGCATGTTTTAGATCGGTGTTTCCCAAACTTCTCCTGGGGTACCCCCTGTCCTGCATGCTTTAGATCAGTGTTTCCCAAACCTCTCCTGGTGTACCCCCTGTCCTGCATGTATTAGATCAGTGTTTCCCAAACCTCTCCTGGTGTACCCCCTGTCCTGCATGCTTTAGATCAGTGTTTCCCAAACCTCTCCTGGCGTACCCCCTGTCCTGCATGCTTTAGGTCAGTGTTTCCCAAACCTCTCCTGGCGTACCCCCTGTCCTGTAAGTATTAGATCAGTGTTTCCCAAACCTCTCCTGGTGTACCCCCTGTCCTGCATGCTTTAGATCAGTGTTTCCCAAACCTCTCCTGGCGTACCCCCTGTCCTGCATGCTTTAGATCAGTGTTTCCCAAACCTCTCCTGGCGTACCCCCTGTCCTGCATGCTTTAGATCAGTGTTTCCCAAACCTCTCCTGATGTACCCCCTGTCCTGCATGCCTTAGATCAGCGTTTCCCAAACCTCTCCTGGTGTACCCCCTGTCCTGCAAGTATTAGATCAGTGTTTCCTAAACCTCTCCTGGCGTACCCCCTGTCCTGCAAGTATTAGATCAGTGTTTCCTAAACCTCTCCTGGCGTACCCCCTGTCCTGCATGCTTTAGATCAGCGTTTCCCAAACCTCTCCTGATGTACCCCCTGTCCTGCATGCTTTAGATCAGCGTTTCCCAAACCTCTCCTGATGTACCCCCTGTCCTGCATGCTTTAGATCAGTGTTTCCCAAACCTCTCCTGGTGTACCCCCTGTCCTGCATGTGTTAGATCAGTGTTTCCCAAACCTCTCCTGGTGTACCCCCTTTGAATCACCTGTGCTGGTGCAGGGAGAGATTTAAAGCAGGCAGGACACAGGGTACGCCAGGAGAGGTTTCAGAAACATTGGTTTAGACCAATGATGTGCTTCTATGGTTGGGCGGGGCTTTGACTTTATGGGTGGAGCTCTAGCTTTGAGGTGTGCTGATATTAAATCCCAATTTTTATGACCTTCTCCGCCCCCCCCCCCCCCCCCCCGGATGGAGAAGGGAGACACATTGTTTTTGGCTCGGCTCCTGATCGCATCGGTGTTCCCACTTCATTTCTGGAGCGTAACTCCAAAACCGTTTGCTTCATCATAACAAACCTTTGCGTACTTACCGCTCAGGTCCTGCAGTGGTGCCTTTTGGTATGTGCCTGTCTGTCTGTGCGTCTGTCCGTCTGTCCTGTGAGTTAGGCAGGGAAGGGGGGGGACGTATATTTTTACGAGTAAAAACACATTCTAGTTTTACAGCGTTTTGAACAGCGTCGCAAGACCAACTGCAGCCACAGGGTGTGCGGGCATTCGTGCGCCAAACGTTCCTTCTTGCGTGAACTGGACATTTGGTTGTCCACTGGCGGACGTGTGTCTCCTGACCCACAAAAGCAGTCGTCCCCAAAATCGATGGGCTTTGTGACCCTGCCGCACACAAGGCCCACGCAAAGTATGAAATGAATCATTTAAGATTCATGGCCTGCAAAGCGCTCATGAGCAAATCTTTACGGACGCAGTGGTAGACACAGCGATGGATGTAACATGACGATCGCTGATCCATAGTTTCCCCGACTCATCATCTGGGGATACAATGAGGCCCTAATACAAACTGCAACCAAACGCCAGAGGCTAAGTGTGAAACGCTTTTGGCGGAAGAAAGAAAAAAACTGTTGAAGTCAGCCAATCACCAGTTTGCCTTTAAATGTGTGATTACCCACCACCTGATCCCATGTACTATGCTTGAATAACACTCAAGCTACTCAACACTCAAACAATTCAACGACAAATCAAAACCAATGTGTGAACACGTACTACAATTAGCGATTGAACAGTTGGTCTGCCTCACCATCAGACTTAAGCAGCAGGCTGGACAACTTTTTTGACGGCATTAGAGGCCGTTGCAGATGTGAAAATAATTCCCTTGTAACAATAATGGCTCAATGCGCTAAAAAGGTTTTCCACCATAAACGTTTCTTTTTGACTGCTTAACTGTGCATTAAGTGCCATCTTGAAATATATATTGTCATGAATCTGTCATAATTTTTCCTGAAAAAATGCCACAATGGGAGATGTAGAAGGTGTAGATATTTCATCTGATTGTTCACATTGTTGCAACTCTCACAATCTCAACTTTGTAGCCTAGTTAGGCGTACCTGTGTCTCGGATTCACTTCTTGGTCATTATACTGTGTTGTTCACACATTGGTTGATTGGTTGAAAGCTATTTATGCAGTTAAAAGATGACGGGAACAGGTAGTGGGCGATGATGTGTTTAAAAATGATGAGATCTGCAAACTCTCTGGTGATGGTTGAATTTAACAGTTTTCTCCCAGAAGTATGTCACATTGCCTCTGACGTTTGGCTGCTTTTAAGATGCATTTCCAAGAGAAAAAAAAGGCCCCTGAACACGTACATGCCTCATGGCAGCAGTTGGTCTTATAACTTTGGTCTTATTTTTGGGATTCAAAATCGATTCAGCATCGGCACACCTCTACTTCGGGTTTGTGGGTAAAGCTGTGGCTCTGTGGGTGGAGCTGTGATTCTGGGATTTGCTTTGTCGATGCGGCCTTTGAAAAAAGTGAATAGGAAGTGCTCACGATCAACTTTGAGCTTTCGGCATGTAGGTCAATGAGGTCACATATGTAGGCGTTGCTGCCATTTTGATGCATGACTCGCAGTTTGGGGGAACAAAATTAATGGGACAGATTGTCGCGCTCGGCTGTGTGTTGGCTAACTGTGTGCTGTGGCGGTAGCTTTGGCTCAGGCGGGTCTGAGACTAAAACCGAATCAAACTTGGGCATATCCTTCCAACATCCACACTTCGCTCTTGCTTTCTTTGCTTTATGTCTCCAGAAGGCCTGAACTCTCCTTGCTTTTTAGGCAGATCTTGGTCATCTGTGACCTGGCCACGAGATGAGTGCTGGCTTTTAGTTGACATCACTGTCCCTCTCCTTAAGTTTTCAGTGACGCAGTTAGAATTGTTTAGAATTGTTTAATTGTAGAGTCGTCTTTAGCCGTTTGGGTTTGGCGCCATGTCTGAGATCACAGTTGTTTCAAATCGCAGCATTCAGACATTTTTGGTGAGGCCTGTTTATCCCGCTTATACCAAACTGTAAGCGTCACATTCTATCCGTGTTTCTGACTGTGCTCTTCCAGATCTTCAGTGGTACCCTACCCTAACTGTAATTCGCAGAGTTCCTCACCTCGTCATCCACCAGTTGCAGACTCCAACAAAACGATATTGTCATCAGTTATCACACAATCCTGTTTTTAAGCCAATTAAGGTCATGAGGAGTAACACACACACACACACACACACACACACACACACACACACACACACACACAAAATTTCATCTGTTGGGGTAAAGTGCTGAGTCTCAGAAAACTAGTACTTACTAATCTGGACAAACAGACGAGAGACGGACGGACCAGCTCCATTGCAATATCCCATGCTTCACTTTGTGTCATGGATTTTAAAAAATCAACAGTCAAAAGCTGAGTATGAGGCTTGGGTGATGCTTTATGCCTGTCCTAATGAAGAGATTGAGCTCGCCAGTGTAACAATTTGTGAAGCATCTGTCCCAAGCATTATGGCTCCCTGAAATGTTTAAAATTATCGTCATGTCTTCATGGTGAAAGTGAAGTTGATAATGTGCACTCCAGCCCCTGAATTGTGCGAGCATAAATGTGAAATGAGTATTTTGAGTATAATGTCTTATGAAATCTGAAGGGGCTCTACATGTCATGCATGGCTAAGTGTTGGTGATGACAAATCTTGGCTGTTTGTCATGAAATTCGCCCTTTCTCGAAATCAACTTCTGATCGTTTTGTGACATTTCATTTGACAATTTCTCTTTCTTATCCATTGCTTAAAAAAATGTATGTTTCAAGAAAAATTTTATGTACTGGATAGTTGCACCTGTCAATCATCAGTTAGGCTGCATCTCTCCAGGTCAGCGTGTTGAATGTGGCTGCTGTGATTGGACAAATCTGAGTGTGACTGCTCTGATTGGATGGATGTCAACATGGAGGTCTCTGATTGGCCGAATGCGAACCTGCCGGTTATAATTCGCGTGGGGCATGGAGTTTCCGCTGCTATGGAAGCTTTTGATGGAAGTTTGACCTTGCGGTCGAATTGCTTTCCCCTTCTCTCACTCTCTGCACTGCTAAAATCACAACTCCTAATTGCTCAGGGGGCAGAAGGTTGGGTGCTGTGATTGACATTCGTGGTCTCCCTTTTCAAACTTACTTGCCACACGCCTGCGCTCTGCCCAAAATCACAGGCCAGAAACTCTGCCAAGGGCTCGAACTGCTCTTGCAAGAACAAAGGTTTTGCGATGACGAAAACGTGCAGTTCATGTTCTCTCAAATCTCGAATGACCAAATTTCTTCAAATTTTAATCTGGTGGACACCAATCTTTTTTAATCGCTCCTTTTGCATGAGACTAAATTTTATTACATTCCTCTGAAATGACGATCTTGTCCTGGGTGAAAATGGGCCGGAGTATGAGCATATCTGTCTGAGTTGAGGTCGTTTCATACTTCTGCGAAGTCGGTGTATGTCTGCAAGATTTGAATCGTGTCTGGAGCTTGCGAATGTCCGAGCATGCTTACATACACTCCATGTTACACAGGTCTCGTAATTAGAATTTTGTCAAAGTGCAACACATTTTATTGTTTGTTACTAATAAAATATTGCATTATTGGCAAACATCTTTGTCTAGTATCTGGCTTAACAAATTTGTTCAGAGTAAATCACTTTAGGAAATCCGCTAAGAACAAAAGGCTTCATTTTTCATGGCGCTTCAGCGATAAACCAGTCACTATTACTCTGTGGTATAAGTTGCTAACTACACGCTTCGAGCTACGCAACGTGTGGAATTGACCCACAACCTTCGCACGTTCTTCATGACTCGTGCACCGCCGACTTATGCGCACTCCACAGAAGTATAAAACAGCCCTAAATTCAGATCATTAGTCAGAAAGATTTTTCAAGGTACATTGAGAAAGAATGCTTATGAGGTGTGCTTCTTTAAGGACCGTAGCTCCTTAAATAATGTACTGTATATAAAGATGGACAACCTGACGGCTCCTCAAAGGTTAGGCTTAAACATCTTTATTGCCACCTTGTGGATGGCTGCAGCACGGGTTATAGGCTTGCCCCTTGCACGTTAATGAATGGGACATGGACCTCCCAAAAAAAAGTATATGTACCTGTCAAGTAATTTTCTTCGGAAAGTGTTTTCCATCATTTTCCTTCCAATCATAATGATGGATGGTCATTGTCAACTTTTTTCCAGATAAGTGTGGTTTTTTTGACAGCTGTGACTGACAGCAACTCTGAGAGAAGTTGTCGAATGCTGATTTATAGTATACGGAGCTTGAGTGGGACCATCGGCGAGAGATTTAACGTTTACGTTACACACGCATTAATTGTTAGGTCTCAGTACAACAGAATGTAAGCCAAAGTAATTTTGGACATCCAACAAAAATTGACTGTGTAAAGGTCATTGTTCGGAACATAGCATCATGTACCGTGAGCAGCAGTGCTATTGCTGAAATGTATAACCAGTTAGCTAGGTAGCTAGAAGAGCTAGTTTAGCAAGACTCTAAAACAGGTCACCGTAGATGGCAACAGAAATCAATGATATAAATCTCCTTTTCTCAAAACATGGCGTAATGTACTGTTTCCAGTGATGCCATGTTCAAAGCGAAGAGCTTTTTCCATCAATTTTTGTTGCCAACTCATGACTGAATCTTGCTCACTAGGCCAGCTAAAAGCAGTTCGCTAACTAGCTAACTAACGTTAGTCAATGGAGTTAGTTTCAATAACAGGTCACCTAATCAGCTTGTTTGCTAGCCTAGTAGTTCAAATTAACGTGAGAACGCATGATAGTGGGGTGTCCATTTACCCATGGACTGTTTTTAGCAATTTTTAAGATTTGGGTAAGATTTTTTAACATTGGGTTTCATGAGGTAATTAACTTAGTCAATCTATGGGCTACTAATGCCTGCACATTGGAGTCGGCACAAGTTTGTAGAGGCAGGCAGGTGCAGCAGACATCAACATGGGAGCTAAGCGATATATTGCTAAGGAAAAGGAAAGCGGCAAACCTGTTTCAGCCTCGAGCAACTCCACTTCGAACAGATCCAAACTAGCCAACCCTTTAAAAAGCGATCAGTCGCATTAGAACCATTCCCTTCTCTGTGTACAACAACTGGCATTTACCGCCAACGCTGGGGCAGCCAGTTAGTTGACGTAAAATGTTCAGGGCATTCGATTGCGAATGCGTTGGGCAGGTATATGGGTGGGACCTCGAGGCTGCCGCTCAACCCTCGATCGCTCCTGTGCAGGCTCCGTTTCCAAATATGCAAGATTGCAGCGTCCGGTTGCAGGATATTTTGGCTCCAGTGTTGTACAGCATTAGAGGTGGAGATGCGTCATCCATCTTTATATACAGTTTATGCCTTGAATAGCCACCAACACACCCCCCCTAGTGGTCATGCGTAACACTGCGGGAGTTGTGTTTTTTGCACTGCAGAGAGTGGAGGATGCCTTTTATACACTGGTCCGGGAGATCAGAGAGCACCGGCTAAATACGCTAAGCAAAGAAGAAAAGACGCCGAGATGTGTGAAGCTTAAAAAGTGCATTTTAATGTGATGGGTAAGTGCACCACACCTGCCCCTGCAGCCGGGAAATGCCGGAAAGTTGCCAGGGGGAACGCTGTTCAAAATGCACTCCTGATATCATCTTCCCTGATCTCCACGACATGAACCCGTTCTCACCTTCCTCTTCTTCTGTGGTTGTTTGTCCCCCCCATAACATCTGACACCTTTCTTGACAGTTCCCTCTCGTTGTGCTGCCGTTTCTTCACCGCAGGGTGTGGACGACGCCTTCTACACGTTAGTCCGGGAGATACGCAAACACAAGGAGAAGAGCAGTAAAGACGGGAGGAAGAAGAAGAAAAAGAAGTCGAAGACGAAGTGCGTGGTCATGTGATCAGCTGCCCCTTTCCGGAGAGAAACTTCAAAGAATACGACAACAACAGCAACAGAAAGAAAATTCTTAAAATGTGCCTAACTGAAAGTATTATTTTGTACATTAACACTAAATTATTAACTCCTTTTTCGATCTGTGTCACAAATGGTTGCAGCAGCCAACCTTTTTTTTTTTTTTCCAGTTATCTGCCACGGACCAACTGAAATTCAAGCCCAGTTTTTATGTTCTTAGCAGTAACTGAAATTCTGGCCCAGGTCTGTTTTCTGCAGTTGGCCAACTCAAATTTAAGCCAGTTTTTTATGGTTGGCAAACTGAAAACAAGCCCAGCTGTACATTATTTTCAGTTGACTTTCTGAAATGCATCTCGGTTCATTGTTCTCATCTATTGGATAACTGTAGTTCAAGCCCAGTTTTGTCTTTTGTTTTTTTATTATTGTTTTTTTTTTTGGCAGTAGGAAAACTGAAGTACAAGCCTAGTTCTATGTAATTTTCAGTTGACTATCTGAAATACAGACTCGGTTCATTGTTCTAAGCTATTGGCTAACTGAAAGACGGGCTCAATTTAAAGTTTTCTGCAGTTAGCCAATGGAATTGTTTGCCCAGGCGAACTGGAGTTCCTCAGAGTGCCACTGGTATGTAGGGTGACCAGACTATTGAAATGTATTTGTAGTTGGACTTCTAATGGAACCTGATGTGGACCTTGCTGATAGTTTTAAGGGTGTGTAGTTTTAAGGGTGTGTATGTGGCATTTCAGACATGGTGTTGGGTATTTTAATAATAAACCAGAGAAGAACCTCGGTAATGGTGGGAACGTTCTGCCTCAAAGTTCTTTCTTTCTGACCCTTAGGCCGCTTTCACGCCAGGATAGTCAGGGGACTCAGTTCGGTTGGGTGGGGAATGCTGAGAAAATTTGCACCTTCATTTGGTTTGGTTCACTTTCACACTGCACTTCTGAAAGTGGACCAAACCGCCTGGACAACGTCATGCAGTTACGACAGCTGCTCATTTGGGGCGGTATTGCCCGAAACGAGCACAGACCAGCAGGAAATGAAGCATGAGGAAGAAAACCCAGCTCATCGATTGGCCAGGACCTCTCTTTGGTTCACTTCCTTTCCTTGGTTCGCTGGATTGTCCTTTGCATTTCCCAGTATATGCGAATCGCACCAGAGTTTGTTTGAAAGCGTACCGAGACCACCTCAAGGAGGTGCTCCCGGTACATTTGTTTTGGTACAATTCCTGCTTTCACACCGAACCAAACGATCCGCACCAAGAAGGAAAACGAACTCTGGTGCGATTTAGCTGGAACAAATGAAGCCACTGTGAAAGCACCCATAGACATGCTTTTAAAAGTACAATGTCCTAATGATAATACTCATCATCATCATAACGGCAGGCTGTCTCCATGGCTGTGGACTTGTGACAGTAATGCATTTGTCATGGTCAGGCTTCCCAAAATCTTCCTGTCTGCCTCCTACTTGGAAGCAATTAAAGGAGCTGTGTCACGAGCATGCTCAAGTAATTGAATGTAGTAAATCTGTTCTTCTGGAAGTCACAATCAAGAAGATATTTTCTTCCCATGAATAATGGTCATGGCAACCAGCTTACATTCTTTGTATCCCTTGGCTCAAAAACTTAAAATAGCGCTGTGAATCCTCAAATTTCCATAGGAAGGTCCATAATATAAAAAGCGTAGTGCCAGGGTAACTAAAATACATAATTGCAATAAAAAATGGAGATGAATTGGTAAGGATGGAATCGGATTTCGACTTGCAGTCAAACAGATTCACACTTTTAGGGTCAAAGTTCTGCAGTAATCGTAACGGCTCCTTTAACTAAGAGGCCCTCAAAGTCCACCTTCTCTGGGTTGTTTGATACAGTGGAGACTTCTGCACAGGTAGACTGATCTCGGAAAAGTATTTTCCATAATCTGGGGTTTTTATGGTTTAAATATTATGGTATCGGTGGCATAAGCAGCAAAATGAGAGCTGCTGCGTGACTCAGTTGATAATGGGCTGTTCATGAGGCTGTCAAGCATCCAACTGGTGGCTCAAACATGGCTGTCCAACATTGTTCCTGGAGATCTACCCCATTGTAGGTTTTCACTCCAAACTTGGTTAGGCTCACCTACCTCTGCTTATTTCTTGCTCAACAAGCTGTTGATTGAGGCTGTATTATTTGGGTTGGAATGGGAACCTAGATCTTCCAGAGCTGGGTTTGGCAGCCCTCCCACAGTCATGAGCACCACGGGCCTAATTTATAAAAAATTGCGAGGATTTCATTCCTAAATAATACGCACACCAAAAAAATAAAAAATACATTTCGTGGAAAATAACCGAATTAATAAACTTATGGGTAAAATAAACTGCATGGCATATTAATTTAATCAGGATGGACTTGGAATTTATCGACATTGTACATAACCTTAATATTTTCCCTTTTTTAATGTTTGTTTTTATAAATCCGACATCTGCAAAAAAAAAAAAAAAAATGACATGCATATCTTTTTTTGTGCCCACGCACCGTTTAAAATGAGGCCCCAGGGCTTTTTGATTGTCTTTATTTTTGTTAGACTTAATTTCTTCTACGTTTGTTCAGGTCTACGTGATTTGCGTTCCGTTCGGCTTTCGCGAACAGGGTTCGTCCATCGTACTGTGCTGGCAATTGTATTAGATATCTGGAGGGAAGTACACCAATATTTCAATCACATGCTGATACAGTACAATAATGCCGGAGTCCTCCTCGACCATCCTCCTCTAAAAACTGCTCGATCTGAGTTTAAAATTCGCTCGCTACATCTCTGACCACTTTCTCACATCAAATCCCCACTCAACCAATCCGTGCGGAGTATACCGACGTTTAAAACCCAAAACTGTATTAAACATTCACATTATAAAAAGCAAGTATTGGTAACCTTCAGCGAAAAGTGTGCGAGGGGAGGTCAATGTGTGCGCGAGAGGGGGTTGAAACTGCGCGAGAGGGGTTGAAAGTACGCGAGAGGGGGTTGAAACAGCGCGAGGGGAGGTCAATACAGCGCGAGGGGGAATCAATGTGTGCGCGAGAGAGGTTGAAACTGCGCGAGAGAGGTTGAAACAGCGCGAGGGGAGGTCAATGTGTGCGCGAGAGAGGTTGAAATTGCGCGAGAGAGGTTGAAACAGCGCGAGGGGAGGTCAATGTGTGCGCGAGAGGGGTTGAAACTGCGCGAGAGAGGTTGAAACTGCGCGAGGGGGAATCAATGTGTGCGCGAGAGGGGTTGAAACTGCGCGAGAGGGGTTGAAACTGCGCGAGAGAGGTTGAAAGTACGCGAGAGGGGGTTGAAACAGCTTGAGGGGAGGTCTCTGGCCGTGTTCGAAACCGCGCTCTACGGTCTACATCTCCCTACACACTAGTCACACTACTCGGTTCTCCCTACGAGCGGACCCTTCCTTCTTCTTCTTCTTTTTTTAATTATATGGTGAATTCAACACCAATTTGTGTATTACCGCCATCATCTGTGTGGTATAAAATAATGATTTGAACGAACCCTTTTGAGAAATTAATATTTTCCATTGTGATCTATAAAATAAAGTCCTCTAACCCTAACAATACGCGGAAGACCAAAGGGGGAAAAATGTGCATTCGTTTTGAGGGGATTGAAACAGGATGTTTAGCCAACCTGACTTTAGCCACCCTAAAATAGACCCCCCGACCGGCATTTCGCCGTTATGCAATGCCTGCTGAAGATGCGGCCAAGGACACAACGTGTTCACCCAAACGTATATTGGCTTAAGTTACAAACAAAACATGGGCTTGATCATAACAATTAAGTGGATTTAGTAGGCTACCGCCTAAAAAAAAAAAACAAAAATGGAAGAAATGCAGCGCAGACCAAGGAATATTTGCAACACCGCTATATTGCACAACACCCAACCTCACAGGCAAAATGCAATCGCTTTCTTTAGTACAGCCCCGTAAATTAAAAAAAATAAGAAGTAGTCCGTGCGGTCAGTCGGGTTTCACTTTTACCGCATCCAGTTCTTTCAAGTGTCCAAAATATTTCCACCTCCGGAGCAAAAATGAAAATATCCTTATGCCAACCGAAAATCCAAAACGAATCCATATGGAATAAAACAAAAAGAGAACGATCTTCGACCACCGAAAAAAATACAAAAAGCCGAAAAAGAGAATCAAGAAGCAAAAATATATAGGCCTATATGAAAAAGGACAGATCTCACCGGGCGTTGAGATGCTCTTTTTCGTTGCTGCAGCTGGCGAATGTCCAAGTCCGAAACGTGGCCTTGAGCTATTTCCACAGTAGCTTTTTTATTATTATTATTTTAACAAAATGTTAAAATATATTATAGTCCTCAGGTCCCACGTAGTCTCCCCGAGATTCGCATTTTTCTTTCTTTTTTCTTCTCATTACCCATCACTCGCCCGTATTTCAAAACTCCCCTACTTCGCGGCAGAACCGAATTTGTTACTGAATGGTGCGTAATGTCAGCTGATCAATTTAACAGCCAACTGATCTAGAATCAGTACAACAAGGGAAAATAGCAATGGAAGATGGTATAACAATTATGGGGCTACCGATATAGAATGGAGCCATGACAAGGAGGATAGTACTTCTAATTTTAATAATAGCAATTTAATGCATGGAAACGAATAGGTTCCTGCCTCCCCGAGAATCAGCTACATTATTATGTGGCATTGCTACAAACGGAGTCAATCGGCCCGCCGTCAGCGTCTCATCTGTGCGCTCATGAATATTCATAATAGGTAAGATACCATTTAAAGTTTCTACTTTCACTCAGCTTACTTACTCCCAGTGGATGATGTGAACAGATGAGAGTGAAATGTTAACCTGGCTTCAACCAAAAAACAGTAGTCAAACAAAGAATGACCATGAAGAAAGTATTCTTTAAATTACCATTTAATGTTAATTATCATGCATAATGTTATCGTATTTCTACTTGAAACAAAACTTAAACCCAAACAGTTACGTGTAATGAGCAGAAAAAGCCAAATGCTCTGCAAATGAAATTGTAGGGAAAAAGTAGCATACATTCACACTTCACATTAACCCCTTAGCGCAGGTATATACACCTGAATTCATTAATACCGAAATGTAATGGCTAAATTAATTCTGTAATTGAATTTTTGAATGTTTTACTTCAATTGAACCATTTCGGCCAGTATCTGCAATACAAATACTGAGTGATGAAGTATTAATTAAGCTCTTGGACAACAGGGAAAAAAAACTCCTTTATTTGTATTCTGCATGAAGGGGAACATTTGAGCTCAGACATATTAAAATAAGATACAAAATAATAAGATGGCAAATGTGAATTTAATCTTTAAAAAACAGTCAAAATGCAATAATTTCATAGAAATATTCCAATGAGAAATTTAATAAATTACTTCAATCACTTTTCTTTAAAGTTTAATAAATAATTACATTATCAAACAGTTTAAGAAAATGGCTCTGTAACTAATTGCATTAAATAGTAAACAATGTATATGAAATTATTTAACAACATTCAATACATAGTCCAATTAATAATATAAAATATTGTCCTTTACAGGTGGGTTTGAGAGGGCCATACTGCAGGGTGAATCCCCAGGGTCCCCTGTTGCGCCTGTATTTTGAGGGAGGTGACCTGCGGAAGGACTTTCTCCCATGAAGGTCATAGCTGGAGAGCCTTATCCATCTCCTGGGAGAGAAGGACCATGGATGGGGGAAGTCGATAGAGGTGCTGGTGTTTGTGTACTGGCTGGCCTTTGGAACGTCCTACCGGGTCGCGCCAGAGGCCTTTGACATTCCCCGCACCTCATGCCATGACATGATCCAATGGGTCAGTCAGGGCATCCAGGGGGTTTCCAGGAGGCTCATCCACCTCCCCACCCCGGATAAGCTGCAGGAGATTGGAGCCGGGTTCCAGCAGCTGTCTGGTTCCCCAGCCTTTGGTTGGGTGGGTGGGAGCATTGATGGCTGCCATGTCCACATTGGTCCACCTGGGCTGTTTGCAGTGGACTATTACAACAGGAAGCTGTTCAACTCGGTCCAGTTCCAGGCCATCTGCGACCACAAGGGTCGCTTTCTGGATGTGGTGGTGGGCTTCCCTGGCTGCGTCCATGATGCCCGGGTCCTGAGGTGCAGCCCCTTGTATGGTCACCAACTGTACCCACCTCCTGGATGGTGTCTGCTGAGCAATGGCGGATTCCCGTGCTTGGCAGAGCCATTCCAGGAGCCTGTCCGGAATCCTGTGGAGATCAGGTACAACACCAGGCTGTCCAGGGCACAGTGCGTGGTGGAGAGGGCAGTTGGGGTCCTCAAGACCAGGTGGCACTTAATTTTCCTGAAGGCACTGGAGGCGAAGGTGGAGTTTGTGCCTGAGGTCATCTGTGCCTGCCTTTTCCTGCACAACGTCTGCCTCGAAAATGGGGATGTCTTGGAGCCGGAGGTCAAAGACGAGGATGACGGGGATGATGGCGATGATACTGATGTTGAAGCCCACGAGCAACTCCAGCGGTCCGGGGACACCCTCAGGGACAGACTTGCAGCATAAGTGTTTGCTTCTGATGTTCCCATTGCAGTGCTGCAAGAACATGATTTTTGTTAGTTTTTTTTTTTTTTGGTTTGTGTTACTGTTACAACCCAGTTTAACATAAGCAATCCAGCGCAACATAAAGCGAACAAAGTCACCAAAGCTCAAAGTGTAGGGGTTTATTGTATCTAAAAAATTTACAATTAAAGATAAGGAATAGTGAAAGTTTAAAAAAAAACAAATAATAATAACCAAGGATAAACAATAACAACGACAACACGGCATAAGTTGCTGGCGTGAAGGCAACCCCTCCCCTTCGCTCCTGGTCGCAGCTCAGAAATAGAAAGGGGAACACCAGGTGAACCTATCAGACCCCTCTCACCAACAGGGAACACCTGCAAAACAATTAAACAGGGAAAACAAGAAACGGGAAACTATCGCCACCCAGAGGTAGAAGAGGACATAACAGTTACTCTGCCCAGGGAGTTCTTAGTTCCTGATTTATCTAAAATATTAAGAGTGATTCACCCCTGGTGTACATAGTTGTCTTATAGTTCTTTAATTATTGCCTCTTAAAAATCCAACCCCTCGTCCGAGTCACAAGAGCTGGAAACAGGTAAAGTATAGGACTGCCAGGCAGGGTTAGGTGGCTTTAACCACCTGGGCTGATACAATAACCATGAAGTCCTGTCTTGATCTACCTGGAAACGCACTAGCTAACAGGGCTCTGTTAAAACTATGTGGACCAATCACCTGCTTAGCGGATAAGTCATGACTACAGAAACATTGCTGGAAGACCTATGGCTAAGTGTAGAAGTCAAAGGTCTCTCCCACAAACATGGTGCTGGACAATGACAGCTGAAAAGAAGTTGCTCAATTCATGTATGATCGTTGCCACCTGAAAAAGAGGGGTTTTTAGTGAAGTTAGTCAACAGGTTGATATTTCACTTTTTCATGTTCCCTTGCAATATTTAATACATTTCTGCAGAGCAAAAAACAGACGCAACACCTTCCATTATTATTTAGTGTTATGGCCCCAATTTGTTATTAGATTTACAACGCAACAGCAACAGCAAGGGATGACAGACACAGTTTTAAAAACCTCAGCACATTTAATTAACAAACAAAGACTAAACTACTATTTACAACCACAGACCAAGATTGATTGGAAAACAAAAGAAACAGAAATATTTACAGTCCTTGTGGGTTTTCTGGTGATGTGCTGGGTGAGGAAAAGGCTCTTTTACAGGCAAAAATCCACAAAAGAAACCTCACAGGTCTTGAACAGAAATGACAGGTCTGGTCACGTGTATCCTTCTTCTTGCAATTTCTCCTTCTACTTTACGGTCTCAATTCTTTGCCTTATATACTCTTTTGCAGACCCCACCCACATTTAGACCTCTTTTTTTTATTTTAGGGGACTTGCCCCAGACATGTCCAGGACATGTCTAAACATAGCTCCAGTCTGAGCTGAATAAAAAAAAGGGTAAATACTGCCATCCAGTGGCCTATATTCACATTACACCTCCATTCCAAAAGGGAAAAATTGACTCATAAAGGCAAAATTTTTCTTTTCAATACAAAATGGTTAAGTGAACACTTGTCTATATATACGTATCATACAATATTCAAATAAACACATGATATATATATATATACTCAGCAACAAAAGTTTCTGTGACACCAATATTGTTAATTATTTTTCATAACGCAATTATGAAATTGTCATACATGGTGATATCAGACTGAAACAGTACACGTAAACACAACATTGAAATGGAAATCATGAAAATGCGAGAAAATGACTTTGCACGTGAAAATGTGCGTAAATCATGCTTGTGGATGGCAATAAAAGAGGAGAATTTTTGGAATGTTCACATTGTGCCTGATGAACGACGGAAGCATCACTTATCGAAAACACAGCCATTTCGGATCAGGAACTCTACCCTCTAAATGCCAAGACTGTCTGAAAATGATCGGTGGAGGGCCATTGGGATGATTGAATCCGGAACCTCGCAGAGGGAAGTTGCTCATCGCCTGAATGTCCACCGAAACACCATTTGGAACTTATGGCAGCGTCATCAGCAGACAAGACATGTCAGAGACCGTCCTCGCAGCGGCCGTAAACGAGTAACCACTCCCAGACAGGACAACTGGATTCGAACAACCCATCTCCGAAATCGATTCCAACCTGCGACCATAACTGCAAGAACGATACCTGGTTTGAGGCGACTGTCTGCACAGACAATCCGTCGCCGTCTCCGTCATTTTGGCATTGTCCCACGTCGGCCAGCAAGACGTCCAATACTCACAGTACAACACCGACGACTGCGTCTACAGTGGGCACAACAACATCGACGGTGGATCCAACGTCAGTGGGATCATGTACTCTTCACTGATGAATCAAGATTCATGCTTAACCGATGTGATGGTCGTTTACGTGTATACCGTCGACGTGGAGAACGTTATGCCAACAACTGTGTTCAGGAATTTGATCGTTTTGGAGGTGGTAGTGTCATGATTTGGGGAGGGATCACGGCTAGAAACAGAACAGATTTGCTTGTTATTGATGGAAATCTGACAGGTCAAAGATATCGCGATGAAGTGCTACGGCCATTGGTGGTACCGTTTTTGATGCAACATGGTCCCGGAATAACGCTGCAACATGATAACGCCAGACCACACGTTGCAGGGATTGTACAGCAGTATCTGATGCAACAACATGTCAATGTCCTGCCATGGCCAGCCAGATCCCCAGACATGTCCCCAATCGAGCATCTTTGGGACGAGATGGATCGACGTTTGCGGCGGTTGGATAACCCGCCAGCTACACTCCAGGAATTGCGACAACGTCTACGTCAGATTTGGAATGACATCCCACAGCAATTTCTGGCACATCTGATTCGGTCCATGCTCCGGAGATGCGTTGCTTGCATCATGGCATGAGGAAGTCACACCCGGTATTGAAGTGTGAAGGTCACAATTGGTTAGACGTCAGACAAGTGCTTCATGACGCATGAAAATGACATTTTTCGTTTTGAGTGACGTTGGCACTGAAAAGTCAGTGTTTCTCCTGTTAAATAAACATATTGATTGCATTGAGATCTTTGCGTGTCATTTATAACATACACATAAATGGTGTCACAGAAACTTTTGTTGCTGAGTATACATATTCAAACACGAGATAAGCAATCAGCAATTACATTGTCTGTACCCTTCACATGCTTAATTTCCAAGTCAAACTCCTGTAAAATCAAACTCCAATTCAACAATCTCCGATTCTTGTTTTTCATCTTACTCAAAAACATTAACGGATTGTGGTCAGTGTACACAATCATTGGCTTTTGTCCTGTACAAACATAAACCTCAAAGTGTTGTAAAGAAAGGACCAGAGCCAACAGTTCCTTCTCTATTGTGGAATAGTTCCTTTGGTGGCGATTGAACTTCCTGGAGAAGTATGCCACGGGATGCTCAATGTCATCAGAGTCACTTCTCTGTAGGAGCACAGATCCACAAGCTTGGTCGCTAGCATCGACCGCGATGGAGAACGGTTTGTTGAAGTCAGGAGATTTGAGCATGGGGAAGTGACACAGCAGAGACTTCAGGCGATCGAAGGCTCTCTGGCATGCATCATCCCAGGTAAACTTTACGCCTTTCTTCAGTTGGTTAGTTAGACTGAGAGCAATCTCAGCAAAGTTCTTGCAGAACTTGCGGTAGTACCCGATCATTCCAAGGAAGCGGCGCAAAGCTTTTTTGTTGTCAGGAACTGGAAAGTCCATGATGGCTTGGACTTTAGCATTTATGGGTGCCACCTTACCCTGGCCTATGACGTAGCCAAGATAGGTGACAGTAGCACAACCAAAGTCACTCTTGCTCAGGTTAACAGTCAGGTTAGCCTGGGTTAGGCGCTGGAACAACGTCTCTACATCTTTTAGATGTTCTTCCCAGGAGTCACTCCATGTGATCAGGTCATCGATGTATGCACCCGTGTGTGGCAATCCGGCGATTGTAGACTGTATCATCCTTTGGAATGTGGCTGGGGCATTTTTCATCCCAAAGGGTAGGACTTCATGCTGGTACAACCCAGATGGTGTGGCAAAAGCAGAGATGCTCTTGGCCCTCTCAGTTAAAGGCACACATGAATAACCCTTCAATAAATCAATCTTGGTCAGAAACTTTGCTTGCCCTACTCTATCGATACAATCATCAATCCTAGGTATTGGAAACACATCAGTTCTAGTTACAGCATTGACTTTGCGATAATCTGTACAGAATCTAGTATTTCCATCAGGTTTTGGAACGAGCACACAGGGTGAACTCCAATCTGAGTTGGAGGGTCTGATAATATCATGTTCTAACATGTACTCAACCTCTTTCTCAGCAATCTTTCTCTTTTCAGGATTCATCCAGTACGGATGCTGTTTTATTGGTTTGGCATCACCAACATCTACATCATGAGAGGCTATAGAAACTCTTTTTGGAACATCAGGAAACAGATCCTCATATTTCTTGATCAACCTCTTAAACTGATCTCTCTGTGAGGGTTCTAAGTGCTGGAGTTTTACATCAAGATTTTGCAACACTTCAGAATTTGACAATTTACATGAAAGAACTTCAGCTTTAATTCTAGGTTCATCATCTTGAAACTCCCCCTCATCTTCACAAATCTCGGCCATAGGAGAATCTAAAGTGACAGCTGCAACCCGAGCATTTCTGTCATGATAAGGCTTCAGCATGTTAATGTGACACAATTGTTTTGGTTTTCTCCTATCTGGAGTCTTCACAATGTAATTGAGATCATTGAGTTTTGTCAGAATTTCATAAGGACCATGAAATCTTGCCTGCAATGGATTGGACTGCAAGGGAAACAACACAAGGACCTTGTCTCCTGGTTTAAACTCACGGCTTCTAGCCTTATGATCATACCAAGTTTTCATTTTTCCTTGACTTGATTTCAAGTTCTCTTTGGCTAGGTCACAAGCTGCACGCAATCTTTCCTTGAACTTGCTAACATAGTCTAACAGACTGATATGCGGTTCTTTCTCTTGCCATTGTTCACTCAACAATAGCAAAGGTCCTCTCACTTCATGACCAAACACTAGCTCAAATGGACTGAATCCAGTAGACTCCTGCACTGCTTCTCTAGCTGCAAACAACAGCAAATGAACACCTTCATCCCAGTCTTTCTCATGGTCATAACAATAAGTCCTCATCATTGTCTTGAGAGTGGAATGAAACTGCTCTAAGGCACCCTGACTTTCTGGATGATAGGCACTAGAAAGAATCTGCTTTGCACCTAGTTCATACACAACCTGCTGAAACAATCCTGAAGTGAAATTGCTACCCTGGTCTGACTGAATTTCCCTGGGAAGGCCAAACAACGTGAAGAACTTTATCAAAGCCTTTGAGATTGCAGTTGCCTTGATCTTACGTAGAGGTATGGCTTTGGGGAATCTGGTAGATGCACACATGATTGTCAACAAGTACTGATTTCCAGATCTAGTCTTGGGTAATGGACCAACACAATCAACAATGACCTTAGAGAATGGCTCCCCAAATGCTGGGATAGGCTGCAATGGAGCTACAGGTGGGTCTAACTGGTGTTTTCCAACTACCTGACAAGTGTGACAGGTTTTGCAAAAGTTGGAAACGTCTTTCCGAAGCCCAGGCCAAAAGAAGTGTTTCATGATCTTATCAACAGTCTTGTTAACACTAAGATGACCTCCTAAAGGTAAACTGTGAGCCGTTGTGAAGATCTCATTCCTGTAGACCTTCGGAACAACAATTTGCCTGACCACTGCCCAATCTGCATTGCCAGGGATATCAGGAGGGCACCACTTCCGCATCAGCACGCCATCCTTGACATAATACCCAACTGGAACTGCGTCTATTTCTTTATCAGGAAGGGCTCTCCTCCTTAGTGCACAAATTTCAGGATCATTAGTTTGCTCCTCAATCAACCGCTTTCTGGACAGAGACAAGTCTCCAGACACATCAGAATCACCAGACCCATCCGGCTGGCTGAATAGAGAACTGATAAAAGTATCTGATAAGTCCTCAAACGGAGAAACCATAGTAGGCCAATCAGAGTCATGAGGCGAACCACCTGAGTCCTGACTATTCAATGTGCTGGACGGCACCACAACATCATCTTCTTTAGCCTTCTTGGCCATAGCACGAGTCACTGCGCAAGAAGGATACAGAGATGGGTCCTCATCCCCATCTTCAGTGCTCGGCTGTGAAGTAAGATGTACAGGGGGAACTACTTTGCCCCCAGCCAGGTCATTGCCTAGCAACAGAGAAACACCCTTTATAGGTAGACTTGACATAAGTCCCACCTTTACCTGTCCTGTAACTAAATCTGACTTCAAGAATATAGAGCGCAGGGGTACAGATACAGTCCTCCCTTCAATACCTTGTACAAGTATGAAATCCCCTGAAGCGGTCTCATCACGTAACTCCAAAGAGTCCATCAACAAAAGTGACTGAGAAGCTCCGGTATCCCTTAGGATATATATGGGGACAGGAGTAGTATGCTCATTCAGAGCCACATATCCCTCTGACACAAATGGAAGAAATTCCTCCCTCACAAAGTCAGCAGTATCAGGCTTTTTAGCCCCACAAGAAGCAGGCAATTTAGCAGATCGGTTATCTACTACAGGGGTTTCTAACCTTGTTTTCACAAAGGCATTTGGTTTGGTATCCTTTTCTTTTTCTTTTAGCTTTAAGGAACCAACAGTTAGTTGTGACATGACCAGATTTCTTGCAATAACTGCAAACTAGACCACTTTTGTCACTGTCAGCTTTCACACTTTGATCAGACCTGTTACTGGATTTCTGAGCACCATCACCAGATTTGTCTTCGTCTTTGGGTGAGGAATCTTGGGTATCACCATAACCCTTTTTCTGAAATAGGGACCATCTATTGTTACTCCTAGACTGAAATTTGGACTTATGTGTGAGAACATATTCATCTGCAAATTTGGCAGCTGATTGCAAATTCAGTGCTTGCTTCTCATTAAGGTAGGTCTTAATATCATCCTTAACACAGTTCTTGAATTCTTCAACTAACACCATCTCTTTTAGTGAGTTGAAATCATCTTTGACCTCCATAGAAGTACACCAGTGCTCAAAGCAAACCTGCTTCTCATTAGCAAATTCAACATAAGTCTGATTTTCAGATTTCTTCAGACCTCTGAATTTCTGTCGGTAAGCCTCTGGAACCAACTCATAAGCTCTCAAAATAACCTTTTTGACAACCTCATAATCAGAGGAATCATCTGCAGACAAAGCCGAATAGGCTTGTTGAGCTTTACCCTTGAGGACAGTTTGCAACATCAGAGGCCAGTGTTCCTTTGGCCACTGGCAACTCTTTGCCACCTTTTCAAAACACTGGAAATAGTTGTCAACATCCTTTTCTGCAAATGGAGGCACCAGTTTTACCTCCTGACTGGCACAAAATTTATTTTTAGTTTCAATTTTAATTTTTAGTTGCTCCATTTGGAGTCTTTCTTCTCTATCGAATTTCACTAATTCAAAATCTCTCTGTCTCTGTCTCTCTCTTTCTGCTCTTTCCTTTCTCTCTTTCTTTTTTCTCTTCTCTTGCTAATTTTTCTAACTCAAATTCTTTTTGTTTTTCTTTTTCCTCCCTTTCTTTTTGTCTTTCCTCCCTTTCTTTCTCTTTTTCCTCTCTTTCAATCTCTAGCATTTTTAATTTAAGTTCCATTTCTATATTTGGATTTTCCACTGGAAACTGTTCCAGATCTCCGGGTGCAAACACATTTTCATCAATGTAATATTCAACTATCTCTCGAGCCAGTCTTGCTTTTTGCATGGCTGGTTTTACCTCTGTCAGCTCTAAATGTCGGCAAATTTCTAGCAGTTCTGTCTTTTTAAAAGACTTCAAAACCTCAACGGTTGGTGATGGCAAGAAATCATCCATTGCTGTTGATCTGTCAATATATTTATATAGGAAAATTCAAAAAACAATTTTACAGTTTGAAATGTTAGATTTTCAATAAATTACTCACACATTGGTGTGTCCTGGACTTGAGCACCCAATTTGCTATGGCCCCAATTTGTTATTAGATTTACAACGCAACAGCAACAGCAAGGGATGACAGACACAGTTTTAAAAACCTCAACACATTTAATTAACAAACAAAGACTAAACTACTATTTACAACCACAGACCAAGATTGATTGGAAAACAGAAAAACAGAAATATTTACAGTCCTTGTGGGTTTTCTGGTGATGTGCTGGGTGAGGAAAAGGCTCTTTTACAGGCAAAAATCCACAAAAGAAACTTCACAGGTCTTGAACAGAAATGACAGGTCTGGTCACGTGTATCCTCCTTCTTTTTTTTTTATTTTAGGGGACTTGCCCCAGACATGTCTAAACATAGCTCCAGTCTGAGCTGAATAAAAAAAAAGGGTAAATACTGCCATCCAGTGGCCTATATTCACATTACATTAGGTTCTCTCAGGCAATGCAATTTGTGTGCGTATTCCATGGTGCTTGACAGTTTTTTCTCTCGTGCCAGACTGTTATGCAAAATCAGACCAGAGTAATGTAAAAGTATATGAAAATACACCATGCAATAAACCAGCTGGTCACAACTCTAATATCACTTGTCGCTTACATTTTCATGGTCACTTGAAAATCAACAACGCTGCCTTTTCCCCTCAACTTTATTAACTTTTTCCCAATTCAGAACAGAATTATACAAAAAGCATTTTTTGTTAACATTTTGATTAAGCTCACGATCCCCATCATCATCTTGTTTCATTTGTGTTGACTGCAGTGCATATGATTTTTCAACTTACTTTATATTTCTGTTCGAGGTTCTCCCATTTCTGTTTTATCCACCGTGGCTCCACCTTGCCCTCCAGGCCATGCTCCTATATGAACATTCTACAGAAACATAACATCGGTGACATCGACCTAACTGAATACAAGCATTTCCTAACGTGCAATACACCGATAATATTGTTTACATACTGAAATCCTCTGACCGCCGCATTGAGCCCCACTGGGAAGAGCGTCTCATTGCAGGCTCTCCACGAGATGAGGCGCCCTGTATCTTCATCTGCCCCTATAAGAAATGCACAAACGAGCAAGATGTGCGTAGTTAGATCCAACATGCTTACAGTTAGTGCCGTTACCGTCGCTACCAAGGCTTCGGAGCCTGTATCAAAAATGTGAAGCACTTCCTAACGGAGCTCCGTGTCGAGGCTTGTATCGTCACGGCGGAATGACGTCAGTCAGTCAGTCTACTATTAAGTCTCCCAGTTCTCCTCTGCAGCGCATGGGTTGTAGTCAGTAGTTGAAGTTTGTTGGTGCGGTTTGCGATTTTGTGCGATGTGCGAGTTTGTCATTTCGTGCGATGGAGCCCGCAAGAAAGAGAAAGTTGTTTCCCGTTCGTGAATACTGATTTCACCGAATAAGGTTGCTTAGTGAGCCTATTAGGCCAAATTGTTTGACTATTATATGATGTCATATTTTCAAACCTTTTCAGATAATTTCCAGTACATAAATTCCCTTATAGCTTTTCATTTTATTATTAGAGGAAACGCTTATTATTTTTTAACAAAAATACAAGGCTCTTTGTTTCACATGCGCATTCACTGGGCTCTGTCCTGTCCCCGAAAGCATCTTTTGGTTTCGTTTTGACATAGCTTGTGGTCAAAATACTTCGTTTTAATTTGCATTTATTGATTTGCCTCTTTCGTGATGAAGACTTATGCGTGCCTACCATTTCCTACGAACCACAACTCGTAGCCTATGTGTTTTAATTGACCAATAGGGGTCTCTAGAGTGCATTTGAAACATCAAGAAATGAACCACACTTCAACACATATGGCTAGAAAGGCATATGCGCTTCATGAAGCTTCATCTCGCCAGCACTACTGACAGTATATAACCGGACGGAAACGTTCTTTGCAACTCTGAAATAATTCATTCAATACACCTTCAGCGGAATATCATTTTACCATATATGACCCGTATTACAAATTAAAAATTTTACTCTCATTTGTATTGACGCCGCTCCTGGCTGGTGCCGTGTCGTCTCCCACAGGTTCCGATGTTTTGCAGTTAAAGTGGCTTCTTATAATTTCTCAGCGAGTTTTTTCCTGGCAGTCTACGTCGCGTTGCATCTTGGGCAATTTGTGTATGAATAATGTGCATACGATGCACCCATAGATATCAGCACGATCTAGTATACATCCGGGAACTTCTTCCGGACACAAACTCACTCCCCACGCATCAGTGAACACCCTACCCCCTAACTCTGACGTTATTGCCAGTGTTAATGTACGAGGTTTCGAGCACAGGTAATTGAATAGTGAGCTTGCGATGCACCGACGAAATATTTTCCCGATCTAGCATACATCCGGAAACTTTTCGCGGTCACAAAATCTCTCCCCACGAATAAAAACACCATGTCCCCTTAATTTGACGTCATCGGTAGAGCGAGCAGTACATTAGTGCGCGGTTTCGAACACGGCCTGAGACAGTAAGAAGGAGACAATCGTAAGAAGAAGGTCATGGCTAACGCAAGGCAAGTAATTGACAGTCTATTAAGCAACCCGTTGATGCTACAAGCTATCGACAGTGCCCTTACCAATACCAGGACAAACACTTCCACAACACCGCCAAGAGTTTCAGTTGAAGAGGAAACTCGACAGCTGTTTAATCTACCAGGTACAAGTAACGTTCGTACTTTCAGCAATGGCGGGCAAAGACCGGCATTTCAGTTTTCCCGCAACTTCGGGGGATTGGCTTTCAGAGGAGTCGTCAACATGAGGAGACGTCGGTAAGTTTTTCAACTCGTTAGATTATTAATTTGATATAATGCGACTAAGCACGTGAATCACCTTGGTTTAATTTGAAATCTGCGCGGAAACGCATATAAAGGTGTTCAAACTTTATTTACTCCCCTCAGTAACTTACGAGGGCTGAGCGCTACATTTGGTTTTTAGGAAATAACGTATTTTCAAAAGACATATTTAAGGATACGTTATCTTCTTTTGAGTGGATATTACAAAATACTTGATTGAAGTTTTAGGAACAAAGTCACAGGGCTCTCAAGTTTTGAATGCAGGCTAGAGTGAGATTTTCTGGGGGGGGCGAGCTGATACTCCTGTTTTCAAAGGTGCATAGTAACGAAGTACATGTACTAATAAAAATCCGGGTTTCGTTGCAGTATTTAAGTAGTTCTTTTTAGGATTTGTACTTTACTATGGAGTAAAGTATACTTCCACATCGTTACTTTGACACTGGCAACTTAGTTACGCGTTTGAAATTAAAATATGAATTGAATTAATCATTTACGGATAATCTGGATTTGGCGTGTTCGAGAAGAACAACGGTGTATATTTGTGCAAATGTGTTCGCCAGTG
Organism: Gymnothorax reevesii; assembly: GCA_029721435.1. Taxonomy (NCBI): domain Eukaryota; kingdom Metazoa; phylum Chordata; class Actinopteri; order Anguilliformes; family Muraenidae; genus Gymnothorax; species Gymnothorax reevesii. The sequence goes on along the minus strand of CM056593.1, from coordinate 31,415,593 downwards.
GACGTAGAGCTGCAAATATGGGCATGCAGTTGCAATATTCTATCACTAGATGGCACACCGGGATAAGTTATTGAAATGTCACTACTGCCAGTAAACTCAAAGAAGAAGAACTGACTCTTCGGCTGAATTCAAGGCTGGATCTCATTCTCCTCCCTGAGCCCTCACTGACTTAAGTAGCTGCACCTGGAAAGTGATTGAGTGCGCGAGGCTGCATGGGGCTGAAGTACTATAAAAAGGGAATGAGACAGCCCTTTATTTAGTTGTCAACAGCGATGCATCATATTTCTCACAATTGCAGTTTTGGGACTTTTTATTTCACATTTTTGCTTTGATTGCGCTCTCCATGTGTTTTGTTTACAAATTCGCTCGTTTCACTTTGCTTTTATAGCGGCCGCCAGCTGGTTTCTCCAGGGGATTCATATGATGCGTCACAATGCAATGAACTATGGGTAATTCCCTAACGCTAAGTCTACAGAGATGCCCACTTACAGAAAGGGTGCATTAAGGGCTCAAAAAGTCAGCGAGAGATCCCTCACGCACTTCATGATTTGTCAATGGGACAACCCTAAGCCCTCACGGACTTAGCGGGAGCGCGCCTCAAAGTCAGGGAGTGTGTGAGGGTGGACACTGGGATTGGGCCCATATCTCCACCCTCTGGACTTGCAGTCTGAGCCTCACGGACTTCAGGCGTATGTAATGTGACGTCTTCACCATCATCACGTAAAGTCTGCAAGAGCGGGAGTCTGCAGCATAATAAAATGAGCTGATAGACGGGCTTCGAGTCTGTTTCACTCGCTTCCCCGCAAATGCATATTGATTATCTCTGTAGCCTGCATGTTGAATTTTATATCTGGCCTACATTAGTCAAATAACATTTTAATATTGTAAACTTGTAATTAGTTTATGTGGTTTTGTGTGTGTGTAAATGTGCTTTTCTTCTGTCAGCAATTTGGAAAAATTAAGACGTCACGTCCGTACTGCAATGTATTATGGGTAATTACACTAGTGAAATCTGCTGAAGTCTGCACCGCAAGCGGACTCTCTGGAAGTCCACAGAACGTCCGCTTGAGGCCCCTTGTGGACTGGATCAATTGTGGATTTGGACAGCCCTCAGCACTCCCAGACTTCCTGTAAATGCGCCCGCAAAGTCCGCGAGTCTGCTAGTCCGGAGAAGTGGGGACATTTGGATGCAGCTTTCATCCCCCCCAACCATCCATTTTCTATACCCGCTTATTCCTCACCAGGGTCACAGGGCGAGCTGGAGCCTATCCCAGCTGACTACGGGCAAAGGCAGGGACCCACCCTGAACAGCTTGCCAATCTATCGCAGTGCGCACACACCATTCACACACCATTGTAAGAGATTGCCACACTTCCTGTCTTCTAAGTGGGCACGGTCACGGAAATTTAGTGCGCGTTGTAGGCATGGTTGTAGGCTATTTGCAGAATGAATGCTGACCGGGTTATCCATCTTATCTTGTCAGAAGTGGTTGCTCTAGTCGGCAAGCAATGAAACATTGGGATATACAAGTATATACCTTATATCTGCATGTTGCGTGTATATTTCCTTTTACTTTCCTGCATCAACCATTTTACAACACCGCTAACAGCTGTACGCAGCGTCATGAATATGAGTTAGCTGGCCAGCTACGGCATTCGCGAACTTAATTTGACATGAACTTAAAAATTTGATTTCTGTCACAAACAAGAGATGTTGCGGTACCACCTGTGACACCGGATCGGAGCAGGGTTTGTTTTCAGCCGAAATACACTACACGGAGGGCAGAGAGCCCCCACTGTCCCGGAAACAAGTTACAAGTCAATTCATCTAACCATAACCGTCCAAAGCTGTTAAATTGAGGCAAAAAATTATCCTTAAAGCAAATATCCTGCATAGTTCCTCGACTCTAAGGGCTGATCTGGGGTTAAATGGGCAAAATTTGATAATTTTTATTCAAAAAATTTTTTGGAAAAATATTCTATAATAACCCACCTTTAATAATCATTAATTGCTACAAAGATTAAAAACTGAATTTTGCCAAAAAATCATGATTTAAATGCAACTGTGAAGATGAAATTTTATGCTTTTCACTCCAGGAAAGTGATAAACATTTGAATAATCAGATAATACAGTCTGAAAAATGGGTGTAAGCCACAGACTAAGACTGAACTCAACTTTTCAATGATCCATTTTATATCAAGGACTGACTGCAATAAACAGTTATGTCCCATATATAACATCTGGACATAACAGTTTATTGCAGTCAGCCCTCGATCTACAGTCTATGTTACTAGTATGCGGCGACGCGAGTTTTATCATTTCTCAGCGTGGCAAATGTCGTGTGAGCATGTGAATTTGTTGAAATGTGTGCTTCTCTCGCTCAATGCGTGAGACTTGAGCGCCCCGAAGTCAGGAAATACAGGACTGTTCCCAGATAGCAGGACTACATTTAAATGAGTTAATTTTTACATCTGAATCATCAGAATAGTTGAAATTCACATTCAAATCTCTAGCTACCTGCCATTTTGAAAAGTTGAGATTTGGGATACAATAGGCTATGGCAGGTTATAATTATTAATGAAAACAGTGCTCAAATTGAAGGAAGGAAAAGGTTTGTGCAATTACTGTAGCCAACCATGTGGTACGTTTCACTACTGCACCTGACATCATACCCAGATTGGTTGGCTGTAATGTTATTTCAGTTCACAGAACTGTTTCATGTATAATAAGTGTGATACACAGCTTTCCATATGTTCTCATTTGGTTCATTTAATCAAGGTCCAGGAACAGGCCATACGGAAGCACAAATAATGTTCCTTTCCTGCGTGACGTCCTGCTCCTCGAATCACATACGGAAACCACAGTTCCAAGAGGTGCCAGAAAGCTTTTGCTGGCTGAGGAAGGACATGTCATTTCTGCTGTCCAGTTTCAGAAACAGTGGTCAGCGCAAGAAGTGCAGGAGCACATTAGAGCACTTTTTCATTCAAAAATCAGTGACAACATGCAGTAAGTTTATATACAGTACCTGTGTTGGCAGCAGCCTGTGTAATGTATCAGTTCTCTCAAAGTAATTGACCACTAACATATCTTAACTAAAACTCTAACCTCTCTGTGTTCAGACTCACAATCAAGATGGCCTTCCATACAAAGCTGTTGGAACCAGTATTACAAGAGGGGCAACTGCTTGATGGAGCAGTTTTGTGCATGCTATCAAAGGATAAAACCATCTATGTCCAGCCCTCCTGTGACATCATGGATGCCCATGTAATTGATAGATAACTACAGATAATGGATAGATAGGTTTTATAAGATCACAAGATCATAATTGGACCTAAAACTGCAGTGATGTAAATACATTTAAATATTCATTTTGTATTTGTAGTGAAACTTGACACCTTTATCTTGTTTTTTTAAGCTATTAAGCCAAAGTGAAGATGACCCAGATCAGCCTACTTTGGTGAGTTAGAATTAGATTGGACAAAGAATTTGACAAATAATTATATTATCATATTTTACTCGAAGTTGTTTGTTATTTTATATCTGTAATTGAAAATGGTAATTTTGTTGGCTTATTTCTTATTAGGAAAGTGGGATGGACCATGTCCTTGAACAGGTGAGTGTGTTGGCAATTATTATCCCCCGCCAACACGAAGTGGGAGGGGGATATAGGTTTGACCTCCGTCCGTCCGTCCGTGTGTGCGTCCGTCCGTCCGTCCGAGATAAAGGGGACAGCTTTACTCAGAAACTACTACAGATACAGTAACCAAATTTGGTGTGTAGCTTCAGACCATAAAGGCCTTGATTGAGTTCGAAAATGAGAAGCGCACGATTGGCGGGGGATGTTGTAGACCATGTCGACTTGTTTTCATAGTGTTCCAATATCATTCATGTCATCAAGCAAAACAAATCTGTACGGGCCTTGGTAATGATAATCTACAGGATTACAGAGACACGACTATACATGTGAAGTAATGTCACATTTGAGCTACAAGTACATATAACTGTATACATATGTTACTACATCAATATAGTGAACTGCATGTTGTGGTTAATCTCACTGGATTGAATCCGGTGCTGAGTGCCTGTATTTTATGTTGGCAATACACGAATGGGGTCTGTCTTCTTAAAAAAAAACAGTGTCATCAGGAGGCATCTCAGACACCTGCATCTGTGTCACCGCGGGAGCGCCACTCCAACACCGCAGCAGTATGTTGAACAGAAATAAATGATATTCTGGGTGTTGGACTGTCTGTTTTTTAGTTCTGATTTAAGTGTTTTCACCTCTTGTTTCTGTTCTCCTTTCCACTGAAGACTTTTCTGCATCCAGGCTTCTGGCTTTTGTCTCTGTATCTGTTTCCACCTGCTCTTCTTTTGTGACAAGAACTACGAGTTTAACTTTTAATCCACAGTGTCTGAAAGCATGTACTCCATCACATATTTTTTCTCAGGGTGTTGGATTGCCAGTGTATGTTAATGCTGGCCCCTCAGAGGTAAAACATTTTTTTTTTAGTCACATCTTATACGTTTTTCAACTTTATGGTCTCAACTGCCATTGACAGTGTCATATACTAAGGTAATACAATTTTTTAAAGGTGTTGTACAGGATCGATGGTCCTACAGCAGTGTCTGCCATTAACAGGTACTCTTTGCAATCACTGATCTTTTTTGTTTTTTCCTGGGGGAGGCCACATTCCCAGCAAACCAAGGATAAAGGTCCATCAAAATTGCATTAAAAATAAAACCCAAAAATGCTATGGCTGGCTAACTAATTGGTTTCTCTTTTTTGGAACTTGGGTCAGAACCTTTCTTTGTTTTATCATAGGAGAAATGTTTTGCAGATTTGATTTTGATTTTGTCTCATTTACTAACATATCCTTACCTGTAATATTTTGGGTTTTTGGAATCATACAATAATTAAACTTGATCAATCAGACCAGTTGCCACTCCGCTTTAGTCAGCTGTGCTGCATTAAGAACATAATATCCTCTGTGTGATCTATGTGTATTTCTCTCTCAGTCATGAACAGGAGGGAACCTTGAATGACGCACTGGTCTTCATCGAAGACAATAGTAGTCCACAAACAACTCAACAGCGTGTGAGTGCATCTTTCTTTCAGTAATTTTATCTAAAAATGTGGGATGGAATCCCAATTTTGAAAATGTTATGACAGTAAGGCAATGTCCCCAGTATGGGACAAATAAATTAACACCTTGTCTGATCTTATCTTAAGTTTGTCATTTATTTTTTGGTATTGAATACGAGCCACTTATTTGTTTGGTTCTATTTGTGTCCACATAGAGTTTTGTTAAAAAAAAAAACCCAATAATGCCTTTAAGAGTTATTTTGCCACGAGTGACATAGAGCATACCATATATCAGCAGACAAGAAGTGAACCACTTGCACCAGGGACAACAGAAGATCCCCCCTGCCTGTCACTAAGGTGTGCCTCCCATCTTCCATTTTAGATCATTGTCAGGATTTTTGAGCGTTTGCCACTTGGTCTCTCTCTCCCCTTCTCTAGACCGTTTCTTTGTTTTTGAAAATGTGTTTTTTGTATTTTTCTCAACCGATGCTCCGCTGCTGCACATGTCACGCCAAACTGCCAAAAAGAGTTTTGTTTTTATTTGTTGACCTGCAGTCAGGTCACCTGCGTGTCTTGTTTTATCATTTATTTCTGATGTATCTGTGGATAGTTTGTCAGCTCTTGATACTCACTCTTAAGTCCTGTCAATGGTGTTCAATTATTTTCCAATTGTCTTTGACTTTTTTCACTAGTGATATCTTACAAGACAGTGATGAAGACATTGTAATGCTGTCACCTCCTGAAGAGCAAACCAGTACTGATGAGGTGAGTAATGATGTGTAATGATGTGTAATTAGAAATGTCTTAAGTTGAGTGTGACAGGACCACAAGATTAAAAGGAATTTTTGTGATGTATGCTTTCGCTCTGTTTAAAATGTTTGGTTTTCATGTGTATGCCGACAGAAGCCAATGTGCTTGTTGCATCTTATAATAAACTTATGCTCACAACAACATAACTGGTGGTTATATAAGTTAAAAATTAGAGTTATTTTGTGTTTTTTAATCACTAATATCTAAAGGCTACTGATGACCTTGGAGACATCTTGCGGAAGTTCAGGCATGATAACATTGACCTGCGATACCCCCTGACTGTCATTGCAAGAAGGACCCGCATCCTACACAGCGCCATCACGGCACTCAACAAAGAATATTTTGACTGGCACAGGTGGCCACAAATCGAATTTGTGGGTGAAATGGCTGTGGACCATGGTGGCCCTTCCAGAGAATTTTTCAGGTTTGTCGACCATGTATTGTAATGGTGTACGGGTTGGGTGACAAATGTCAATCTTTTCATATCTTTTCTTAAATAAAATACCTGCTAAATATTGTGGCTTCTTTTTTGGTTTGTTTGTAAAAGGCTGCTGATGAAGGAGGTCCACACCATGGGGGTGTTCGAAGGACAGCCTGGAAGCCTGTTGTTCTGTTATGACCAACATGCCTTCAACCACAACAGATATTTTACAGCAGGCAAACTGACAGCCTGGTCAATCATCCATGGTGGTCCAGGTGTCAGGTCACTGCATCCAGCAGTTTATCAATTGATGTGTGGTGAAAACCCATCATTGATAACTTTTGAGGCGACTGCATTGCCTGATGCTGAGGTTCAAGAAAGGCTCATGAGGGTATTTGTTATTATTTTTGGTTTACTTCTGAATAATGCTAGTTGGCTTAAAAGCACAGTTGTCGTGTCACATTGACATTTTTTATCACTTGATATGTTTAATTATCACGTAACAGAATAATATGTTGCCGTAGTGTGGATGAGCAACATGAGCAGAGGCCCTTACCATGAGGTTTTTCATGTGTTATGAGATTAAACTTTGTGTTGGAGACCAAGCAGTGAGTCAATGAGGAGACAGGAATGTAGAAAAGTAGGAAATAGGAATTTTATTTGGGTATTAGTAAGTGCGGATTTACAAAACGGGACCTGTGCAGGACTGCTAGGTATTACTGTGTGATGGGCGCAGCCACGCAGGGTAATATCCACCCAGTCAGTGGTTGAGATGTAGACAGGTTACCGGCGTATTGCTGGAAACCCAAATTAAAAAACTGAACTTGCCTTGCTAACTGCAAATCCTGCTTTGTGGTACAGGCCTCCACTCTACATGTTTCTGTTGGAGTTTTTAAGCTCACTTACTGTAAATGTTTACATTTTTCTTAGATTCAACAGTGCAACTCAGAGGGCGAGTGGGTGCATCTCAAGGAGGACTTGGGCGAATGGGTCGCTAGTTGTGGACTGCCCAACATCTACACTGCTAATTTGGTAGACAAAGAGCAGGTTTTTCAACATATTGTGCGGCACTACATTTATCTAAGGTATCAGTATATACACAAACACATGAACTTGATGTGCTTTGCATCATCATTCAGGGAACATACAGGATGACTACATTAATGTTATTTATCAATAGAAATAGGTGGTGTTCTAAACTTAGATGAGATTAGATTAGCCTTTGTCTCCCTAAAGAGAAATTTGCCTCGGCCATTCAAGAGCGCTCTAGAGGCAGCAGACACGGTGCAGTACATATACGTTGATTGCCCATATTGCTTACTTCTGTTTTCATTTTCTGACTAAACAGTAAATGGACTGTACTACATAGCGCTTTTCTAGACTTGTAGCCCACTCAGAGTGCTTTTACAGTATGGCCCAATCCCAGTTCTCTTACCTTAATCTTAACCCTTGGTTTCAATTGCACTGAAATACTGATTTCCCTCAAGGGGTAGTTTTGAGGGGAAGGGAATTTCACCGAAGAATTGGGACGCCACTTCATGCAAATTTGCGTAACACGTGTGCCCACATACGCCATGCGTATGGCTGACGTAAGCTTCTTGCACATATTTCGAGGCGTTTGCATTCTATTATGTAGTCTGTATCGGTTTTGTACGCTGAACGGTAGCCTACATTATACAGTTACCGACTCATTGCATGGCTCGCCAGAGCGATCAGTGCAACTTTGAAAGTTGACATACGCAGCTACAACCGGGTAGCTGTCGTGGTATGTTCGCATTCACAATCACTAACCAGGTCATATCAGACACAAAATTCAAAGAAATCGGAATATAACGTGTAAAACGCAGGCATGCCCGTTACGCATAAGGATGACATTAGCCAAATGCGTGCAGCATTACTGCTATACAGAGAACTCCGTGGATATTATGCTGGCTACAATGTGAATTAGCGATTTTCAAGCATTCATATTCTAAATCAATTAGTGGCGTAGCCAGCAGGGGTGCTGAGACACGTCCCTTTCTGACTGCAATTAGGAGTTCTCAATCATTTTCCTTTTTTGACGTGTTTTCCAATTATCGTAATTGGCAACCGAAGACAATTTCTCTCCATATGTGATCTAACAGTGATTAAATCATCGGCTAAATTCAGTACAGTTGCAGAACAAGAACTGAGAATGGGGGTGCACAAAACTTCTGTTTAAAACAATCATTAGTCCTGACCCGTTCTCGCAAATACGCGTCCAGATGAATGATTGTCATCTTACGTTACTGGGGAGAACAAGCCGCACCTGTTCACTGTGGAGTGCTGGAGTGCTCTCGGAGTGAAACTTCTTTTAATTATGAAAATGACTGAGAACAGGTCTGGACGAAAGGAAAATGATTGAGAACTACTAATTTCAGTCAAAAAGGGACGTGTCTCAGCACCCCTGCTGGCTACGCCACTGAAATCATCACCTACAGATAAAGGTGTATACCCACAAACATGACACATTCCGACATGTTTTGGATTTTTGGTTCGTAGTGAGCATCGCCCGGCCCTTACAATTAAGTGGGAATTTTGAGGGCTAAAAAGAACTTCCCTTAATCATCTTTCAGTTTGGGAGACCCTTGCCCTTTGCGGGGACGCGCAAATATTAAGACTAGGGTGAACTTTGAGTGGAAGTGTGGGTGTTGGGACCCTTGATCATAATCACCCATTCACACACACGACAGGGGCTTCCACACAGGGTGCCAACGTGCTCATAAGGAGGGAAGCTAATCATTCATACACATTCACACGCTGTTGGCACAGCATTGAGAGCAATTTGGGGTTAAGTATCTCGATCAAGAACATAGACATGGACTGGAGGACATGGGAATCCAACTGCCAATCTTCCAACTGATGGACGACCGCTCTACCTCGTGATCCACTGCCACCACTAAAATAACTGAACTCAGAAAATGTTTTTTTTCAGTATAACTGTAAATGATGGATGCTTTTCTGTGTAGTCCGTTTTCTGATGCCCATCCATCCGTATTAACAACAGCCATTGTCCCTTTTATTTCTAGACCAAAAATCATGATTGACCAATACATAAATGGTCTTAATGCCTGCGGTTGCCTGTGGGGGACTATTTCACAGCACTGGAAAGTCTTCCAACCTGTGTTTACCAGTGAGGTGAAGATGATGACCAGGTCCCAGCTCAAGGCCCTGTACCAGGTCCAGCTGAGCGACTCTGGATCAAACAGGAGGAATGCAGAGGAGGAAACCTTGTTCTCTTTTGAGAGCCTCCTCACCACAATTGAGGGTGTGTGTTGTCTTGCCTTGTAATTTTAACTTAACTCTGGGATACCGTGCTATTTTAATAGTGTTAAAGAAAAATTGTCTTTTTCTTTCTTTTCTCTGAAAAAGAAGCCCTTTGACATTTGAGGAACTCCTCATTTTTTGGACTGGAGCCGATGCTGTTCCCTCTCTGGGTTTCCCTCAGAACATGGAAATCGGCTTTTACGAACAAGAGGATGGCAGCAGGCGTTTCCCATACGCCTCCACTTGTTCATTGACCCTCTATCTGCCCAGGGGTGTCTGTAGCGAAGAATCGCTAGCAGACATCCTATTTGAGGCTGTTAGAGGGTCTATGGGGTTTGGTAAAGTGTAAGTTTATTTACATACCTGTGTTGTTGCGTTTTGTTTTCAAGACCTGTTCTTTGTCTGTTTCAGTGTTATCTGGGGACAGTAGTCTACTTTTGCGTCATTTTTTAGAAATTTTATATTTATATTCATAAAAAAAAAAATTGTGGAATACTTTAAAAACAATGTTCCTCAACGTCAAATTGCATAAGATTTGAAGGTCTCATCATCGACATTGCATAACATCACTGGGTGGATGTCACTGGAAAGATCTCTGTGCGTAAGGGACAAGGCTGAAGACCTTGACTGGATGCCCGAGATTTTCGGGCCCTCAGACGCCACTGCATCACTCACCGGCATGATTCTGTCATTGACATTGCTAAATGGGCCCAGGAAAACTTAAAGAATGGGGATGCATTAGTGCATATGGTGTGAGAAACTTGCATGTTTTAAAAAGCACCATGAATGCTGAAAGGTATATAAACGTTTTAGAGCAACATATGCTCCCTACCAGACGATATCTATTCCAAGGAAGGCCTTGAGTATTTCAGCTGGACGATGCAAAACCACATACTGCAGCCATTACAACAGCATGTCTTCATAGTAGAAGAGTGCATGTGCTGAACTGGCCTGCCTGCAGTCCTGATCTTTCACCAATTGAGAACATTTTGTGCATAATTAAACATAATTAAGTCCGTCACAGGAGACCCAAAACTCTCTGGAAGCTGGGAGCCTGTATTAAACAAGAGTGGGATCAAATTCCAATGGCTAATCTCAAGAAACTTGTCTCCTCAATGCCCAGAGGCCTCCACTCTGTTAAAAAGAAGAGGGGGTGGTCTCAGTGACTCTTAACCCTTTTACATTCTGGGTCATTCCATGTCAAATCAAGCAAATTTTAGGCACTTCCCCTCCAAAAAAAAAAAAAAAACATTTTTTTATTATATTCCCCACAGAGGAAGATTTATATATATGGTGTGAAATGGTAAAATAATTACGCTCAATTATTGCCAGTTCCTGAGATTTAGATTCTTTTAGAAGGGGGGGTCAGTTTTAAGAAAAATTCATCTTTTCACTTACACCATGGCTGAGGTGGCCCGAGAAGTAAGTTAGACACCTAATAATGATTGGCATGCTGTACAGTCTAAAGGAAGAGTTTCACATCTCCAGTTTTTTAATATGTTAGACCCAAGACCCATGTCTTCAAGCACTAGTAATATGACATTGAGAACTTGTGTCCCTTTCGAGAGATATACCCACTATAATGATCCAAAATACGCGCTTTTGATTCTGAAGACAACTTCAGAGGTCATTAAAACATTTAATACAACCATCGTGACTTTGATATTTTTAGTGGTCTTCAGTTAGTTGACCGACAGTTTGCATACCAAGTTTTGGGGCTCTCTTAACTCCTTACAGAGTAATAAATGCATGAAATTTTGAAAAAATTAGTAAGATTGGTGTTTTTTGCTTTTTCCAGGTCACAGCACAGATAAAATAAACACACTGAGTAAAGCAAAGTAGCTCAAGCCAAGAGTTCAACAACTATTCTGAAGACGATATGAAACTTGTGGATCTGTCAGCTCTGAAAATCCATTTCTGAGGCCCTCAAACTCCCTCCAAAATGAAGGCGGTTTTGTTACGATTGACCCCCTTCCCTGAAATAGGAGTAATTTCAGGAACTAGCAATAATTGAGCTGAAATATTTGACTTCAGTACTGCCAATACATATCTCTTGAAATTTAATCAAAATCAAAAATTTGTTGTGGAGGGCTGTGGTTGAGTTGACTGTAAATGACCATTCTTTCTAGCCACGTTACGACGGAGACTTGGGGGTTAAACTCAACCAAGGACTGACTGATCAGCGGCTTTGGGATGAGAATTTGTTTTATTAAGTTGAAGAGACAGTCATGATCTACTTACATAAAGGATTTATGTATTGGCGGTTCTGGAATTTTAACCTTAAAGAAACCCATGGATGAAAAGTCGGTTATCTGTTAAAATCGCCTGAAGGAACCCATGGGCGTGCATAAACCTGGGTTCGCAGTATTGATGCCAAAAGATGCTATTGCCTCCGTGATTAACTACCATCCCCTGGTATTACCAACGAACCTATGATTCAGCAATAATGCTAAGGGTGGGGATTATTGACCCGAACGCTGCCATTGGTTTAGCTCTGTGGATTTTACGCAACCACTCTCCCTTTTCCAAAAAAAAAGGGACATTTCTTGAATATTGTGTTATGTTTATTGGTATCCTGAAAAAAAAAACAGAATAGCTTGGCATAGCAAGGAGGACCAGTGTAAATGCTGAATTTGACAGAAGTAATCAGTTAAGTATTGAAATAACACATTGGACATAGAAGTCATTTACTTTGCGCACACATTGATTTCCCCTCGCGCTGTTTCAACCCTTCTAGCGTACTTTCAGTCCCCCTCGCGCACTTTCAATATCTCTTGCGCAGTTTCAACCTCTCGCGCACACATTGATTTCCCCTCGCGCTGTTTTAACCCTTCTCGTGTACTTTCAGTCTCCCTCGCGTACTTTCAATATCTCTCGCGCTGTTTCAACCTCTCTGCGCACACATTCATTTCCTCTCACATTTTTCGCCCGGCTTTTGTCCAATTCGGCGCCTCGCAATACCTCGCGCAAAGCGAGGAAAATGAGTGAACACCTGCTCAGGTTGCAAATCAGGCGCTTTCAAGTTACTGAGGATCGCGCGACATTTACGCGGGCGAAATTAATTTTCAACCACAGAACTCGATGAAGAGTTAAATTCCCGACTATTTTTCACTCCGAAAAAGAGTTTTTAACTGAAGGATAAACTGCAGAGGTGGAGTTTTATGTTCGGAAGAAGATCTGTAGATGGAAGGCAGCAGGTGTTTTTTGTGATTCATGCCAGGTTTTCCTCGCCTCTGAACAACCACCGCCTCCGGGGCTCTTTGGAGAATGTCCGTTGGAGGAGCCGTCCACTGGAAAATGACAGTGAGATATGGGTTGATACAAATCATGACATTACACCTCCTTCTTTTATTTTCTCTCTGCTCTTATTTTCCTCTCTGCCGAATAGGAAGTGGCTATTCGCCCCGCAGCGGGTGAATTGAGGGAAAGGGATCGGCTATCTGCCCCGCAACGGGGTCGACATGAGAAGCAGTTCTGCTATTCGCACCGCGGTGATGCGGATAAGAGAAGCATTAATGCTATTTAAACTGTTTAAATAAAATAAGATCATTGGAGGCAATGAAATTGCATAAAGATGTTTCAAATGATCTTATTTCATTTGAACCACCTACTTCCTGTTCTAACGATCCGCGCCGCCATGAGATCCCGGATGGTCTCCTACTTCCAGTCATTGCCTGCTGTACTGAAGAGAGATCGGCAGGCTGAATGCGTTCAGGCTCCTCTTTTCCGTTGTTGGTTGTACCAATAACTCAAAAAAGAGTGTTTCCATAAAAAAAAAAAAGAGTGCCTTATTTACAAGGTGATTAGGAGAGATTGCCCAGCACCTTACAGTCTACACTCGATGCCAGCGAGTAGGCCCTCGGAGTGGCTGGTCACTGAGACTGAAGTATCCACCCAAGAGGCTATACGTATGCTCACACCATTTCGTAAAAAAGTGCCCGACGGATGAACGAGATGATCATCCCGATCCCACTGTTATATACATTATACATCAATTCAAAGATCCGTCCAACGAGAATCCTTTTTTTCAAACAAAAAACAATATTGTCAGCCAGAGGTCAGTTCAGTTTTCCGGTGAAGTAACCAGCGTTTGCCATGTAATTAGTAGCCATCTACGGTCACACGCAGGATGCATACTGAAACATACACATTTAGCAGTTATACAGGCTAATGTTGGCACTCTAGAACAAGTTGACATTGAGCAGCGGAGGGGCTTACCAGTTTACCAGTAGCGTTAGTGAATATTGAAAGGTGCATAATCGTAATCCTGGGTTTTGTAAAAACCTCAGCTTTAGTCGACTATATTCTTGTGGCAAATATTTAGCTTGTCAGCTACAGCGGTTGTGAAGGATTGGACTGAGATCTTTATTTCGTTCCCTGCTTTGGTGATTTCCAGCATGCGAAGTGAAGCTTGGGGACTGTACTTTCGTGCTCTGAATGATAGTTGCCCGTGACAGCTTATGTGTTATCATTCAGTAGTGGAGTGGGTGACGGCTGGGTTTTTACCCTTTTGTAAAACAAACAAACTGCTCGCCAGTCTATTTGCTTGAATCAAAAGCATTTTTAGACGCAGTTTGCTAGCTAATCAGTTGCATATGAATTGTGACTTGCCGTCTTGTCACAATTTTTTTTTTATACTTTGGGAGGCTACAAACGTTCCTTCAGCCAAATAGATATCACGTCTTGTTCAGGCTAAAGAATGTTTTGGCCGAATAAAAAATAGGTTAGCTAGCCTGAGCCTCTAGATTTGAATGTATATTCAAATATATGTATGTACACTGTGTATGTATGTGTATGTGCACGTACACATCCCGCTGTACCACAGACGCTAGTGTTATGGCCCCAATTTGTTATGACATAAGACAGCTAGGGATGACGGACAAAATTTCAAAACTCAAACAGATTTTTATTAAACAAAGACTAACACTAACCTACAATTTACTCTACTGACCAAGATTGATATATACAAGAAAAAAAAAATATTTACAGTTCCTTGAGATGGGGTCGCTTGGTGATGTTCCGGGTGAGGAAAATGCTCCAACACAGGCAAAAATCCACTAAAAATAAGACTTCACTGGCCTTGAACAGAGTGACAGGTCTGGTCAAATGTATCCTTCTCCTTGCAATTTCTCCTACTACTTTACTCTCTCCATTTCTCTCCTTATTTACTCTTTTGCAGACCCCTCCCACCTTTTAGACTTTTTTTTTTTTTTTTTTAATTCTCTGGGACTTTCCCCTCTCAGGCATGCCCAGGACATGCCCAAACCTAGCTCCAGACTGGGCTTAACAAAAAAAAGGTCAATACTGCTAACTAGTGGCTTCTTTTCACATTACACCAGCCGCATGCTACTACTTGGTTCAATAAAGATGGATGAAAGCAACAGGTCGACAAGAAGGAGGAGACCGGCGAGTCCGTTGAACCACTATGAATCAGGGGAGATAGAACTTTCAGGGTTTAAAGGCACACTGGGATCCTGCAGATTTATTACATTTTTAAAAAATTCTCATTCTTCTTCTACAGTGATCAATAGAGCTATGAAACGCAAGATGTCTGACACTGGAATGAAAAAAAAATGTCTATCCTGTAAGGGGCAAGAGCTAAAAAACAACAGCCAATCAAACATACGACCAACTCGAATGATTGGAATGATACCGCTGTCAATCAGCCCCCCTATAGATGCCCACGCCTCTATCCGTGTACAAAATGGTGCACAGGTTTTCAGGCGTGGCTTTGGAACCATCATCGTGCGCTGTGATTGGTGATGGGTGTAATCGCATTGAACTCCAGGATTTGAAAGTTCCGCCCTCAAACCCACAGGCCCCTAGTGATATGACCAGCGAAGATGTGACCTCAGGCTGAGTGAAGACGGCAGTCTAAGAGACTGGGGTGGGGGGGGTCCCTAGTAATTCGAGAGTGCCCATTGGTTAGTTTCACATCAGAATAGACTGGCAAAGGAATCCACCAATCACACACAGTGATCTATAGATGAAGTATACGTAAAGCTCACTCTAAATGGCTGTCTGCCTCTGGCTGTGAATCAGTTGGATATTGCGTGTTTGCTGTCAAATAGTAATAAATTAGTTTTTTATCTTGAGTTTTCATTTGTTGGGCAGAACTTTTCTCAGGGTGGGCGCTGCCCACCCCCTGCTCCCCCTTGGTATCGCCCCTGGCAGGTACATCCCAAGTCAATGAAATGCTCACTTTGCCATAACCTGAACTGCTGCTCTGGGGACAGAATTCAAGATTTCTATTCACTTCGCTGACGTGCTCAAGTGGAACTTTTCTCGAAGGTAATTACAACACCCTTTTCGTTGTTGATAATTTTTTTTTTAAACGTTTATAGGAGCCATTCGCTGAGTTTGTTTACTGTGCCATTTCTTTTGCATGAATTTTTGTATTTGGTGAGTCTGTGCCCCCTACAGGCTGAAAGTGACTGACTATAAATTCGGAGGCTATGGAGGAGGGTGTGGCTGACTGGGAGCACGGAGCCTTTGACCTTGGCCGTCTTGCTGTGATTCACCTGCACTTCGAACTTTTTGCTCATTTAAGTTAATTTTGTTCCGTTTGTCTTTATTTTCTATGGCTTAAGGAGCCATGTATTATTTGTAAAAAAAAAAATTAAGAAACTAAAATTCAAAACATTTATCAACTTAAAACCTTGTCTGTCTTGGATTTCTGGATCTTGGTCACACAAACACAAGCGTCAAAACGTCTCAGTCACCACCAACAAAGGGCAAAACAAATGGACTTTAAAACACAGGAAAATTGTCAATCCATTAGGCAAAGGCTATCCTTTGGATATTGGAACTTGTGGATTACGCAGAGTATTGGGCTCTGGAGCGCAGAGAAGAACAAAGGATTAGAACGCCAACAACACCTGAAAATGACGGTAGGCCGCATCTAATTAATTTGTTTGAACTGGAACTTGTGCATGGAAAAGGAAAAGACTGAATGAATTCGTTGGATAAAAATCTCATTTGATTTTTTGGACTGTTTTTGAGACAATTGAAATAACTTAAGTTTTTTAGATCAAGTTTGAAGAAACGAAGTAAGAAAAGCGCAGTTTTCACGCGCACCTTTATTTTCATGACTTCTCGGTTTTACAATGATTTTTTGAGTGGGAAAAACACTTTTTTACAATATAAAGACAGGAATTGCACAAAGAGACGTTAAAGTTGAAAGAAAATGGCTGATTCAGATGTGGATGCAGCTTCGCAAACTGGTGTGGAGGAACTTGCGGAGATCGAGCAGGCTTCTCAAACAGAGGGTAATTTACGCTTCAGAAGAAGGATAAAATTGGGACAGCTTACACGTCGGATGAACATTGTCAAAAAAATTGATGAAGGATGAATCAAATGTTGACGAAGTTAAAACTACCATGGAAAAGTACAGAGAGTTGCTGGAAGAATTTGATATTATTCAAGGCGAATATCAATATGCGCTTAATGAAGGAGAGCGTAAAACCGATCACGAGGCGTGGTACGCACCAAAAAGAGAAAGCCAGCAAGCATTCGTTAATTATGTGGATAAATGGCTGGCTAAACATGAAATTGACGATAAGGCCCAGGGGACAGCGTGTCTAAAGGCTCTGCAGGATCAAAGGTTTCACGCACCTCTTGTGCTTTGAGGCGCGCTGCAGCGGAGACGGCGGCGCTTAAGGTTAAATTGGCTGCGCTTAAAGAAAAACATCACATTGAACAAGAAGAAGAAGAATAAAAAAAAGGCAAGAAAATTTGAGAAAAAAGGAAATGTTAAGTTTGAGTGCATTGGACGCAGCTAAGGCAAAGGTTGCTGTATTATCTGACACTAAAAGTGACGCTGCAGAAGACGCAATGAATGAGTATATAGGAGCATCATTGAAATTACAGGAATCAAAGGAAACCATTGGAAAGGAACTTGGTGTGCCGCAACCTGCAATAGAAACAACAAATGGTAGTGTTAAACCCAAGGCCAGTGCTACTTACCCTGTTGCTTTACCCCTCCTACAACAGTACAACACACTGAAAAAAATGTTTTGTTGAACGAACATAATTTTTTAAGGTAAGTGGTTGCACAAAATATTTTTATCTGAAGCTAGATATTTTTATTATGTTGACTATTTGAAATTACTTTTATTTTTTAAGTGGAGTTAAATAACACACCTATTTCTATTAAAATATGCTTAATTAATATATGGAACATTTACTAGGGGTCAAAATCACTTTTTTCAGTGCAGCCTTTACCTCCACTTTTGCAGCCTGATGCACAAAGGGGTCAACCTAGCCATACACCCCAGCCACCAGCAAGGCGAACGCTTTCACAGCCACAAACTGTACATGTAAGTAATCAGCCACAGCCCCATACTCCATCACGCCCTGCGCCGCCCTTACAACCAAGGCTGCGCCCTCAACCTGCCGCCCCACCAGATGGTGCGCCAATAGCCCCCCCTCAGAGTAATGCTCAGCTGTACAATATTTTACAAAGGCAAAATGACATCACTACTTCTCTGATAAAACAACAAGACCAGTCAAATCTACCACGAAAAGAGATAAAAGTATTCAATAATGATACAATTGAGTACAGGTCATTCATCAGTTCATTTGAACATGTTATTGAAAGTAAAATTGAACTGATGAATGACCTGTACTCAATTGGATCATTATTGACTACTGAACAATTTTTAATATTTGAAGCTCTTTGCAACTTATGAAGCTTGTTAATACAGGGTGTGGGAAGGATGAAGCTTTTTAGCTCTAATAGACCCCAAACTAAAAGCACTAATTCATTCCAGTGGAGGGTAAACAGTATTTTGGGAATGGAGAGCTCCTTTCATCAGTCATTGTTTTTCCATGGGGAGCATTAAACAATTTATTGAATTTTTTTCGAATTGGTGATTAACTAGTATGGACTGCTGAAGGCTTAATCTGTATCGCAAATGTACCTATAATGGATGACAAGGTTTAATAAGTATCAGAACTAATTTTCTGTAAGTAAAGCAGTTCCATAACCTTGACCCAGCTTTGTCTCAAAGTCTTATATTCTCCTTTGAAGCTTACACTGAGTGTTGATCAACTGCTTATCAATGGGAACGTATTAGAGTCCAGCTAAAAAAGATTTTTAAAATATAAATTTGGAGTTTCCTTAATTAATTTAAAGGTAACCTATCATGTAAATCAGTTGCACAGCCAATATGCCATTACATGCTATTTCACAATCTGTCCTTTGTGACATCATAAGGGGAAGAGACACTCGATGATGAAGGAACTAATTGAAGTGTCCACTGAAGTTGATCACTCCCTCTTGCCTTCTCCATGTGATGTCACAAAGGAAAAGATTTTGGAATGGTTTGTAATGGCTAATTGGTTGTGCATCAATTAGCCATGATGGGGACCTTAAACAGTGACCTTAAACAAAGACTGTGGCTGCGTCTCAGTTCTCTTTAATTAAATCCTCATTTCCTACACTTGCATCCTATCCTTGCTATGGAACGCCATTTGGTCCAAAACGTCTATTTTCGCGTCTGCTTTAAGATGTCAATTTTCTATCTTCAGATGTCATAAAATGTCCTGTTAACGCGCTATTTTTGTGCAAAATGAGCGTGTTAGCAGGGCATTTTATGACGTCTTAAGACACCGAAATACAAAACCCAAAACCAGTGAAGTTGGCACGTTATGCAAATCGTAGATAAAAACAGAATACAATGATGTGCAAATCCTTTTGAACTTGTATTGAATTGAATACACTGCAAAGACAAGATGTTTAATGTTCAAACTGAGAAACTTTATTATTTTTTTGCAAATAATCATTAACTTAGAATTTAAAGGCAGCAACACATTGGAAAAAAGTTGCCACAGGGGCCTTTTTACCACTGTTACATCGCCTTTCCTTTTAACGACACTCCGTAAACGTTTGGGAACTGAGGAGACCAATTTTTGAAGCTTTTCAGGTGGATCTCTTTCCCATTCTTGCTTGATGTACAGCTTAAGTTGTTCAACAGTCCGGAGTCTCTGTTGTCGTATTTTACGCTTCATAATGCGCCACATATATTCAATGGGAGACAGGTCTGGACTACAGGCAGGCCAGTCTAGTACCCGCACTTTTTTACTACGGAGCCATGCTGTTGTAACACGTGCAGAATGTGGCTTGGCATTGTCTTGCTGAAATAAGCAGGGGCATCCATGAAAAAGACGTTGCTTGGATGGCAACATATGTTGCTCCAAAACCTGTACGTACCTTTCAGCATTAATGGTGCCTTCACATATGTGTAAGTTGCCCATGCCTTGGGCACTAATACACCCCCATACCATCACAGATGCTGGCTTTTGAACTTTGCGCCTATAACTGTCCGGATGGTTCTTTTCCTCTTTGGTCTGAAGGACACGACGTCCGCAGTTTTCAAAAACAATTTGAAATGTGGACTCGTCAGACCACAGAACACTTTTCCATGCCGGCGGCGTTTCTGGGTGCTGTTGATAAATGGCTTTCGCTTTGCATTTTAGAGTTTTAACTTGCACTTGCAGATGTAGCAACGAACTGTAGTTACTGACAGTGGTTTTCTGAAGTGTTCCTGAGCCTATGTGCTGATGTCCTTTACACACTGATGTCGGTTTTTGATGCAGTACCGCCTGAGGGATCGAAGGTCACAGGCATTCAATGTTGGTTTTTTGCCTTGTCGCTTACGTGCAGTGATTTCTCCAGATTCTCTGAACCTTTTGACGATATTACGGACCGTAGATGATGAAATCCTTAAATTTCTTGCAATAGCTTGCTGAGGAATGTTGTTTTGAAACTGTTCTACAATCAGCTCATGCATTTGCTCAGTAAGTGGTGACCCTTGCCCCATCCTTGTTTGTGAATGACTTTGCATTTCAGGGAAGCTGCTTTTATACCCAATCATGGCACCCACCTGTTCCCAATTAGCCCGTTCACCGGTGGGATGTTCCAAATAAGTGTTTGATGAGCATTGCTCAACTCTCAGTCTTTTTTGCCACTTGTGCCAGCTTTTTTGAAACATGTTGCAGGCATCAAATTCCAAATGAGCTAATATTTGCAAAAAATTACAAAGTTTCCCTGTTCGAACATTAAGTAACTTGTCTTTGCAGTGTATTCAATTGAATATAGGTTGAAAAGGATTTGCAAATCATTGTATTCTGTTTTTATTTACGATTTACAGAACGTGCCAACTTCACTGGTTTTGGGTTTTGTACATCATCTTAATTCTGACGCCGAAATAGACGTTTTGGACCAAATGGCGTTCCATAGCAAGGATAGGATGCACGTGTGGGAAATGAGGATTTAATTTAAGAAAATTGAGACGCAGCCCTTGACCTCTGACCGGCTTTTGAGGAATTTACAGTGCTGGAGTGTATCGCACTTTCATTTGTAGTTGCAGTTCTACGTTGTCACCACTGGGTGTAGCTCTTTACTAAGATTTCGGCAGAGATCAACTTCTTGCTGGCGAATTCCAGTCATTATTGAGGGTCTTTCCGCTTATTATTTCCCCATTTAGGTATTTTACAAACTATGACTAAAATGCGATATTATTCTATTTAGACTCTGCTTTGAAATTCTGAAATTTATTTGCCCTGAAATGATTACCCTTCAGGGACTTATTAATTGATTTAAAAAATTTTTTTTTTCTGTGAGCTGCATAGAAAAAGATTAAAATTCCATTGCCTATTAATCTCATCCTGTCTCAGTGCCCAGTGCGCATTTTCTGGTGCCAAAGCGGCCCATAGTCGAAAATGGCTTTCGCTCAGAATTATCTTTCTGTGGCAATGATCTGCTCGTGTTGAAATGAATGGAATTGATCAGTGGAAGCTGTACTCGGCTCTCTGTGAGCTGGCATGAGCTGGAGGAGAAATAACCCCATATAGTTCAATTGAGTGCATTTTACCGTAAAACACCTAAAAGCTGGTTCATATGCTGTCCAATCCAAAAGAATACCATAGTGCCTGCAAGGTCTCTGGGGCTGTGGTTCCCAAACTCAGTCTTGGCCTCTCCTTGTATGTGATGGTTTTCGTTCCAACTGAGTGCGAAATGTCAGAACTTTAAGAGGCCATTCTTTCTCTAGTGCTTGATTGGCTCGTTCTGATTTGGTTTGTTCTAGAATTTTTCATGATTTTCCTGGGGATTAATTCTGGTGGGCAGGAATACACACTTTGACAACTTTAAAGTCTTGAATTTGATCAGTTAAAAACAGGCTGGCTAAAACGCCAATTAAGCACTGCCTGAATATACGCTCAAACATTTTTTATTCTTAAAACAAGTTAAATGATGTTAAAATAAATGATGAAATCTTTGGAGAAGAAACAATTTAATTTTTGTAAAGTATTTTTTTATTTTCTTGAGTTTGTTTCACTTTTTGACAGTGTATCAGTTAAATTCAGTTTTTATTCATATTACTGTTGTTTTCTTATTTTTAATTTTTTTTGTATTTAATCTGTTGTGGTGAAGTTTTCCCAACACATACTTTTTCAGGTTTTCTCTGGTGAATTGCAAAACACATGGCACATCCATGGATGCATTACTTTTTTCATTACATTATATCAGAGCAACACTGCACCAATTTAATAACTATTGAAACTTCCATAGTTCCCATGGTATTGAAGCTTGAAGTCAGTTGCAGAACAAATCTCATCAAGGAAAATCCAGGTTTTGTCTTAAAATTGTGACACCTAAAATGGGCAAACAGTTGATTTATTAGCAATTTTTATCAGTGCTCCAATATGTCTTTCAGCTCTGAAAATTTCATTTAGCTATCTCTAAAACACAAGGTTGTGAGAGCTCAAAAATGAACTTAGAACTTAGAACGCATGAAATCTTGACCTACCCCCATACTTTTAAAGCCTGTGACTCAAAAAAATATTCATGAGACCAGAGTAAAATTAGGCAAAGATTCATCAAATATACTGAAGTTACGGACGAGAAAAATCAGCTGATTCTGAGGGGGTCAGGTGGTAGATACTTGTTTTTATTTGGAATGACCCATGAACAAAGGTGAATAATTTTTGTAAAACACGTGCAATAGGTAAGCGAGTAATTGTGGCATGGTGTAGCTTCTGTGTGCAGTGTTAAGAGTGTAGAACATTATTGGCTGATATAATCGTCAGACTCGGATTTATTAATTCTGTGGACTTTTCAATGCATTCTTACCTTGACAATTTGTTAAACTCAGTGGAGTGTTTTTATAGGATACGCATGCATCGTTTAACTCATGCGTTCGCGTCTGCAACCCATTTGTTTATGCAAGCAGTTGATATTTTGTTCGTCAAATTTGTTATGCAGCTGCAGAATAATTCTTTAGTCAGGGGGGTCGTGCTCTTTGGGGCTTGATGCGTCTCGAGAGCACTGCGGTATGCAAATAAAATCTTATTTGCAGCCGAACAATAGAGGACGACGGGCTGCGGATGGGATTCGCGGGGAGACCTCATTCCGCTAGTGTGCAAAATTAGGATAATTTATGAAGAGTAGCGAAATCAAGCTCAAATGCCCTGCTACACAAAGCGCAATCACTTCTCGGAGGGAAATAAACAAAACAAAACGATTATAATAATGAAGAGCATTTTCGGAAATCAAGCCACCAATCCGGCCTCTGTAATTTTCCATGGCGATGGTTAGGGTGCCTGGGATGTTAGATTATGGTTTGATCAGCGTTTGATCTCCTTGCTCTCAGGAGAGACATTAGTAATGAAAATGTAATTATTGTCCTCCTTGCACTGCGGAGGTCATTGTGGCAAAAAAATAGAATAAATGTATTCATGCCTCCCATCACATTGTTACCTGATGGTTTAGAAACGTTTGAAGTGGGATTAAATGTATGTCAAACTGGTGATAAACTGCGACTGCAATCAGACCGCACACCTTTTCAGTCCACGCCGAAGCGTCATTGAATGCTTCTCTGAAATAGGCAGTCATATCTGTCCGCTTGACCGGTCCCGTGCTGTACACTGGCGCTGGCATTGTGAATGCTCCAAATGACTTCCCTTTGTGAAAACAGCTTCTGACCATCAAAGCAACAGAATTGAATTTTGACACAATAGAATTTCTTCTTGGGACCTCAAATCCCTGCAGTAAAAAAAAAAAAAAAAACAATTCTACAGCTTTGCGTCCATCAGGTCTTTCCGTTCTGCGATTGGCCTGATTGAAAATCTCGCCGACGTTATCATTTGCCAAACAGGCTGCGGCGTTTGAGTGAAAAAGAATGACTTTCTTATTTCGAAACGAGCCGTGTGGATGGGTGTCTGTGTCGTCCTGCACACTGGAGAGTAATACTTGAAGTAAATGCTCTGTAATTCTGTCACTTAACAGGTTCTGGGCAGAAGTCTGATTTATTCTGATTGTTGTCATTTCCTCCAGTATATCTACTGGCACTTCCTGAGGAGTGATAATTGAATATCAAAGTGCTGCCAGTTCTGTGACTGATCTCTGGTGTTATGTATTATCTGAGCAGAATGGTTTATCAGGGAAGGTCAGGGGACCATCAATTGAGGCCGTGTCTGTCCATCTGTTCGTCCGTCTGTGCATGCGTCTGATCCTCAGCTGGAGACTCATGCGGTCTCTGATCGACTTTTTCTTTGAAATCACTTGAATCACGCGGACGTGTTATATTTTTGAAAGGAATCAATACGTTAGTAGAAATTGCATCCAAATTATTACACAAAGTAAGTTAGAATGTCACACACAACTGTTATTAGATGGAATATGTCAATTTTAAAATTAAAACTTTATGCATGATTTCAAAGTCTCAAGTTGTCACCTGCTGCGTTCCCCAGTGGCTGTTTTCAGCTGGACGGATATGCTACGTTGTCATACCTCATGACTTACACGAACCTCCACTGCAGACAGCTTGTGTTGTTCGCTTCTGGAGCTTGCTAAGTGCATATGTATACTAAAGTGGGACCCTGGGAGGAAAGTGAACCACATAAGATGTCTGCAACAAGGACAAGGTTGACACTACACTGGAATAAATCAGGTTTTGTTCAATGGATCTACAGGTGCCGTATAAAATGGTTATCACCAGTGATTAAATAGTGTCCTTAATGTTCCCAGTTGACTTCAGCTAATTTACTCCTCTGCGGACCATTCCTGTTCGCAAGCCTTGCAGCTGAAGCTATAACCTGATGCGCCTTTTGTCCGAAGGGCGTTGGATGGACAAGCCGTCGTGCGAGAGGAAACTGGGCTCGACACTCGGACTGCGTGCTCGCGGGAACGAAGGGCCCTGGCATTCCACCCGCTGCGTCTCAAGCGCCAGCTGCTGTCCAACTCTCATTGGCAGGCCATCTTAGGCAAGAGGCTCCGCCCCCGGAGACGCAGGGGAGCTCGACGGCAGCTCCGGAGCATCTGGCTTATCCCTGAGCGGAAGGTGCATAATGCTTGTTACGTTAAAATCAGGACACTGTGGGTAAATTTACTCAAGTTCGCCGTCAGACACTGTTAACATGCTGAACATTGAGGATCCCATTTTATTCAGGGGTGGGCAGAAAATCCAGCGCCGGGTCCTTCTCTCCTGTCCTTCGCTCAGGTCAGTTTCCATGAGCTGGGCCCTTCTCTCCTGTCCTTCGCTCATGTCACTTTCCACGAGCCGGGCCCTTCTCTCCCGTCCTTCACTCGTGTCACTTTCCATGAGCTGGGCCCTTCGCTCAGGTCAGTTTCCACGAGCCGGGCTCCTCTCCCCTGTCCTTCGCTCAGGTCATTTTCCATGAGCCGGGCTCTTCTCTCCCCCGTCCTTCACTCAGGTCATTTTCCATGAGCCGGGCCCTTCTCTCCCGTCCTTCGCTCATGTCATTTTCCACGAGCCGGGCTCTTCTCTCCCGTCCTTCGCTCAGGTCAGTTTCCATGAGCCGGGCTCTTCTCTCCTGTCCTTCGCTCAGGTCATTTTCCATGAGCCGGGCTCTTCTCTCCCGTCCTTCGCTCAGGTCAGTTTCCACGAGCCGGGCGCTTCTCTCCCGTCCTTCGCTCATGTCAGTTTCCATGAGCCGGGCTCTTCTCTCCCGTCCTTCGCTCAGGTCAGTTTCCATGAGCCGGGCTCTTCTCTCCCGTCCTTCGCTCAGGTCATTTTCCATGAGCCGGGCTCTTCTCTCCCGTCCTTCGCTCAGGTCAGTTTCCACGAGCCGGGCTCTTCTCTCCCGTCCTTCGCTCATGTCATTTTCCATGAGCCGGGCCCTTCTCTCCCGTCCTTCGCTCAAGTCAGTTTCCATGAGCCGGGCTCTTCTCTCCCGTCCTTCGCTCAGGTCATTTTCCATGAGCCGGGCTCTTCTCTCCTGTCTTTCGCTCATGTCATTTTCCATGAGCCGGGCTCTTCTCTCCTGTCCTTCGCTCAGGTCAGTTTCCATGAGCCGGGCTCTTCTCTCCTGTCCTCCGCTCATGTCATTTTCCATGAGCCGGGCTCTTCTCTCCCGTCCTTCGCTCAGGTCAGTTTCCACGAGCCGGGCCCTTCTCTCCCGTCCTTCGCTCATGTCATTTTCCATGAGCCGGGCTCTTCTCTCCCGTCCTTCGCTCAGGTCAGTTTCCATGAGCCGGGCTCTTCTCTCCCGTCCTTCGCTCAGGTCATTTTCCATGAGCCGGGCTCTTCTCTCCTGTCTTTCGCTCATGTCATTTTCCATGAGCCGGGCTCTTCTCTCCTGTCCTTCGCTCAGGTCAGTTTCCATGAGCCGGGCTCTTCTCTCCTGTCCTCCGCTCATGTCATTTTCCATGAGCCGGGCTCTTCTCTCCCGTCCTTCGCTCAGGTCATTTTCCACGAGCCGGGCCCTTCTCTCCCGTCCTTCGCTCATGTCATTTTCCATGAGCCGGGCTCTTCTCTCCCGTCCTTCGCTCAGGTCAGTTTCCATGAGCCGGGCTCTTCTCTCCCGTCCTTCACTCAGGTCATTTTCCACGAGCCGGGCTCTTCTCTCCCGTCCTTCGCTCAGGTCAGTTTCCACGAGCCGGGCTCTTCTCTCCCGTCCTTCGCTCATGTCATTTTCCATGAGCCGGGCTCTTCTTTCCTGTCCTTCGCTCAGGTCATTTTCCATGAGCCGGGCTCTTCTCTCCCGTCCTTCGCTCAGGTCAGTTTCCACGAGCCGGGCTCTTCTCTCCCGTCCTTCGCTCAGGTCATTTTCCATGAGCCGGGCTCTTCTCTCCCGTCCTTCGCTCAGGTCATTTTCCACGAGCCGGGCTCTTCTCTCCCGTCCTTCGCTCATGTCATTTTCCATGAGCCGGGCTCTTCTCTCCTGTCCTTCGCTCATGTCATTTTCCATGAGCCGGGCTCTTCTCTCCCGTCCTTCGCTCAGGTCAGTTTCCACGAGCCGGGCTCTTCTCTCCCGTCCTTCGCTCAGGTCAGTTTCCACGAGCCGGGCTCTTCTCTCCCGTCCTTCGCTCAGGTCAGTTTCCACGAGCCGGGCTCTTCTCTCCCGTCCTTCGCTCAGGTCAGTTTCCACGAGCCGGGCTCTTCTCTCCCGATCTTCGCTCAGGTCAGTTTCCACGAGCCGGGCTCTTCTCTCCCGATCTTCGCTCAGGTCAGTTTCCACGAGCCGGGCTCTTCTCTCCCGTCCTTCGCTCATGTCATTTTCCATGAGCCGGGCTCTTCTCTCCCGTCCTTCGCTCAGGTCAGTTTCCACGAGCCGGGCGCTTCTCTCCTGTCTTTCGCTCAGGTCACTTTCCACGAGCCGGGCTCTCCAGGAGCCCACAGGAGTCCGCTCGACCCGCCCAAGATCAAGAGTCAGGAGTTCAGTCGCATCCCACTCTTCCCCCCCACCTTTCTCTTCCTGTTCTTTCCTCTTCCTCTCTTGGTCCTCCTCTCTCTTCCCCCAGAGTCTGCTCCAGCTGTACAGAACTGAGTTTTCCACAGCGTCTTGCACATCTTATAGGGCCCCTATTACTCCACGAGGTGCACTGCCATTTAGTTATTATAAGCCATTTCAAAATCTTTCCCCTTTTGACATCACATGGGGAAGTAACCAACCTGTGGCAAGAACTGATCACCTTCAGCCAAGCAGTCAATCAGATTTCATTACTCTAGGCGGTCACTCCCCCTTGTGATGTCAGGAAGGGGGAGACTTCGAACTGGTACATAATGGCAAATTAGCTTTCCAACTAGTGGCATAATCGGGGACCTTATTTCATTTAGCCTGCCCCACTGATGCTTCACTGACATTGAATAAGACCACGGTAAAATTTCAACTCATGAATATTTTTTAATACTCCCGAGGGAGGTGATGAATTTCGAGGAGTGCGCACAGATGCGCTACAGGGACAAAATGTAAACAATGAAAGTAATTACAGCTGTAAGGAAACATGACATTGTGAATAGTGCTGTGAACATGAAGTTCTCCTCCTCAACTCCTCCTCTCGCACACTCGCACGCACGCACACACGCGCGCACGCACACACACACTTGTCTGGAAGGCAGCTGCTCCTTGGGTAGCCCCCCTCTTTCGCGCTCACTGGAGCCTCCTGGGAAATATCCTCCTGTTTTTCTAGGCTCCCCCAAAAGTGGCCACACATCAGTGCACTTGATCTTCTTCTTCTGTCTTTTACACCGTTAACTACATCCGTTTGCACCACTGGAGGTAGCAGGCAGCCTCTGTCTTTCGATCACCCAATAACTAAAGCTAATATCTCTTCACGCCGGTATTTAAATTTCAGGCGTTCAGTGTGTTCATTTAACTGGCAGTAGTGCTCATTGCATCACAGGATATCTATATAATATCTATGATATATTGATAAGATGCTTTGCGCTTTAAAACTAGATCAGGTGTCGCCTTCATCTCAATGTCATAGCATTTTTTTCACGAGAAATAATGAAAGATTAAGAGAAAAGGAATTCAGAAAGTTTGTTTTTTAAATAAATTTTCAAAATGATTTGCTATCCCAAGAACCTCATATTACAGCCTCATTATATTTTTATCATTTTAGTTCACTAATCGCCACTGGCTGCTCATTGCTCTGGAATAATCAATGACTAAATAATGAGTAAATTGTCTGATTGCTCATCAGGCGAAGCTCTAAAGGAGAGACTGAGAATAATTCTCTGGTAACAGGTGACAGTGCTGCCTACCCTGATGGCATGTTTGTCCCGGTTTACGGCGATTTCGCTGATTTGACTTTTCACGACTGCACTACTACTCAGTCCAAGTCCGTTCGCTACTGTAGGTAAATGCAAGTTAAGAGCATTAATGTTACTTTCGAATCAGTAGTAAAACATTATAAAAACCGTTTGCATTACAGCTGAGAATATTTCTTTGGGTTCTTCTGACTCAATATGTACAAGCAAACAAAGATCGAATCGGCAACAAACACTTTGATTACAGTAGCGAACGGACTTAGACGTCTTAGCGAAAGTAATGTGTGCAGTAGCGAAAAAGCAGTTGCGAAAAGCCACGATGGACCCTTTTGGTTTAAGGATGTGAAAAAGCGAGATTTAGAGCGCGCATGCTCTTGGCAGACTATGTGGGGCAGAAGATGCTCAAATCGCGCTGAAAAGGTAGGGAATTATAAGTTCCTCCACTTTCCCTGTGGTAAAAGGCAGCTTACAGTGTGGATTTAGACCATAAACAGGAATAATTTTTGTTCAGGAACATTCTAGGGTGTGCAGCATGCATTTTGTGTCCGAATCGAATGGCGAGATTAAGAATTCTGTATTCAACCTACGCCAATATCGATTGATGTTTGGGTACCCATAAAAATATCAAGATATGTAAACATATCAAGTGTACGTCCAGTTAAGGAAATTTAGAGTTTCGCTTCAAGTGCTGCTATTCGCGTAAGTAACATATCGTTAACAGCGGCTGCCATGTCACTGATGAAAATCAGTGAAAATCTGAAATCAAATGTGTACCGTTGAGTAAAACGGTAATGACATGGCCTTGTATCTTACTTTCGTACCTGCTCACTTATCCATATTGAGAGGCGATTAGGATCATTTGTGCTTGCCAGTTGTTTTGAACAATGCAAATTCGTCGCAGGAACACTTTAGCCATTAGCTGACTTATGGCGTGGGACCCAATTATAGTGGTGTAAATGACATTATTTCACATCCACAAGAATAACAAATTTAACTTTGTTGGCTATATATAGCAAGTAATTATGAAATCAAAATCACAAGGAAATCAAATGATTATTGCAAGCAGCGAAATGAAAACCACACCTGCTCTTAGCTCTGAGGGGCTAAGTTCTATAATGTAAACCTCGACTGAAAACGTTGTATTGGCACAAACATTCGCCTTTGGCTTGATATTTGTTTGCGTAGAGCTTAATATCTACTTAATGTCGTATATAGCCTATAGGATCGAACAAAGCCAGTCCGTTTTCTGAATGTGGAAACAAAAACTGGACACTGCAACAACAATAACGGCTGGAAACAACAACAGATGAAATAATTCTTAGTCAATTAGTGAGCCAACTAAAATAATATAAACTGGAACATATTTCTCCCATCAGATCGCTCTTTCCTTCTAGCTTGAGTCGGTGTGAAATCCTTCAGTTTCTTGGGAAACAGACAGAAGTCGGGCCAGCCGTTGACAAAATGAGTTCTGCAGACTCTAGTGTGATCATTCAGGACAAAGTTCTTTGATTTATAGCTCGAATCCGCCTGTTGTTGACTCTTGCCACAGGGACACGAAAAACCTTACGCCCCCGTCTTCACGATACCAGTTTGTGCACCCCACCATGCAACAAGTACCCACCACAGTTCCTTTTGCCCACATCAGCTCGATTGCGCTATAAGGACTTCCGGCCTTAAACCGAACTCGTCTATAGCTGAACAACCGAGCACCTCTGTTCCTTCATACAGACGAGCTACTGTCATGTGGACAGGCTATTATTGCTACACCAACTGACGCTCAACTTTGAGGGCATATCATGTTATCAGTCATGTTGGGGATGGTGAAGTTAGCTTGGGGTCTGGCTTCAGACTGACAGAAACTCTGTTCATCCTCAGACACAGGCTGAAGTCTCCCTTGACTCTAATTATTTGTCGTGTCTTAAAATGAACCGTCGGGCAGATGGCATATTTGCACATACGCGCAGTAACTGTATTCTTTTACAGTGATGTCACGCTTAATTATGAACGTTGATGTTCTCCGTGACTTCTGTGCGTTGCTCGGACAAGAGCGCCTGGACAGTGACTGCTACATCATCTCTTATTTCTGTGGAAGCCTAGTCTTGCTTTTTCTGCATAAATTTCGCATTTCTCAGGGGAACGCACAAAAGTCCGACCCTGAATTCAGCTGAGGAAGTAACTGGCAGGAGGACAAGTTCGGAAAGAGTGAGCTTCAGGGCAACTCTTCTCACCTCAATAGCTGAGATGCGGCTCCTTAAAGTCAATTAGATGCTCCGTGTTGGATGGAGACGGACAGCACTGTAATGAAGCGAGTTTTTGGCGGCAGATCTAAGGCGGGCTTTGAAGTGAATGAAGCTGGATCGATGCTCTGCTGATGTTTGCTGCTTACAGTGATGTCAGGAGAAATATGCACCCGATTTACTCATGAGTTTTGAAGGGCTGAGAGGCGCAGCGAATGTGTAGGCAGCCCTCTAAAGGGAAATCACCGATGGCGGTTTGATCTCTCGGAGTACTGTCATTGGGGAAAGCCTACGCTTTACCAGGGAACTTCCTGTGAACATAAATACAAACTAAACCCTTACAGTGAGTTGAAGTCGCTCTCTTCCTGGCGATGGAATAGCTGTTTTTCACGAACACCATATTAGGTAGTTTGTGTCTGGCAAAAATATCTGTTCCATCATCAGTAGCAAACAACAAATATTGATGTTATTCAGACTGTCTCTTAACAGTCTCATTCTTTCACTACCTGTCCTGAGCAATTCGGGAATTCAGGCATGAATATTAAAGCCTGTTCGTGAAAACCCCACAACACTGGCAGTCAAAATAGAATTAACTAAATCACTTGGAGAAGCATTAAAAAACAAGGCTCAGAGACAAAAATATGGGGAAAAAATTAGTCACAAAGGAAGTATCATTCCTGCAAAGGGACCTTTTTCTAAATTTGAGTTTAATGGGTTCTTTATGCATTAAAATCAACAAGATGAGTTTTACTCGCAGTCGGAAGTGAGCGCTTCAAAGCCCGGAGACTGTCGCCATGGAAACGCGGGTCTTCACGTGAATTCAGAGTCTGAAAGGCTCACCTGTGCGACTCACATGAATGATTTCTGCCGCTCGCCGTAACCATCGCTAACTCCCCAGACCAACTTGGTTCTCGCTTCTTTAAACTGCTCTTCAAAGTTAAATTTGCTTTATGATGGAAGCAGTTTTTTTAACGCCTTTATCAGGGAAAGTTTCTTTGAAAGCATTTTTCAAGGACACCTTGGTAGATATCCTTGATAGAACAGTTGTAAGCGAGGAGGGATGGAGAGAAACCCCTGGAGCAATTTTTGGGGTTGAGGGCCTTGCTCAGGGGCCCAAGAGCAGAGTTCCACCCAACTTCATCCCTTCAGATCAAGTTAGAATCCTACACTCTGCTGGGGGCTTGAACCAGCGACTCTTTTAATAACATGCACTGGGTTGCGTTTCCCGAAATCACAGATGCTAACTTGCATAGTTGGACCCATTGACTGTGAATGGATGGACGAGGTAAGTTACTAACTTGGTTAACAACTACGCTTCTGGGAAATGCACCTCTGAGCGATTCGGAAAATTTCAAAGAACAATGAGGTGGTCAGAAGATCTGATGCACGGACACCTGTGCAGACAGACGGACATGGTCTCAATGAACAGTCCCCTGACCTGCCCTTCAAGAGATGGGGGACCAATAAGGCTATTCTGGGGTGCGTTTCCCCAAAAGCGTAGTCGCTAATTAAGTTAGCAACTTACACAGTTCATCCATTCACAGTCAACGGGTCCGACTATTCAAGTTAGCATCTGTGATTCTGGGAAACGCACCCCTGCTCAGGTAAAGCGTGTGACCGGAGATCAGTCACAGAATTGACTCCACTTTCTCAGGAATCACTCTTCAGGAAGTGACACAACGAAAACACCCAGAGAACCAGTAGGAGGCTGTAGAGTGACAAACTATACGAAGCTAAATGGACTGTATCCCTGCTATTTCCCCGAGCAGCACAAAGCTAGTCATGCGGTGTTCTGAGGCTTACTGGCCGCTGTGGGTACGGCACTGCTGGATTCCCTCAGAGACGCACTGGAAGTGGCACCTTTTCCGAGTCGGCCAACCTGACAGGCCTTCAAAATAAAAGTTTAATCCGACATGTCTGAATTTGTGGATATACGCTGCAGCATGAAGACTTGGAGTGAAATATTCAGTGCTTTATAAAACATTTACTCAATCTATAAATATTTCAAAATGTAGTGTCGTGATAAACAAGTCATTCTGGTTTTACGATTGAGTGTAAATGTCTTAATCGCGCATCTGTTTCACTGATATGAATTTACTCTTGGCCAATTAAAATTTGGTTAGTTGAAGTGTTTGCATAGATTTCCCCCTGCAAGTCTGATTCAAGGAAAGTTTATGTTTCGGTTTCTGTGCTGTTGAAATTCATCCAGTGTGGAGAGGATTCTGTCTGAGGATCTTTTATTTGTGCGAGGTAATGTGAAATTACGGTGATATTATACAGTCGTAGATGTATAAATGTATAATATTTGTAACAGGCTTGAATGATATACTTGGACAAAAATTAAACATGGCCCTTCTGGTCATAAAAAAATATTCAAATAACAAATGTATTGAAATGTATATCACTCAAAACAGTGTTTGCTAAATTTTCACAAAACAGCTTACTGAAAAAAGATAGGAGGCAGTGTCAAATTCAATTCAGGCTTACACGTGCTTACTTCAAAAAAAATTCCTTGCAACACGTTCAAACTTCAAACATGGTGTCACAAGCTGATTTTAGGAAAAGCAACAATAAGTAAGAAAAATAGCTACAGCACATAGTGATATAACTGCGGAAAATACAACTCTGACGTTCACCTGCATTTGAAATAAACTCCTAATTGGGCCAAAAAGCGTTCTACAATGTCCCCTTCCTCCCTAAATTGTCATGTCATACGACATATCTAAAGGCAGTTGTGCTATGTCTACAATTCGGATACGATGAACAGCCATTAACCGAGGCTCCACGGCTGCTGGAAAGAATCCCAATGACATGGCAGCACGGAAATGAAACAAACTTGACATTTGCCGCGATCAAAGTCGAGTCTGACTGAAAAGAAGACTCGGGTCCGTCTCTCCGGCTCGCCGTCACCTGGGGAACCGCAAAGCACCGTTTCCCCGGTAGGAACCTCAGGACGCGGTTTGCGGCGGTATGAATTATTAATGGCCGCCACAGAGGGGAGCAGCGCTACCTCGCACGAATCCGCAGTAAAGTATTTTTAAAAGAGACGGGATCCTAAAGAGAACCCGCAGGCTCGAGAAGAAGGGGACGGCCGGTCTCTACTTTACACCGCAGCTGATTAACACCGCGCTGTCAAACAATATTCGCTGCCTCAACCTCTGTATACACTCTGCCAGTCAAAAGGTTTTATTACAGCCGCGATTTAAGCTGCTAGGGAGGGAGAAAAGGAACCTTACTTCCTGTTGCTCTTATAAAAAAAAGTTTAATCTAAACAAACCTAAATATTCAACTTTTGCCGAATATCTGCTGTGTATATATATTTCAGGTGTTGCTAATGCAGACCTGCTGGAGCCCA
Organism: Gymnothorax reevesii; assembly: GCA_029721435.1. Lineage (NCBI taxonomy): Eukaryota > Metazoa > Chordata > Actinopteri > Anguilliformes > Muraenidae > Gymnothorax > Gymnothorax reevesii. Next base: position 31,381,383 of record CM056593.1, on the reverse strand, counting down.
GCACCAGTGCGCACAGATCCATCCAATAAGCAGGACACGGACTCACAGGTGAGCTCAGCTAGATTAAATATTCATTTCCAAGCACAAAATTCGCAGGACGGACTGCTTTCTCCCCACTGACCTCCCCACCGCCTCCCACAAGAGCGCAGCTGAGAACCAGAGGCTTCGCTGTACTGCAATCAGGAGCCCGCCTCACACGGGGGGAATCCCCTCACTTTGAAGAGCACCTCACTTTGGCCATGTTTGGAATAACCTGCTCCTGACCACTCGATCCGGTCCATCGCCAAGGGTCACCAGGAGTACACATTTTGTGTGACCAGCTTGCCAAAAATATCATAGTTGTATCCTACACTGGCTGAATTGCGTTGTTTGCAGCCAGAGCTGTCTAGGCAGGGTTGAAAATCCACGACGCACCAAGGTCCCACCGAGGCCCGGGCGATCCTAAGAGCCTGGTGGTCATATAACGTTGAGGGACGGAGCATGGAAATTGCATCATACTGGTGAGAACAATGTGCACTTTAATGGAGAGCTGATGTGGAGTATCCAGTGTGTACTGGCACTGTGAGCAGTGTGTTGTGGGTAAGTATGCGACGCCGGACACAGTCCCTCCCACTGCTGTCCTTGTGGCGCCGGCAGGACCCCTAACAACTTCCTACCTCACAGGGGAAGGCCTGTACAGGCGCACGCGCACACACACACACACACACACACACACACACACATACGCTTGACTGGAAAACAAAAGCAGAACCAGAACTAAACCAAAAGGGCGAGCTGAGCCGATGACTCCGGCTGCTAATTTCACAACATGTCGGAGCCCTAAAACTGCACTTCTGTGTGGCGGAATGTCTTCAGTGAGCTGGAGAGAGTGAGCGGGTGCCGTCACAGCGGTTCGGTCCGTATCGGCCTGCAGTCTGGTGCAGCGGTACTCTGTGTCGCGGCGGCTGACGCCAGGCAGCTCCGCTCTCTCCTGTAATAAAGGCCGCCGCAGCCCCAGTTCCTGTCTCGTTAAATGAGTTTTAATAATTGAGAGATTCTCCTTGGGCTGACGGTGCGGGCGGACTGGAGTTGGGGGGGGGGGGTGCTCGCTAACCGACAGATCATCGCTTAGAATTTTTAATTAAATAGTCCCCCCCCCACTGTAAAATGAAATTACATTCCCGAACAATTAATAAAAAACCAAAGCCGGAGTAATGTGGGTGGGGGGTGGTGTGGTGTGTGAGAGAGCAGTTACGTAGGGCTAAATGCTCCCTATGCATCACGCCCAGTTCCGTAAAACCGGGACCTTTCAGTAACCATGGCAACCAGGCCACCTTGCAGCTGCTATTGTTTTGGGCTAGTACGCTGCAGGCCTTCAGTGAGCATTATTGTGTATATTTATACTGGCTTCTCCGAGGGGAGTCGACCGGCACAACTCCATTCAAGAGCCTCTACCCTCCCGCAGTCCAGGGCGAAACGTTTCAGGCTTATCAACAGAGACACCGCTAACTCAATTTCATCGTCCTTTCCGCCGCTGTCTCTCCCTGCTTCAGCGACCGTCTCCCGCGCTCCCCGGCAGATGAAGCCCTTTTTTTTGAGTCACATGCATCAAAAAAAGCCCTTGATCATTCGCATACGATACCATACCGTAACCAGCAGGCATCGCAAGAAAGTTGTCGGCTTTATTTCCGGCGCAGGCATCGTGGCCGCATCGTTCTCGGCTGGAAAGTTGCAATTTCTGTTCGGTGCGGCAGGCTTGCGGTGAAATTGCATTAAGAGGCCTTGCCTGTCTGGTGATTTGTCTCAATATGAAAGCGTAATTCCGCCAGCAGCGGCTGCCGCCCCGCAGGTTTGCTGCTGCCGAGCGGATCGTCGCGGTGCATTTGTGCGGTGGAGCATTTGAAATGTAATATTTACAGGGTACAGAATGAGCAATAGCAGAGCCGAGTAATTGTGATCCACTCTGGGTATCGGAAAAAACTTTCTCTGCCCTCTTTCCTTTTACTTTCTCCTTAAACCTTTCCGCAGGAAAGAAAAGTTAAATCTTTTTTGCAGTGCCTCAGGTTTACCTGGTATTCGTGTGAACTCTGTCATCATTCGTGTGTCACTCTGTCATGTGAGGCTGCTGGTCGGCAGTCTTTCTGAAGGCATTGCTGTCATGATGGTGATGATGATGATGTGAATTATTTGGACAATAGTGTTCGCTGTGGTTGGTAGATGTGGTGCTGTGGGGATACAGCAGTTTTGGGGTGTGGGTTGGGTCAGGGTGGCTATTCAGGCTTAGATTTTGTGTGTCAGTGTTTGGGGTACAAGTCCTGGTCAGCAAGGACCTCTATTTGTGTAGTTTGCATGTTCTCCCAAAGTTTGCTTTGGTTTTCTAAAGGGACCTTAGTACCTGCTCAATAGGAACACTCCTACCAGTGTCCCTGACCAAGGCCCTGGCTTTAGAAAGACATGCTCTATGGGAACACTCCTACCAGTGTCCCTGACCAAGGCCCTGGCTTTAGAAAGACATGCTCTATAGGAACACTCCTACCAGTGTCCCTGACCAAGGCTCTGGCTTTAGAAAGACATGCTCTATAGGAACACTCCTACCAGTGTCCCTGACCAAGGCCCTGGCTTTAGAAAGACATGCTCTATAGGAACACTCTTACCAGTGTCCCTGACTAAGGCTCTGGCTTTAGAAAGACATGCTCTATAGGAACACTCCTACCAGTGTCCCTGACCAAGGCCCTGGCTTTAGAAAGACATGCTCTATAGGAACACTCTTACCAGTGTCCCTGACTAAGGCTCTGGCTTTAGAAAGACATGCTCTATAGGAACACTCCTACCAGTGTCCCTGACCAAGGCCCTGGCTTTAGAAAGACATGCTCTATAGGAACACTCCTACCAGTGTCCCTGACCAAGGCCCTGGCTTTAGAAAAAAATGCTCTATAGGAACACTCCTACCAGTGTCCCTGACCAAGGCTCTGGCTTTAGAAAAACATGCTCTATAGGAACACTCCTACCAGTGTCCCTGACCAAGGCCCTGGCTTTAGAAAAACATGCTCTATAGGAACACTCCTACCAGTGTCCCTGACCAAGGCTCTGGCTTTAGAAAAACATGCTCTATAGGAACACTCCTACCAGTGTCCCTGACCAAGGCTCTAGCTTTAGAAAGACATGCTCTATAGGAACACTCCTACCAGTGTCCCTGACCAAGGCCCTGGCTTTAGAAAGACATGCTCTATAGGAACACTCCTACCAGTGTCCCTGACTAAGGCTCTGGCTTTAGAAAGACATGCTCTATAGGAACACTCCTACCAGTGTCCCTGACTAAGGCTCTGGCTTTAGAAAGACATGCTCTATAGGAACACTCCTACCAGTGTCCCTGACTAAGGCTCTGACTTTAGAAAGACATGTTTTATAGGAACACTCCTACCAGTGTCCCTGACTAAGGCTCTGGCTTTAGAAAGACATGCTCTATAGGAACACTCCTACCAGTGTCCCTGACTAAGGCTCTGACTTTAGAAAGACATGTTTTATAGGAACACTCCTACCAGTGTCCCTGACCAAAGCTCTGGCTTTAGTTCTGGAGCTTATCTTTGGGTGCGACACTGTGGCTGCTCACTGCTCCTAAGTATATAGGATGGGTCAAATGCAGAGGACAAGTTACCCCACAGGGTTCAGTGAGGAATGTCCTAATGAACAGCAGCTAATGTCCTGTCCTGAATGTTATAGCATGCTAAAGACATTGTGGCTGATTTGTGACAACACATTCCAATCATCCCTCCACTCAATCCTGCCTTCCTCACGTATTTCCAAATAAATCAGGTCCTGGGCACTGCGTCCAACATCCAATCTTTTTTTCTGTGTTAAAAAATGCAGTTTAACTTCACGGGATACGCTGTTATTATATCTTTGTTTTCCACCCATCCTGTATATAACCAGCTTTTCCCCGTACAGAGCCCTGTGGGAGCTGCAGCCTGTCCCAGCTGGCTCTGGGAGAAAGACGGGGACACACACTCGACAGCCCGCCAATCCATCGCAGGGCGCACACACCATTCGCTCTCACACTCTGACTTACGGGCACTTTGAAAGCGAACACAGGGAGAACATGCCAACTCTGCACAGAAAGGCCCCAGCCCGGATTCAAACCCACGATAAGATGAAAGGAAGGCAGGTGAGGTCAGCATGTAATGATCTGCGGTGATAGGGAGCTGAACGCCCTGCCTCTCTGTGGCTCCTCAGGTGCAGTCCAGCACTCAGGGCCACCGTCCTGAAGGCCTCAGCGTGGAGCCTTTATTTCCTGTGTGTCTGCGCCAGTCAGGGGAACCGACCTCTCGGCTGCACGCCTGCATGGAATATACTGCCAGATTAAAGGAGGAACAGGTGAGTGTGTGTTTGTAAATGAGTGTGTGTGTGTATTTGAGAGTGTGTGTGTGTTTGTGCGGGAGTGTGTATGTATGTGTGTGTGTGTGTGTGTGTGTGTGTGTTCATCTGCATGCGTGTATTTGAGTGTGTCTGTGTAGCAAGTGTGTGCTTGTGAATGAGTGTGTATGTGTGTTTGAGAGTGTGTGTGTGTATATATATATATATATATATGTGGGAGTGTGTATATTTGTATCTGCATGAGTGTGTGTGTGTGTAGTGAGTGTGTTTTTGTGAATAAGTGTGTATGTGAGGTTGCATTCATAAACCAGTCGCAAGAATCCAGCATTGCAGTGAAAGTGATATTATTGAGCGAGGGGGTAAACCCCCGCAGGGCAGAAGTCAACAGTACAAAGTCCACAATCCAAAAATCACAATCCACAGGGTGGAGTCCGAGTCGAAAAGCCAGGGCAGCAAAAACAGTAATCGCAGTCGGGCAGAAAAAGGGTTCATTAACAGATGCAGATAAAGGTACCAAATCAGAGCCAAAAATCAAAAGTCAAGGATGATTCAGTCAGAAGAGCAACGCTATGAGTACAAGGCGAAAACAAGAGCAGTTCAGGTGAACTAGGGAAACGTTCTGACAGGGAACTGTTGTGAGAAGACTGCTAATATACACATACGGGAGGTCACATGCTAAACAGAAAACAGGCGTAGGAAATCAGACTAATTACAAAGGAGCAAGCATGAGGGAGAACCTAATCACATGAAACGGGCAAAAGCCAAAACGGGGACAGGGATCACAAGACAGCCTATAGACAGAACACACAGCTCCGGTTAGGGAGTTCTAACGTGCACAGATAATGAGAGAAAGGACAGAGTGAGCAGGTGTGGAGGATCCACTGAAATGCAGCAAAAAAGATTCGTTAAAGACAAGAGGCGGAGACTAGAACAGGGCGAGTGCTGAGAGCTTGTTAATCAATCAGTAAGGTGCAGCTATGCAATCCCTAGTGCTCATTAGTAAGTTAGTATTATATACAAAGTTAGTTTAGGTTAGTAACTTTAGCAAAACTGGTTAGTAATATAGAAAAGCAAGGTGAAGGAAGTAAACGAGATTGGAAGGAATGTTTGGAAACCCAGAAACCATGAAATCACCTAAACAGGTGACACGCAGTACTGGGGCTGTGAGCGATCACATGACATGAGACTAGACACTAGGAGACAAAGTGCAATGCAGGGCAAAGGCAAAAACATGGACCGGAATGAAAACAGAAAAGTGGAAAATGGTAAGGATACAATATGTTGCAATAATGGCAACATGGCAAAACTAAACTAAGACAAAACATGAACAGAACCAGGCAACCAAATCACTATACACAATACAAGGCATAGTCAGGCAAGGCAGAGATCAGAATCCAGACAAGACAGAATCATAACAGTGTATGTGTGTGTGCGTGTGTGTGTGTATCTGCATGAGTGTGTTTGAGTGTGTGTGTGTATATCTGCGTCAAGAGTGTGTTTGAGAGTGTATCTGCGTTGTGAGTGTGTTTGAGTGTGTGTGCGAGTCCTAACCCCGCCATACGGTGGGTAGTGCAGCAGGTGTGTGTGTATGTGTGTGTGTTCCCCAGACAGAGTGTGGGGGCGACAGCGAAGGAGCCTCCATCACCGCAGAGCTGCTGCTCATGAATTATGCAAATGAGCTGAGATTAATTAGACTCTACACACTTCACTAGACTGTATTACTTAATCTCCGCTAAGCCCTCAGAGACCAGGGCGGATATACAACAACTGAGAGAGGACCTGGCAATGCCACATTTGGACACCTGCGGCTGTTCGTCAGCTCGTCAGCTTTGAGAGGGTCGCTCGAGTTCCGGAAAGGTGCTTCAGTCTCTGGTGAATTCAGATGTTTCCTTTTGGTGCGGAGGCGTTTTCTACTTTTCGTGTTTGGTTTGTCGACCGGCAGTGCGCGCTCCTGTGAGAGTCCCCATCATTTATTTACTTATCTCCCGAAGCTTCTTACGCCGGGGAACTCGGTGCTTGCCTGTTTGTGGTCTGGTTTTTTTGGCATTTTTTTTGTGTTTGACTGCATTCACTGCTGCACAGTGAAATACGATGCGATGTCATCTTCTGTGAAAGAGTCGATCTTTCACTACAAAAACTAGGAAAATAAAGCCATTTCATATTTTAGTCTGGCATTAAGACATTCTGCAACCTTTACAACTTTTTTTTTTTTTAACCAAATGAGGTAAACATATTGCCAGTTTGACGTGATTTCAAGATTTTCCCATAAAATTGCAAAATTTTACTTGTCATGCAAATGGTAATTGAAAGCAAGCAAACAGTCCTTTCCCGGACTTTTTTAATCAGTCTTTTTTACAAGATTTATTGGGAAATGTTTCAAAATCTGATGTTAGTCCCAGAGGAATCAAATTTAACACTGATAATCAACACTCTTCTTTCTGTGGTACATTGAATCATGCTGGGGAATTTGCGATGCGGCCATCTCCTGAGGAGGCGGGGACAAAGCTCCACCGCACCCATCCCTCACATCGCGCAAGCCTCCGGGATGAATATCAGCGGGATAGCCTAATCCAATCAGTGTGGGGCATTTTGGCAGCTTGACGAATGGGCGAATTAGGCATCTCCAGTGTATCTCGCTCTCCGCCGAGCAGGAAACTAAATATCTGCAGCACATACATCAAAATGTATAAGATTTTCTGAACAACACAGTTTAGTTCTGAAAAATGCTGAAATCAATGCCCTTTGACCTATGAAATGTACTACTCGACTTTTGATGGGGATATCGGATGTTTAGTTCATCTGATCAGTGAATTATTACATTTTAGGGAAATAAACTGGACCGTATAAATAATCTATGGTTCCTTAAAAAACCCAGATTGTCATACGCATCGGAAATCGCATTTTACGTGTGCATGAAGTGTACATTGCTGTCCATTGGTGTGTGAGAGGGCGTTTTCATTTATGACAATAAGAGCTAATAGCCTGTTTTATTGAAAAAAATTTTTTTTCCTTGATTTAATGTGAGAAAGGATGCAAAGGCATCTCCAAAGACGATGTTTGAGCGATGAGGACCTGGCAAGGGGGGTGGGAATGCTGGAGGAAGGTGCTGCACGAGAACGGGTGGCATGAACTTTAAATGTTTTGCAGAGCGTGGTATTCTGCATGCAGAACTGCTATTGAAGTACTGGAAGTGTAGCGCAGCAGCCTGGGGGAGGTCCGCAAAGGGGCAACTGGGGCCGTTGATGATCGGTTTTAGGTCATTCAGGCAAGACGTCGTCCTGATGCAAGAAATGATCCGCAGAATACATCTCGTGTGCATGTTTCTCCACAAACTGTGCGTCGTTGTTTTCATGAGACAGGATTCTGGTCGCGTAGACCAGTTCTGCAGGTGCCTTTGTCACAACTCCATGCAGAAGAGCGTGTGCAGTTGGCCGCAGATCATGGCAGTTGGACCCTGGAGGACTGGAGGCCAGTGGTCTTCACTGACTAGTCTCGTTTCTGTTTGGACCATATCGACCGAAGTCCAAGGACACAAAGACGTTGGAGAAGCTTCCAGAAGCAACAGGTGGCTGAGCATGACTGATATGGTGGGGCCCACAGTGATGGTCTGGGTTCCACGGCTGGAAGAACACCGCCCCATGTCCTGAGGCAGGGAATTCGGACTGCAGCTCATAACAGCGATGAGATCCTCCAGCCCATTGGGAGACCGTTTGCTGGTGCCGTTGGCCCACAGTTTATTCTGATGGAGGACAATGCTGGGCCTCATCGAGCAGGGCAGAGGCAGATTACCTGGAGCAGGAGACGACTGAGGGAACGGAATGGCCCGCTCGCTCACCTGACCTCAACCCAACTGAGCGCATGCGGGACGTGTTGGGGCGTGCAGTTTCTGCATGAGTTGTGCAACCCTGGTTGCTGGACGAGCTTGTGATGGCCTTAGAGGAGGGGTGGCAGCGTCCTCCTCAACAAGAGATTCGTCGTCTCATAACGAGTCGCCGTCATCAGGGCGTCATGAATACACTGGGATACCATGCTCATTGAGTTTTCATTATTCACCCACCAGAAACTTTTCGTGATGTCGAAAGCTGGATAAGAGAATTGGATGATTTCATCAGAAATGACCAAAAGGTCTTTTTCTCACGTAATCTCCTTTCACTTTTAATCCCTGTCAGAGCATGATGTTGTCATTTATGATACAAATAGATGGCAGTTGTTTCAATGGAATGTGTCGCGACAGCTGCGTGATAAAAATGGTCAATATCCCTATCAAATGTTGAGTGGTATAAGTGAGTGATAATATCGTCGATGTTTTCCTTGGCTCAGGACCTCGGTAAATAAACACTGATGTGGAGGAAAACTTTGATCAAACATCCATAAATCTGCAATAATAATTTGAGAGAAGTTAGCGAGGGGGTATTTCATTACGCAGTCAGAGTCACTGGGGTAGATTTAGGACGTCCGGGTAATTGTGCTGGGTTAAACCGGGAACAGTGCTTTGCACTTTGCTCCGAGTTCCATATTTGGACTGGTTCCTGGTTTTCCGTGCTAATTCTGCAGTATGAAACTGGGCCCAGAGCCTGCTGTCGTTTTTCTTTTCTTTTCTCGACAAAAGGAGGCACTGCCTGATTTCGTCCTGCCTGGGCGAATAATTTCATCCTCTCAAACACAGGCTTGTTGAAGGAGAACAAAGCAAACGTTTATTGTTTATTTGGCCCCTCCCATGCGGTGGCAGGACTGCATTTCCCAGGCTTATTTGCTCAGCTGGGTTTCTGATGGGATTAGTTTACGGAGACAGGGGTGAAGATGGCAACTCCAATATAAGTGGCTGCCAGTCTCGGAGGTGACCTGCTCTGTGGCTGTTACCCTGGTGATAAACAACTCGGGGAAATTAGACTACCTGAAGCCTGCCTGCCTGTGCCTCACGATCACTTCTCTTGACGAGAAAATGTTGTATTTACTTATAATTATGACATGTCAACCTGTCCCACACAACAGTGTTCAGCGACTGCTAAGTATTGTCGAAGTTTCTGAGCCAATTTAATTCATGAAGTTTCTTAACTCTTTCCGTCCTGAGACCCACCTCAGTTGCTCTGACCACTTTTTTTTTAGAAATTATTGACAGCGCATTGTTACCATAGTTACAGATAGGCTGGGCCAGCGACCAATATTTTAATAGCTTATCTATCCAGGAATTCAAAGATATCCAATTACCTTCTTTAAACTTAATGCAGAAGTGTTCTTCTCTCTTGTTTGCAATCATAAATTAAGTGTCTCAGGATAATTTCTCACAATGTGTTGGGAACTCAGGTTGAGGGCCATTTCTGCACTTGTCAGTGTAGTGAAGACATTGAATCAGCTCTGGGGCCCGAGACTTTTTAAAGCGAGAAACTCAAATCGAATCCTCGAGGCTGGCATTGTACTATGCCCTGCTGATGAGGACTGGTTTTAACTGGGACATCGAGAGCTTTACGGCTGTAGACCATCCCTGCCTCTCACCGCCAAGTACAGTACTGCAGGAAATCTCCGGAAAAATCCTCCTTTGGAATGTGTTCATAGCAGATCCCTTTTTTAGTTCTTCCTGTAACCTTCTTCATGGGTGCAGAATGTGTGATGGTTACCAGTAAGAACTAACAGCCTGACTTTTTTTTTTGGCATCATGGGAGCCAGTGCAGGAGCCGAAATCTTCCCAGTGTGATAAAGATGGGAGTGAGACTGGCTATAATAACAATCACGGTCATGTTCATTCTCAAAATCAGGCAGGCTTTCATACCTAAAGAGATGTGAGTTTGTATTTGTTCTAATAGTATTTCATTGGTCTGCCCTATAGTGCTGTGAGTTTTGTATTTGTTCTAATAGTATTTCATGGGTCTGCCCTCCGGTGCTGTGAGTTTTGTATTTGTTCTAATAGTATTTCATTGGTCTGCCCTGCAGTGCTGTGAGTTTTGTATTTGTTCTAATAGTATTTCATTGGTCTGCCCTATAGTGCTGTGAGTTTTGTATTTGTTCTAATAGTATTTCATCGGTCTGCCCTCCGGTGCTGTGAGTTTTGTATTTGTTCTAATAGTATTTCATCGGTCTGCCCTATAGTGCTGTGAGTTTTGTATTTGTTCTAATAGTATTTCATCGGTCTGCCCTCCGGTGCTGTGAGTTTTGTATTTGTTCTAATAGTATTTCATTGGTCTGCCCTGCAGTGCTGTGAGTTTTGTATTTGTTCTAATAGTATTTCATGGGTCTGCCCTCCGGTGCTGTGAGTTTTGTATTTGTTCTAATAGTATTTCATTGGTCTGCCCTGCAGTGCTGTGAGTTTTGTATTTGTTCTAATAGTATTTCATTGGTCTGCCCTATAGTGCTGTGAGTTTTGTATTTGTTCTAATAGTATTTCATGGGTCTGCCCTCCGGTGCTGTGAGTTTTGTATTTGTTCTAATAGTATTTCATTGGTCTGCCCTGCAGTGCTGTGAGTTTTGTATTTGTTCTAATAGTATTTCATTGGTCTGCCCTATAGTGCTGTGAGTTTTGTATTTGTTCTAATAGTATTTCATCGGTCTGCCCTCCGGTGCTGTGAGTTTTGTATTTGTTCTAATAGTATTTCATTGGTCTGCCCTGCAGTGCTGTGAGTTTTGTATTTGTTCTAATAGTATTTCATGGGTCTGCCCTCCGGTGCTGTGAGTTTTGTATTTGTTCTAATAGTATTTCATTGGTCTGCCCTGCAGTGCTGTGAGTTTTGTATTTGTTCTAATAGTATTTCATTGGTCTGCCCTATAGTGCTGTGAGTTTTGTATTTGTTCTAATAGTATTTCATCGGTCTGCCCTCCGGTGCTGTGAGTTTTGTATTTGTTCTAATAGTATTTCATTGGTCTGCCCTGCAGTGCTGTGAGTTTTGTATTTGTTCTAATAGTATTTCATGGGTCTGCCCTCCGATGCTGTGAGTTTTGTATTTGTTCTAATAGTATTTCATCGGTCTGCCCTCCGGTGCGGTGAGTTTTGTATTTGTTCTAATAGTATTTCATTGGTCTGCCCTGCAGTGCTGTGAGTTTTGTATTTGTTCTAATAGTATTTCATGGGTCTGCCCTCCGGTGCTGTGAGTTTTGTATTTGTTCTAATAGTATTTCATTGGTCTGCCCTATAGTGCTGTGAGTTTTGTATTTGTTCTAATAGTATTTCATCGGTCTGCCCTCCGGTGCTGTGAGTTTTGTATTTGTTCTAATAGTATTTCATGGGTCTGCCCTATAGTGCTGTGAGTTTTGTATTTGTTCTAATAGTATTTCATCGGTCTGCCCTCCGGTGCTGTGAGTTTTGTATTTGTTCTAATAGTATTTCATCGGTCTGCCCTCCGGTGCTGTGAGTTTTGTATTTGTTCTAATAGTATTTCATGGGTCTGCCCTCCAGTGCTGTGAGTTTTGTATTTGTTCTAATAGTATTTCATCGGTCTGCCCTCCGGTGCTGTGAGTTTTGTAATTGTTCTAATAGTATTTCATGGGTCTGCCCTCCAGTGCAGTGCGGTCTGCCCTGGGGCGGCACGGTGGCGCAGTGGTTAGCATTGCTGCCTCACAGCAAGAAAGTCATGGGTTCGAATCCGGCCTGGGGCCTTTCTGCATGTTCTCCCCGTGTTGCGTTGGTTTTCGCCGGGTACTCTGGTTTCCTCCCACAGTCCAAAGACATGCATATTAGGCTAATTGGAGACACCAAATTGCCCATAGGTATGAGTGTGAGAGCGAATGGTGTGTGAATGGTGTGTGCGCCCTGCGATGGATTGGCAAGCTGTTCAGGGTGGGTTTTGCATTTGTTTTAATAGTATTTCATTGGTCTGCCCTGCAGTGCTGTGAGTTTTGTATTTGTTCTAATAGTATTTCATCGGTCTGCCCTATAGTGCTGTGAGTTTTGTATTTGTTCTAATAGTATTTCATCGGTCTGCCCTCCGGTGCTGTGAGTTTTGTATTTGTTCTAATAGTATTTTATCGGTCTGCCCTATAGTGCTGTGAGTTTTGTATTTGTTCTAATAGTATTTCATCGGTCTGCCCTCCGGTGCTGTGAGTTTTGTATTTGTTCTAATAGAATTTCATTGGTCTGCCCTGCAGTGCTGTGAGTTTTGTATTTGTTCTAATAGTATTTCATGGGTCTGCCCTCCGGTGCTGTGAGTTTTGTATTTGTTCTAATAGTATTTCATTGGTCTGCCCTGCAGTGCTGTGAGTTTTGTATTTGTTCTAATAGTATTTCATTGGTCTGCCCTATAGTGCTGTGAGTTTTGTATTTGTTCTAATAGTATTTCATGGGTCTGCCCTCCGGTGCTGTGAGTTTTGTATTTGTTCTAATAGTATTTCATTGGTCTGCCCTGCAGTGCTGTGAGTTTTGTATTTGTTCTAATAGTATTTCATTGGTCTGCCCTATAGTGCTGTGAGTTTTGTATTTGTTCTAATAGTATTTCATCGGTCTGCCCTCCGGTGCTGTGAGTTTTGTATTTGTTCTAATAGTATTTCATTGGTCTGCCCTGCAGTGCTGTGAGTTTTGTATTTGTTCTAATAGTATTTCATGGGTCTGCCCTCCGGTGCTGTGAGTTTTGTATTTGTTCTAATAGTATTTCATTGGTCTGCCCTGCAGTGCTGTGAGTTTTGTATTTGTTCTAATAGTATTTCATTGGTCTGCCCTATAGTGCTGTGAGTTTTGTATTTGTTCTAATAGTATTTCATCGGTCTGCCCTCCGGTGCTGTGAGTTTTGTATTTGTTCTAATAGTATTTCATTGGTCTGCCCTGCAGTGCTGTGAGTTTTGTATTTGTTCTAATAGTATTTCATGGGTCTGCCCTCCGATGCTGTGAGTTTTGTATTTGTTCTAATAGTATTTCATCGGTCTGCCCTCCGGTGCGGTGAGTTTTGTATTTGTTCTAATAGTATTTCATTGGTCTGCCCTGCAGTGCTGTGAGTTTTGTATTTGTTCTAATAGTATTTCATGGGTCTGCCCTCCGGTGCTGTGAGTTTTGTATTTGTTCTAATAGTATTTCATTGGTCTGCCCTATAGTGCTGTGAGTTTTGTATTTGTTCTAATAGTATTTCATCGGTCTGCCCTCCGGTGCTGTGAGTTTTGTATTTGTTCTAATAGTATTTCATGGGTCTGCCCTATAGTGCTGTGAGTTTTGTATTTGTTCTAATAGTATTTCATGGGTCTGCCCTCCGGTGCTGTGAGTTTTGTATTTGTTCTAATAGTATTTCATCGGTCTGCCCTCCGGTGCTGTGAGTTTTGTATTTGTTCTAATAGTATTTCATCGGTCTGCCCTCCGGTGCTGTGAGTTTTGTATTTGTTCTAATAGTATTTCATCGGTCTGCCCTCCGGTGCTGTGAGTTTTGTAATTGTTCTAATAGTATTTCATGGGTCTGCCCTCCAGTGCAGTGCGGTCTGCCCTGCGGCGGCACGGTGGCGCAGTGGTTAGCATTGCTGCCTCACAGCAAGAAAGTCATGGGTTCGAATCCGGCCTGGGGCCTTTCTGCATGTTCTCCCCGTGTTGCGTTGGTTTTCGCCGGGTACTCTGGTTTCCTCCCACAGTCCAAAGACATGCATATTAGGCTAATTGGAGACACCAAATTGCCCATAGGTATGAGTGTGAGGGCGAATGGTGTGTGAATGGTGTGTGCGCCCTGCGATGGATTGGCAAGCTGTTCAGGGTGGGTTTTGCATTTGTTTTAATAGTATTTCATTGGTCTGCCCTGCAGTGCTGTGAGTTTTGTATTTGTTTTAATAGTATTTCATTGGTCTGCCCTGCAGTGCTGTGAGTTTTGCATTTATCAGAATACATTTTTGCACTCATCTCTCTTCCCCCTGATCACTCAGGTTACGGAATGTGAAGTTTTATAGTTGTAATGACTATTTTTGAGTCATTGGGTTGTGTTGTAGATTAAGAATGATTAAAGAAGGAGAATTGATGCGGTAGAGTAGCAGTCTGCATCAGTGATGCGGACACACAGTCCCTCCGTAAAGCCAGTGGAGCCATAATTTGCTGTAACTTGCGTCTGCCAGTACATTTTGCAGCTGGGGAGCCATTTTCTGGCTGGTGCTGGTGTCTGCTGCAGAAATGATTTACTCTGTGGTGGTTTGCAGCATCCTGTCGGATTTTAGGCTTTCGCTGGTCTTCAGGAGCTCGCCATTGAAAGACAAATGGCCTGTCCAACGAAAGCAACAAATCCAGACCGTATTCTCCTGAGGGCACGGTACTTCTGTGTTCCAACTGCACAGCAGTAGTTCTGGAAACATCTCTCTGCAGTAACGGAAGGATTTTTTTTTAATGGCCTTCGGAAATGGCTGAGACTTGCATTTTTGTCAATGACAGGCTTTTTTGTTTTGCTAACACTTTCCTATAAGGGTAGATTAGGTAATGCAGTAACAAGCCTTAACTAACGACCAATTAATTAACAGTTAACCAATGCATCAGAGAGCTAAATAAGCATTGGGTAACCTTGACCATAAATGCTCTTTGACATCCTTATCATGAAGTTGAAAACATCCCTTAAGTATCCCTTTAACACGTCAAACTATCAAACTATCCAATAATGTATAAATTAACACCTTAGTTAACATGAACACCATTAGTAAATGATTCAGACCCATTAGTTTACTGTTAATTTGCTGATAGTTAATGCTTCTTACTGCATCAGATAATGTTAATTAATATACCCTTATTGCAAAGTGTTGCCTTTTATTTATTTATTGAAGAAATTAAAAGGGGAAAAGATAATGGGAGATGGTACTCATTTTCACCTCTAAAGTGGCCATGAAGGCATGTATAAGGATGGCAGAGGACAGTTCACCGACGCTGCCTCCCTCAGGCCGCAGGTATATTGTGCCAAAATGCAGGGCTAACAGACTGAAGAACTCTTTCTTTCCTGCTGCTATTGGCTTTTTAAACAATGTAATGTGAGCTTCCCTGGTATTTATTCCTTCTATTTACTTTTTCTTCTTGTTTATTTATTTGTTGTTGTTGCTGTTTTTGCTGCTGACTGTGGAACGAGTTTCCCCTTGGGGATAATAAAGTTATCCTTGGGGTTAATGAAGTTATCCTTGGGGTTAATGAAGTTATCCTTGGGGTTAATGAAGTTATCCTTGGGGTTAATGAAGTTATCCTTGGGGTTAATGAAGCTATCCTTGGGGTTAATAAAGTTATCCTTGGGGATAATGCAGTTATCCTTGGTTTAATAAAGTTATCCTTGGGGTTAATAAAGTTATCCTTGGGGATAATAAAGTTATCCTTGGGGATAATAAAGTTATCCTTGGGGTTAATAAAGTTATCCTTGGGGTTAATAAAGTTATCCTTGGGGTTAATAAAGTTATCCTTGGGGATAATAAAGTTATCCTTGGGGATAATGAAGTTATCCTTGGGGATAATAAAGTTATCCTTGGGGTTAATAAAGTTATCCTTGGGGTTAATAAAGTTATCCTTGGGGTTAATAAAGTTATCCTTGATCCTTGAAGGAAGAGAGAAGAGACTAAAGTTAAGGAAGTAGGTGGCGGCTGGAGACTGAGAAGGTCCCTGCTGGGATGATGGAGGAGGACAGACAGACAGACAGACAGACAGAGAGAGAGCTGTTGAGCTGCAGTTTTATAGCAGTAGTTTGACTTGAGAATTTGACATGGTGTGTACTTGTTGGTGCTGGGAGATGGAGGAGAGTTAAGCTGTTATTCCAGTATCTTTGAAGGTCTCTTTGCCATCTGAGGACCTGGGAAGCAGTGGACTTGGGCGCAGATGTTGGAGGTGTGCAGTTAAAAGGCATCCTGAGGGCAGTAGATGGCGCTCTCAGGCGCAGGGGTGTTTCCTGTCGTCACATAGGCCTGAGGAAGTTTGTGTGCGTCTGGAGTGGCTGCGACGTCGATCTAAGGGTACAGATCGCAGGCGCCTTGTACTGGATTGGAATAAGAGGCGACTGATGTTTCTTGAGACCGGCCAATAAAAAAGTTCAGTTGGGGTTGATGAGCAAATTGCTTTTTATCCCCCAACAGGAAGCGGGACAGGGAATATTGGATTGAGGTCCATCCGTCCGTCTGTCCTCGCCACAACGGGGACAAGATTTCTCTGAAAATATCATACCTAAATGTGTGAAATTTTGAATGCTTTATAAGCTACCCATGATCTACACTGAGTTTAAAAATGGATCTCAAAGCATTTTTTTGTTATGGTCCTTGATTGTGTTGAGGGGAT